>SIDB01000004.1:1800000-2247500 GCA_023343905.1 Chlorella vulgaris
GCAGCAATGTTGGCACCCAGCACCGCCAGCACGCAGCGCTGCCGCTCATTCGTGTCGATCTCGCGGCGCAGCAGCTGCTGTGCCGCCGGCCCACCACAGGGGCAGGTTCCATTTGCGGGACTGCATGAGGCGCAGCAGCGGCAGTCCCCGCCTGCGCCGCGACCGAGACCACAGCGCCAGGGCTGCAAGCATGCAAAAGGCTGCCGCCTGCACGACTGAGAAGTGCAGGGTGCTGCCCCGCTGCTGCTGCTTGAAAGCCGCGGCAGCACCCGCCGCAGCAGCGGCAGCATGGCCGGGGTCCTTAGAGTGCAGCAGGCTGCTGATGCGTGCCGCCTCGCCTTCACCCACAGCATCTAAGCCGCTGTCGACGCCGCCGACTGCCGAGCCGCCTGCTGTGTCAGCCTCGCCGCCGCTGCTATCGCTGCCGCCAGCCGCGCTGCCGGACGTAGTGCCGGCCGCTACGTCTGCGCGCACCTTCTCCCGTTCGACTTTCTGCTCCACGTCCTGCGGCAGCCCATCCCCATACTGAGCTAGGTCGTTAAGGTCTGGATGGTCCCTCCCATCGCTGCCTGCTACTACAGATGTTGCTTCGCCGCCGCCTGTGGTCTCGCCAGCTCCTGCAGCGGCACCGCCCTGGCCCTCGCCGCCGCCAGCAGCTGCGGCTGCTGCATTGCTGTCAGCTGCTGCATCATCGCCAGCTGCCCTGCTAGAATCGCCCGCAGCACCGGCTGCCGTCTCCTGCGTCGTATCAGGGTCAGTCCCTTGCGGCTGCTCCTGTGTCTGAGGCTGCTGCTCCTGCGCTTTTTGCTGCGCCTGTTGCTGCGCCTGCGCCTGTTGCTGCGCCTGTGCCTGTTGCTGCGCCTGCGCCTGTTGCTGCGCCTGGGCTTGCTGCTGCGCCTGTGCCTGCTGCTGCGCCTGTTTCTGTTCCTGGGTCTGTGTCTCAGCCTGCTGCGATGTGGCAGCGGCTGCCACCTCCTGATCCTGCCCCTGCGCCTGCTGCGTCTGCACACCCGGCTGCTGCTGCTCCTGTTTAGTGGCAGCCCCCGCGACACCGCCCTCGGCAGCGCCGCCGCCAGCGTCCTGAACCACCGCCACAGGTTGCCGCATGGGACGCGAGACTGCCACCTTCCAGTGATCGAAATTAGCACTGTGATACACTGGGGGCGAGTTGGGGTAACACCTGCACACAAACACAAGCAGGCAGCAGGCAGGCGTGGGAAATGGCCAGCAAGCATTAGCGTCGTGCTTGGTGCCAGTGCCCTCCATACAATCATGACTCGCGGCACCATTGGTGGTGCTGTTCAGTTGCTGTGCCACAAGCTTGCCACCATCCAGGCGGAGCAAGCAGCGGGCAGGCACAGCCCCCACCAACAGCTGCTCAATGGGAACAGCCAGGTACGAGGCGAGCAAGCAGGCATGGAGTGTAGGCAGGCAGGCAGCAAAATCACCTGAGCGCGTTTTGAAGCACAGGCGAGGCCTCGGTGAAGTTGTAGTCGGGGCGGCGGGGCGGCAGCCGCTCAAAGTCACCATAGTGGCTGCCCAGCAGCGCTTCTGGGGGCGTAAGCGCAGGCACTTTCTGCACAGAAAAGAGAGCGCAAACACACATACACGTACACACACAGAGCTGTGACAGCAGGCAATACTGACGGCAGCAAGCAACCAATGCCATCCTATTCCCCAGCTCAGCTCAGTATGCATGCACTCGCACTACTGCTAGAGGCGCACATGCTGCACGGCGGGGCTTCTGCCCACCTTTCCGCTAGCCCATTCCAGCATCTTCGCCAGCAGCTTGAAGCAGCGTGAGCGGCTGTGTGAGCTGTCCAGGCAGTTGGAATCGCCATACAGGCCCAGGCGACCAGCGCCGTGGTGCAGCAGCGCCAGCACTGGGGCACCCGGCTGGGCAGGCTGGCCTGCTGCAGGGCAGCGCGAGTGGCGGCGGGAGGCGGGGCATGGAGGTGAGGATGAGCAGGCAACCACCCGGCGGGCGGTGCAAGGCAAGCTGGGCGAGCTGCAAAAGAATGCACATCCTCAGGAGTGGTGCTCACAGCGGCTGGACCAGCAGGAAGATGGCCCCTCAACTGACGTGCACAACCTACTGCTGACACCAGTCGCCAGAGCATTGCAAGGGCGCTGACAGCTTGCCAGCCTCCTCCACTCACCCTCCTCTGCCTTCCCTTTGGCATGGTGCAGCCATGCGCCTGCGGGCAGTGCCTTGATCGGCACTCCCGAGGCCATCTTGAAGGGGCCCTGCACACCTTTCACCTCGACCTCAACCTCCAAAGCACCTGCCGGGTTGCAGGGTGGACAGCCCACGCAGGGCGGCAGCACCCGAGATGAGCATAAGTAGCACACAGGGGGGACCGCAGGTGTGCAAGCACAGATCTGGAATCCATCACTCCTTGCCCCCAGGAGGAAAGCTCACTGGCCAGCACAGCACACAGTGACAGCACATTACAATGCAGCACACCCAGCACCACAGCACCGCAGCACATCGCAGCACACCCAGCACAGCAGCACCACAGCACATCGCAGCACCGCAGCACACATAGCACACACAGCACGCCCAGCACCGCAGCCTCACCCTGCTCGAAGGCCGCCCCAAAGGGCACCAGAAGGTCGTTGAGCGCGGGCACGTTTGCGCCGCCGGTGGCGGCCTCCCACCAGGAGCGGGTGTTGTCGTCGTAGAAGCGGAGGCGCTGGATGGACTCCAGGTGGTACCAGTCGGCAAACACCAGCAGGCCTGCGTGTGTCAGGGGCGTACCGCGAGGGCGGGTGTGCAGTACGTCGAGGGGCGTGTGCAGTACGTTGAGGCCTCAAGGTAGGTGTGCAGTAGGTTGAGGCGCGTGTGCAGCTGAGGTGGTGTGTGCAGGTGATTGTGTGTGCAGTTTGTTGAGGGGCGTGTGCTTGCTTGGGGGTGCTCTCGGTTCTGGAACAGTAAAGCATGGGCCAGCGCAGTGCGGCAGGCAGGTTCCGCGCACTGCCCACCTACGCCGCACACTTCACCCAGTCAGAGTACACGACACACGAGTGCCACACACACACAGCAGCTGCACCCGTTTCCGCACCCCCTACCCCCCGAGGGCCGCCCCCTCACCCATGCCGTGCTGCGCCACGTCAGCGGCCAGCTTGGCGACCTCTTGCGGGTACCACTCGTCCTCGCTGTCCACCACCAGCAGGGCGCCGTAGAGGGAGGCGTTGAAGCAGGTGGAGGGGGAGGCCAGCACCTCCAGGAAGAAACCCTCGTCTCTGCGGCGGTACGGATGTTGTACAGCGATATAAAGTGAGGTACAACAAGGGTTAAAGCAAGGTACAGTGCAAGTTAAGGCGAGGTAACGTGAGAGGTACACATTGGGAAAGCAGGCGGTGCAAAGCTTGAATGTTTGCCAGCAGCTTGAACGTGAGCCAACCGCCTCACCTCAGGGCGTCAAACATGTCGTGGTAGTTTGTGTGGGGGTGGTCGCCGTGCCAGTCCAGGATGTCGTGGCGGACCTGCAGTACCAGGCAGAGCCAAGGCGGTACATCGCTGGCCCACGTCAGGACAAGGAATGCATTTCACAGGACAGGAAGCGGAACAGCATATTGAACGGCGCAGTCGAAGCAGCAGCAGCAAGGAGATGGCTCAAGGGCCATGTTTAGAGGCAGCCTGTGGCAGTGGCAAGGAGACAGCAAGGCCCCTCTGAAAAGACTTAGGGGAGCTACCTGCAGATCGTCCCGGGGGAAGTAAGCGGGGGGGTAGCGGATGGAATGGAACTGGTCCCACAGCACTCGCAGGCGCCTGCACAGGAGAGGAGAAGGAGGGAGGGAGGGAGAGGGGGCAGCATGGCATGACATCAGTCACAGGGCTGGCCATATCTGGAAAGCAGGCCAGGGCTGGAAAATGGGGCATTGTTCATGTCATGGCTCAGGGTAAAGCGCAAGCTGTTAAACTTTTGGAGACGCTATGCTCCACTTGACACTCAGAGTCCCCCCTGCATGCCTCTGCCTCTGTCCATTTGGTCACACCAGCCATGCATGCGCCCCAGCCCCCTGTCTGCATCTTTTGGTTTGCGACACCCAGGCTGTGACCACTGAAAATCACCCCCAGGCCCCACCTGTGAGGCGTCGGTATGATGCCCGCCGTCAGCGGCACCTTGACCACCGAGTGCCGTGCCGCCGTCTCGCCCTTGCCTGGAGGCGAGAGCACCGTGAACTGGACTTCGCCGCTGCCGGTGCCCATGAAATCGCTTCCCTCTTGCTTCACGCGGATGTAGAGTGCCAGGTAGCCCGACCATGGCCACAGCTGCTCGGAATACTCAAACTGCGGTAAAAAATTCATGGAAAACGTCACGCGAAGCAGCCTAGATTGGGGGGAAAGAGAAGCGAGCCAGGTGGGTGCAGCGGGCAGCCATGCAAGGCGATAGCCACTGACTTGCAGACAGCTCTTGGTCCTATTGCTTGCTTGCGTGGTTGCTCACTGGCCTGCCAGCCAGTCAGGGCAACCTGCCTGCCAGCCGAGCATGGCTGTGGAAGGCAGGAGGCAAGGCAGGCAGGCAGGCAGGCAGGCAGGTAGCCGTACCTGCACATCCAGCAGTCCGCCGCCTTCGTCGCTGGGGGTCCAGGTGGGTGGCCCCTGCAGCTTTCCTGTGAGCCCCAGGCCGTTGAGGATGGTGGCATTGAACATGAGGGGCATGGCAGATGCGTAGATGGGCTGCCGGCAGAAGGGCCACATGTAGGGGCAGTCTGCAGCAGTACGGTCGCAGAGCATACAGTGCACGAGGAGGGACGGAAGCGGGACGGGATCAGAAGACAGGCAGGCACCTTGCCAGGCACGCGACTTTGGGAGCTTCCGTTCCTGCTGCTGCCAATGCGGGCAGCAAGCGTTGCGGAAACAGACCAGGCACGAATCAGACGCAGGACATGCTGTCAGGTGCTGTGAGGGCAGGTGCTGCGAGGCAGCAGGCAGCACCAAGGCGGGCAGGCATTGCAGAGGCCAGCTCAGCTCACCAGTGAAGTTGAGTTGGGGCGGCACCAGGGAGGCACGCGGATGGTACTGCTCCAGCACTTTCTTGGAATTCACAACGCTCAGCTTCCCCGCGCCCTGCAGCAGAATTTTTGATCCACCACATGCAGAGGGAGTTTAAACAGCAGGTTGCCCTAGACAGCTGACAGGAACGGAGGCACTGCTCCAAGGCGTGGTGTCACACGTCCCACATGGCACATTTCATCAAACAGGACAACACAAAGCAGTACAACACAGCCAAGCATCAGTACCACACAGCGCACCTGCTCATACAGGTTGAGCCCCTCCAGCCGCACCGCCCCCTCCACCAGCGCTTGCTTCATGGAGGCTGGGTTGAGGATGTCCCAGCTGCAGTGCAGTTCGGAGGGTGGGTGCAGGTGCACTCACGCCAGGAGGCATCAGGGTGGAGAGGGTCAAGAGGGGGAGGCACAACAGCAGCCTCATGCTGCGCATCACGAAGTGAGGTGTGCACGCATTGAGCAGTCATCCACCCAGCCAGGCAGCCACCCAGCCACCCAGCCAGCCCCCAAGCAGCTGCAGACAAACACCGGCCCCCCAATCACCTCCCTCCCTCCCTCCCTCCCTCCCTCCCTCCCTCCCTCCCTCCCTCCCTCCCTCCCTCCCTCCCTCCCTCCCTCCCTCCCTCCCTCCCTCCCTCCCTCCCTCCCTCCCTCCCTCCCTCCCTCCCTCCCTCCCTCCCTCCCCCAGCCTCACCGGTGCTCCTGCGGCACCACAGACGCCAGCAGGCACACCGCACCCGCCACCACAGGCGAAGCCACGCTGGTGCCGCTGAGGGAGCGGCAGCCGCCCTCAATGCGAGAGCCCTGCACATCCCTGCCGTACGCCATCACGTCTGGCTTGGAGCGGCCGTAGCCCAAGGGGATCTCCCAGGTGCTCATGCCCCTGCTTGAGAATGGGGCGATTTGGTCTGCGTAGTCAATGCCGCCAATGCCAATCACATCGTTTTGGTCGGCTGCAAGGACAGGGGTGAGGAGGCGGGTGGTGGGAAGAGAATTGCATGACTGGAATGAGTTTGGTCGGCTGCATGGACAGGGAGGCGGGCGGTGGGAAGCGGCTTTGCATATATGCGATGGGGCGAGGTGAGGGAACGCGGGTTCTGTCGGCTGCGGGGGCCAAGGCGGGCAGCAGGGGCCAGGTTGAAGCATGTAGAGAGGTGGAGGACGAGATTTTGCGTGGTGCTGAGAGTGCAGTGCAAAGAGGGGAGATGCAGCCTATTGGCGCAGAGTGTGCAGCGACGTCAACACAGCACCGCTGGCCACCTACACACAAGCCACCAAACCCTCAGCCCCTCTGCCAGTCACAGCCACGCCTCCACCATCGGCCCCTCACACCACACGCCACCCACTCACCCACCCACCCACCCACCCGGGTTGTTGAGTGTGCCATACAGGGGCCCATCGTTACCAATGGCGGACACCATGATGATGCCAGCCGAAGTCACTTCAGCCACCTTCTCGACAAAGGGGGCGTCCAGGAAGTCGGGGCCGCCTGAGGGGTAATTAAGCAGGGTGGGTAGAGTACGGTGGGGGGGAAGGAGAAGGGAGGGTTGCAAGCGGGTGAGGGTGGTGGGTGGGTGAGGGCGAGGGTGAGGGGCAGAGGTCAAGTGGGAGGGCGAGGGTGGAGCTGGAGACGTTCATCGGGAGGGTGAGGGTGAGGGGCGGTGGAGTCGTGCTCTCCCTCCCTTTATGTTCGCCACGTCCATGATTGCAACTGACCCCTTCTTTCCTTGGCACAACACCCAACATGCATACACACATGCAAATGCACATGCACGCCACCAACCACCACGCCCACCTCCACCACGCTTCTGCTCGACCCACCAATGGACAGGTTGACTATGTTCATGCGGCAGGCCAGCGCGTAGTTGAAGGCATCCAGGAACCAGGAAGTGTAGGAAACCTGCGCGCGTGTGTGCGAGGGAGAGAGGTGGAGTGATTTGATGTTATGAGACGTCGAAGAGGCTGGAGGGTGGCTAATGAGTCGGTTGGTCAGTGAACAAGCTGAGTTGTTGGTTACACACACGTCCATCCAGCAGGCAGCCGGCGCAGTGAGGTGCCGTGCAGGCTGCACTGCACGCAGTACAGCAGTGTGCCGCTCCAAACACAGCTTCACTCACATCCAGTAACACACACCTACCCAGCACAGCATCCACCCCCCACAGCCACCCACCTGGTCGTTGGTGAACACCCTAAAGGTGAACAGGGACACATCAGGCGCAAGACCAAGGCATTGCGGGTCTGCGGACAAAGCACAGGGACGGGGGGAGGCGGGGCGCGGCGGGGCGGTTGCAGGAGCCCGCTAGTGACAAAAACACGACAACTGCAGGCGCCCAGCCGACAGCGTAGTCTCTGAGCAAGCTGTCACACACACCGCTGCTGCCACGGCAAGAACAGGTCCTCCAGGGCGGGGCTGGCAGGCGGGCGCTGAAAGCAAGGCGGCCTGGAGCAGGCATGTGCCGCCCTCACCTGTGCCTGCAATGACCCCCGCCACAAAGGAGCCGTGGCCCAGGCCGTCGTCCAGGGTGGGCTCATGCGTCCAGTTGGAGCGCTCCCTGCGGCACATGAGAAGGCAGAAGGCAGAGAGGCACATATGAAAGGAGGGAACGGACATCTCTGCTGCAAAAGGCCGTCAGAGAAAGAGGGGAGGGAAAGGAGGAGATAGGGAGAGGAGAGGAGCATATATCAGCAGTGCTGGGCGCAGCAACGACAGACAGCCACCCCTCAAGCTCAGGAAACAGCGCAGGTGCAGCCACATCCCGCCAGCCCGCGCAGCCACCCCTCAAGCCCATCACGAAGCCCATGCCGTGCAGCGCAGTGCAGGTGCAAGCACCACCCAGCGGCGGCACTCACACTATGTTTTTCACGTCAGGGTGGTCGCCCTTGATGCCTGTGTCAAACACACCCATGCGCACCCCCTGGCCGCTGAAGCCTTCCGCCCACACGCTGTCTGCCTGCAGGATGGAGGCCAGCGAGCCCGCCTGCAGCAGCCGCCGCCGTTGGCGCTGCAGCCTGCGCTGCGAGCGCTGGCGGCTGGCAGCTGTGCCCGTGAACGAGTCGTTGCCTACCCGCTGCGCTGTCGCCTCAGCTGCAGCCATCTCTTCGACTCCATCACCAGCAGCATCATCGTCAGCCGCAGTATCGCCATCTGGCAGGTTGTCGTCCAAGCTGAAGGTTGGTCGGGTCTGCATACGGCCCGGCCTCTTGGCCACACACGCATGGTGGGCTGCCTGCCCGTCACCTGCTGCCGCACCACCACTGCCGCTGCCGCTGCTGCATGGCAGAAATTGCGAGGCTGCACCTGTGGCCGCCAGAGAGCCCTCTGCATGCCGCACACCGCTGGGAGCCGCCGACAGCAGAGAGCGAGTTATCTGACGCTCAGGGTGGACATCTTTGACAAAGGGCAGCTGCCGCAGGAGGGCCTGCAACAGGAGGCGAGCGAGGCAGCAGCCGGACAGCCCAATGAGTTCAGTCGGTTTGCAACACCCGTGGCTTGGCTGCCGTGCAGCACAGGATGCAGCACCGCATAAGCTGACCAATATGGCAGGCGAGGCCAGATTCTTGTGCATGGACAGCACACAGCAGCAGCAGTACAGTGCGGTGGGTGTCCGCCAGCCAGCCCCGCACCTCCACCGCTGCCTGGTGGGCTGCAGCCAGTCTCAGCAACCCAAAGTCGGTGGGATATGCAGCTGCAGGGTTGCGCCGCTCCACCCACTCCCAGCTACCCAAAGGAGCATCCGGAGCCCCCGCAAGCGCCGCCTGTATTGCCGCCAGATGGTCCGCCGCCATTTCGTACCGCGTGAAGCGCACAATGAACAAGCCATTGTCTGCAGGGCTGCTTTGCCACGTGAGGCTTGGAGCAGCACCCGGGTCAGTCACACCAGCAGTGCTTGACACAGCAGGGGCCGCGGTGGTGCTGTTGGGAGTGGGAGGCCGGCATGAAGTCGAGCGCGCCTGCTTGGGGCCAAGGATTCAACGGTGGCATATTGAGATGCCATCGGTCTGCACTTTGTGCTCCCATCTGCACCCGAATGCCTGGCCAATATGCAGCATACACCTTGCGTGGTGTACATACCACCAGTGTACGCATCACAGACCCACCTGTGGAGCTGTCGCCCCTCCTCCAGTACCCAATACGGCCAGTCCAATGGAACTGGCGGCGGCGGGTGCCTGCGCCTTGCTTGTTGGGCGGCTGAGCAGGGCCACGACCGCCGCCAGTACCAGCACGGCCGCTGGTGCCCTTGCTGAGCGCCACATGGAGGTGGTTGCGAGGAGAGGCTTAGTGGAACATGATCGGCTGAGTTGGATGGCCGCTGTGCGCCTGCAACTTGTTGTGCCTCAAGGACTCGTCGTGGCTAGAGCTACGGCGATGCAGGACAGACTTCCAGTCCAAAGAGTGCACTTAGAGCTGAGCTTGGTTGAGCGGCGCACAATAAGACTCCTGCACGCGATAGCGCAGGGTGCAGTCAAACGGGGGTGCAGGCACAATCAGCAGTACGCGGTGTACACATGCTTGAAATTGGCGACCCGCGTCATCAAACCGCAAACCTGCTCTCGGCGCCCTGTCACATCTGCATCTTCAACTCCACCACCAGCATCCCCGCAGCAGCCAAACTCCAGGCTCAGGTGGTGACAGCAATGGCGATGAACAGGACGCAGCGGTGCTGAGCGCAAGCAGCAGCAGCCATGGCGCACCGTGCTCGGCCCTACCAGGTCTCCCATGCAGACTTTCAGGGGGAGCTGGCGACCGCCGCGCGGCAGGCTCAGGCGGCACGACAGCCGGAGCTGCATGACCCCAACTTCCAGCTGCTCAGCGCGGCGGTGGACTACCTCCATCGGCGAGGTGGGCGAAGGTGGTGATCCACAGTTTTCAGGCTGTCCCAAGCTGCAGCCAGCAAGCAGTCTGCCCAAATGTTTGCGACGCTTGCTGCCTCACCACTTCCGTGGCTCCTCGTCTCTTTGTGCAGTGAAACCAAGCTCAGCTCCGGAGCTTTTTGTCAGCCTGGTGCAGGGACAGGCTCTGCTTCATGCAGAGGCAGCACTGTCGTCCGGCAAGGGTGGGGCGGCTGCTGTTGCTGACGTCGCAGCGGGGCTGGGTGCCCCAGCCAACCCGTTGCATTTTGCATTCGGACCTGCTGTGCATGTTTGCAGTTTGCTGCCATTGCTTGCTTTGCAATTCCGCAGATCCACCGCGTCTTGGTGTGTGGCCACCCTGTGCAGACCTATCTTCAGCCAATTTGGACCCGCTGGCAGTGTCAGTTGTGGTCATCAAGAGCCTCAGCATGCTGCATCCGCCGCTGCTGACCCCCTTGGCACGGTCCGAGCTGCTGCGAGCAGCCATAGAAGACTACGGCAGCAATGATGTGCGGCTCAGCATCATGCGCGACATGCTGCACAGGCTGCATCCCAGCAGGGGCCGGCTGTTCCAGGTGAGGGCTGTGCTGCTCGCTAAAACAGGCAAAGCTGTCCTGCTCGCATAGATCGTCACATGTATCAGGAGCACCAATCCGTTCGTTTGGCCTGCTACTCCTGGTCATTGTGACCGCCATTCCTATCTGCTCCTTGCAGGACCTGATTTGCTACCTGGCCCGCCTGGCCCGCTACGCTGACAGCTGCTCTGCCGAGGGCCTGGCAGGTGTGCTAGGCCCCGTCCTGCTTGATCCCGAGACAGTCACGCTGGCGGTTGATGCCGACAGCCTCACCCTGGCGGCCATCTGGGTGGTGCAAACGCTTCTGAGGTGCGGGAGTACACCGCCGCTGCTGGCTGATGCAGAAGGGCTGCATTGGCGCAAGGCTGGCAGCTTGGTGTGCACGGTGCTGCTGTTTGCACGCTCTGGCACATCGTACTGGATCAAGCAAATACTTGATGAGCAAACTGTCGTGCTGGATGGGTGCTGAATTGGTGTCATGCCGCCTCCGTCTCCGCCCCTGCTCCTGCTGCAGCCACTACGAGCAGCTCTATGGGGAGGCACTGCCCGCAGAGGAAGGCCGCCCCGCAGGCCGCACCAAGCAGGAGACGCTCCAGCAACAGATCCAGCAGCTGATTGCCAAGAAGCCATCCGGCGGCGGCACCAGCGCTAGGGGCCCCAGCGGCGGCGCACGGCCAACCAACAGCGGCGGCAAGTCGGGCACGAGAGCTCCAGGGCGGATGGTCAACCCGTTCACCACCATGCCTGGAATGAAGGGCAGTCAGGCGTGGATTGGTAGCGGCCGGCCTGCGCCTGCTGCGGCTGTCGACTCGGGAGGGCATCTTGCTGATCAGGATATGCCTTTGAGCGGCTTCAAACGGCCGACAGTGCCCCTGCTGCAGCTGCCTGGTGCGCCTCAGGCACCCACCTCCCAGCATCATCATCAGCAGCAGCAGCAGCAGGAGGATGCGCAGGCAGGCGGCCGGCTGTGGAGGCCTCAGGAGGCAGTCAGAGGGGTGAGGGAGACGCCCCGCCAGGGCGGTCCCAGCCACAGCGGCATGCCTGGCTCCCCAGGTCGCTCCTGCCTGACCAGCAGAGGAGGCTCGGGCGTGTCCTCACACCTTGGTGCAGCTGCACCAATCCTCATGCGTCAGATCGAGTTGAAGGCGGCCCTGCGCCCGCCAAGCGCAGAGCCGCCACACAAGTCGCCGTGGAGGCCGCCGGGTAAGGCGGTAGCCTGTAGGCTTATTGCTCTCTCTGCTCCCAACCGGGCAGGCAAGGCCAGTTGCGATCCGCCTGTTTCAACCATTCCAGTGCCCCGCTGCAAGCCGCCGCTGCAGTCCGGCTTGAACAAGTGTGCTCCTTGTGCGGGGTGTGGCTGCTGAATTGCAGGAAAGAACGACAAGGTGATGCACAGCAAGCGGCAGCGGCAGCCATGGACCTGCGTACTGCCGCTGTACCGCCCCGGATTCGCCTCGCAGGACAACTCTCCTGCAGAGTCCGAGGGTGGCCTCTCTGCCACACCCTCGGCTCACAGCTCCCCGGCAGGCTTGGTGCGCATCAGCAAGCAGCAGCGCCCCTGCCTGTGCCCGTGCTTGCAGAGCTGGCGGGCTGGGCTTTCCTGCTGTGAAGCATGTCGCCGGTACAGAGGCTTGGTACACACATCCGCTCTGCCTGCACGCTGCAGCTTGCTCAAGCCTGAGCCGTCCTGCTGCCACTCGCCCCCTGCTGCTGCACGCCCGCAGGCGACTTCTCGGCTGCGAGCCTCCAGCAGCAGCCTGCCGCGCAGCGGTTCTCCTGCTGGCACGCCGCAGCGGCAGGCAGATGGTGCGGAGGGGCAGGTTGTGTACGAGCTTGGGCGGGATACTGGTGGCAGGACCGTGAGCGTACCGCACGGTACCACAACTGGCGTCAAGCGGTCCCTTGGAGGAGACATTGAGGTTGAGGCGAAAGGTCAGCATGTACCAGCTGGCGGCCTCAATACCGCAGCGACAGGCGCAGCTGGTCATGGCGCCATTGGCGGCGGTGGCGGCTGGGCCGTTGGTGGCAGCGGCGGCATGGATGGCGGCGGCGATGGCCCTGCACAGGAGTCGCCTGCTGGCATGGTGTTTGGCAATCTGGGGTCAGCAATGGAAGGCTTGCAGCTCACGCCTGCAGGCTTTGGGGGCTTTGCCACCACCGGCCAAGGGCAAGGCGTTGCATCCTTCGGGCAGCATCAGCATGGCGGCGCGACGCCTGCCGTTGCGGCAGCGGGCTCTGCTGCCGCTGGCGGTACCGGCCTTGGGGGTCCTGCAGGCTCCAGCCGGCAGGCAGCTGCGGGCGGGCGGGGGCACCCTACCCCCCTGCACATCAGCCGTGTGAGTGTGGCCGATCTCTTGCATGGGCCTGGCATTGAGTCAGGTGGCAGCGCGCGGCAGCTTACGAGCCACACCTTGTCCCAGCGCGACCAAGCCAGCGTCAGCCGACTGGCGGCTTCCATGCACGGCGGCGGCATGCCTGGCGTGAGCCCTGCTGACATCAAAGCTGCCCTTTCAGGTCAGTGCATGCACCAAGTGCCACCACCCTTATGTGTCGTTTGGGCATGCATGCGTGCGTGGTTGTATGGATTGCAACAGCAGGCTGACCTGACTGCTGCTCATGGCAAGGCTGTCGCCTCCCAAATGATAGACCGTGCTAGATTGTGCTGTGCTCGCAACTTGGCCTCCTCTGCTCATGCTCATGCCTGCAAAACCGCGCGTTGATGTACAGCATACGTATGCATTGCTGCTACAGGAGGCCGGCACCAAGGCACCGCAGGTTCCTCACAGCATGCAGACGGCTCCGGTCGGCAGGGGCATGATCGAGGCGTGGCTCAGAACTTGGCGGCAGCAGGGCTGTTTGCGACTCCTCAGCTCAATGCACGACATACAGCGGCAGGCAGGGGAGACCATCCCAACCTGGGTACCCCTGAGTGGGGTACAGACGCCACCCATGCTGCTGAATCAGCGTTTGGAGCATCAGAGGTGAGCTGGGCGGCTGTCGGGTGCCTGGATGTTCCACACACACCGCCTGCTGCTTCCATCGTGACGTGGCACGGCTGCTGCTGCCGTTTTAAAGGCCGGCCTGGGAGCTGCTTGTGCCCTGCTGTTCCATACATCAAAGGCGCTTTATGTGTGTTGCTTGGAGTCCAGCTCACTCCATTTCTGGACATGGCATGATGGCTCTGCATTGCCTTCCCTGCCCTGCTTGCTTTTTTCTGCTCCCTTTCCTGCAGACGCCCATGGCAACCCCGGCCGCAGCAGCCCTGGCCCAGCTGGGCAGCCTGTACATTAACAAAGAGACGGGGCAGATCATGCAGAAGTGAGTGGAGTGGGGTGGCGGGGGGGGGGGGGGGGGGGGGGGGGGGGGGGGGAGGCGCATGAGCAGCCTACTGAGGGCTGCGGTGTATGGACGCTCCCCGCCTGAGTTTTCCGCAAATCGACTTGCTAACGCATAAGCAAACTCTTAGAGTTTTCGCTGTGGCTGCTTCAACTCGCTTATCTGGCTGGCCGTCCAACTGGATGAGTGGCCGCCTCGCACGACTAACCTGCCTGCCTGCTTGCCTCTGCTGCGTTGTGTGCGTGCAGGGCCCCGGTGGACAATGAGGGGCATGTGGGGTACCTGCCAGCTGGCATATCGGTCGAGGAGCTGCTCACCGCTGCTGAGGACCTGCAGCAGATGCTGCCCACGCCCATGACCTCCCGCCCAGGTGGGCGGGGGAATGAAGTGTGCCTGCTCGCCTCCCAAGTAGCTTGCTGGCGTGCTAGTTTGTGTTTACAGCGCGTGTGTCTGCAAGGTTGCTTGCAACAGTTGGCTGTGCTTGGGACAGGCTGGGTGCCCACCGGCACGCCTGTCTGTGTCAAATGTCTGTGGCAGGCTGGCTTGCCCACTTTGGAAGCTGCGCCTTGCGGCAGTGGTTGCTGCCCGGTTGCTGCTGCCATTGGCGTTCCAGTGTGCATTGGCATTCTCCAATAGAGCCTCGGTTGGCCCTTCGAGCTGACAGCTGCTCAGAACTAACAAAGTCTGCTAAAAAACTGGCCACCCTCCCACTGTCATGCTGCAGCATCACCCAGATCCGCAGCTCCAGTGCCGGACGATGCTGGGGGGGAGTACACCCCTCTGGACCTTGCGGTGCTGATGGCGGCACATGCAAAGAAAATGAAAAAGGACCAGGAGGCTCGACTTGAGCTGCGACAGATGGAGAAGCAGCTGAACCAGCAGCACGGCTTCCCGCGCCCCGCAGCAACACCACGGCCGGGTGGCAGCGGCGGCGCACCGCCGCCGCCGCCACCCCCGCCGCCGTCGCTGCCGCACGGTTGCTCTGCTGCCAAGCCGGCAGCGGCAGCTGGCGCAGGCGCGCCGCCGCCGCCTCCGCCGCCGCCGAAGCTGCCTCCGGGCTGCTCTGCCGCAAAGAAGGGGCCAGCAGCTGGGCAGTCAGCCCCTCCGCCGCCGCCACCTCCCCCAAAGCTGCCTCCAGGCTGCTCTGCTGCCAAGAAAACTGCAGCGCCGCCGCCACCGCCGCCGCTGCCACCCAAGCCAGGGTCAAAGGGTCCTGCCCCGCCACCTCCACCGCCGCCTCTCCCTGGCAAGCCTGGCGCAAAAGGCCCGGCGCCGCCACCGCCCCCGCCACCGCTACCAGGCAAGGGTGGCGCCAAGGGGCCCGCGCCGCCGCCACCACCTCCGCCGCCGCCTGGCAGGCTGGGTGGCAGGCCTGGAGGTGAGCTGAGGCTGCTGCGGGTTACTTGTTTTGAGTTTATTGTTTGAGTTTGTGCCCGCATGTTTGCATACAGCCTCATTGCGGCAACCTTTGGGAGCCCATTTTGTACCGGTCTGCACCTTGCTGCCTGCGTGCCTGCTTGCTCGGTGCTGCTTTTCGTGGATAATTGTTTGTCTGCTCAACTGCTGCACTGCTAAGTCGACCTGCATAGGTCAAGGGCAGCAGTACGGCTGACTTGCTAAACCACAGGTGGTTTGATTGATTTGCCCTCCCCTCCAATGCTGCCACAGGGAAGGCGCCGCCGCCGCCACCTCCACCTCCGCCACCTGGCACACTCGGCAGGAAGCGTCCGGAGAACGTGGACGTGAATGCTGGGCTGCACCCCAACTGCATTGTGACTCGCTCCCCGACCTCTCAGCGGCAGCGCCCCGGCTGGCAGGAGGAGCAGGCGGCCACGGCCGAGCAGCGGCTGCGCCTGAAGCAGCTGCACTGGGACAAGTTGAAGCAGGCTCGGGAGGGCACTGTGTGGAGCCGCACCAACAGGGACAGGCTGCACCTGGACCTCACGCAGCTGGAATCACTGTTTCAGGTGTGTGCTGCTGTGGTGCTGTGTGGTGCTGTGTTTGAAGGGTGACAGTGTGGTGCTGTTCCATGCGCTTGGTGCTGGCTGTGTGCTGCTGTGTGGTGTGTGTTTGGAGGACGGAGGACAGCGTGGTGTGTGGGAGTCAGAGTTGTTTAAGCCTGCAGGGGTGTGGTTGGATCAGTCATCAGGATTAGATCGCTGCGATTCTCCGCCCACCACCTCCACAACTGCTGATTCTTGATAGGGCAATCAGGCCCATCCATGCACCTAGCATGCCCACGTTGCCTCCACTCAGCCCCCTTTGCTCATTCGCCATACACACAGCTCCACTCACCTGTCCATACACTGCAGCCCACCAGCCCCACCAATGTGTGCCCCCCCTCTTCTTTCCCTCTCACAGATCATGGAGGCCAAGGCCATCAAGCGGGGCGCCACCAAGGAGGAGGAGGTGCGGTTGGTGGAGCACAGGCGGGCCCACAACCTGCTCATCGAGCTGTCGGGCATACGCAAGCCGTTTGATGAGATCAAGGTGAGGGCGGGGGCTGATGATGTAAGTGCAGGGTCAATGATGTGTGTGCAGGGTTAATAATGGGGGTGGGGGAGATGTACCTGATTACCGTACTGCTACTGGGGGCTGGGCTGGGAGGGGCAGGCGGGGTGGAGGGAAGGGGCTGGTCAGAAGGCTGGGCAGGAGTCTGCGTGCGAAACGTCACCTGACACTCACACTTTGGCCTGCTGCCAATCTCTCCCTCATGCCTCCTTCTTTCCCTTGCCACCATTACTTCTGGCCGCCTCGTCCTCATGTCCCTCACCCCTCCAACCCCCACCCCACCCCTTTCCCCGCAGGACGCCCTGCTGCGCATGGACGCCGCCGCCCTGAGCGTGGAGCAGCTGCTGGTGCTGTCTCGAGCGGTGCCTGATGACCAGGAGCGGAAGGACATCGAGCTGTACCTGGCTGGCAAGCACCCCAAGTACAAGTGAGTTCTGCAGTGCGCTTCACTATCAATCCCCCTGCTGGTTTGTAGTAGGTGTGCCTGGGTGGACTGGCGGCCTGCACCACGCTTGACTGCCTCCTGCTGCTGCTCACTGGCTTGTCTGGCCGCACCCTTGCTCACTTTGCCCTCCCAGCTCACTCACTCACACCGTGACCTTCTGCACCTCCTCGTGCCCTCCCTCCCTTCTCTCCTCCCTCCCTTTCTCATCCCTCCCTCCTGTTTTCCCTTGCTCCCTCGCGTCACCTGCCCCTTGTCACAAGCAGGGGCAAGAGTGAGGTGGACCGACTGGGCACTGTGGAGCGATACTTCACTGAAGTCAAGGACATCCCTCGCCTGGCTGAGCGCATCAAGTGCTTCATCTTCTCTCGCACCTACGCTGCCACGCGTGTCAAGGTGGGTGGCTCTGTCAGTTTACGCGCTCCCTAGGAGAAGGGAGCGTGCACGGTGCCTTCCCCGAGGTGTGCCTTCATCCCATGCCTGTACCTCGTTTTGCCCACTCTTGTCATGTGACAAGCATCTCCTCAAGTTGAGTCTTCTCTCCCCAAAGCCAACCACCCTCCGCAGTGTCCACTTCCCTTACAACACCTCCTTGAAACTGCCCCCCAAAACCAACCACCCCCCGCAGTGTGTGGACCACTTGGAGGTGGTGCGGCAGGCCTGCCGGGAGCTGCAGGGCTGCGCCTCCTTCTCCAAGCTGCTGCAGGCGGTGCTGGAGCTGGGCAACCACTTGAACCAGGTGGGTGGGGCTGCATGCAGGCTTGGAGAAGGGGGCAAGGGGGTGTCCCAGCCAGTACAGTATGTCGTACTGCCTGCGTGCTGCCTGCCTTGCGCCTGTGGACCCACGTTGGGGCTCGCTGCCCCAGTGTCTCTTCAAAACTGATGTGTGCACGGAGAGTCGTGCGATATGTACACAAATAGACTGTAAGAGATCAGCCTCGCCTGTGCTCTGACCTCGGAACAACACCGCCATGCCTGTGGGCACCATGCGTGCATGCAGGGCACGCAACGTGGCGCCGCTGCTGGTTTCAAGTTGGACACTCTGCTGAAGCTTGCTGATGTGAAGGGCACGGACCGGAAGACCAGCCTGCTTCACTTTGTCATCACCCAGGTTTGTTTGTGATCGATCCTGAGCAGGGGCTGTCAAATGACTTTCCTGTTGTTGGTTGAGGGCAGATACATGGCTGCCTCTTGTTTTGTTTGCGTGATTGATAGAGTGGAGCGAGATGCGGACCTTCACCAGCGCTTGACCGTGCTCAAGAATATCCCTTGCCATGCGCCATGCCTGCTCGCCTGCCTGCCTGCTCATCTGCCTGCATGCCCTCGTATCTGCCTGCAGCTGGTGGAGGAGGATGAGAGCATGAAGGGGATGAGTGCCCAGCTAGCTCACATCAAGGAGGCAGCAAACATGCAGGTGTGTGGTCTTGCGGGGGTGTGGTATGAAACAATGCGTGGATGGAGGGCGGGGAGGGGGGAGGAGGGCTCTTTCACGACGGCATCTGCACATGCTGTGCTTGCGGTCAAGTGCCTGCCTGCGATTGCACCAGCACGATGCTGCTGTTGCCAAATACTGACTGACACGCTGGGGTGCTCTGGGTTGGTGGTCCGCTCAGCAATGTTCCCCAGGAACGCACACTCTCCCTTTGCTGCCTGCTCACCTCCCTGCTTGACTGCCTTCTGAAGTGTGCCTGGCTTGCTGCCACCCTGCCGCCCCGGTGCAGCTGGCCGCAATGAAGGGCATGATTGGTGAGGTGCGGCTGGGCCTGCGCCAGATCAACACAGAGGTGGTGCAGGCTGCCAAGAGCAGGGACCAAGAGGGGTCGGGCAGCCGCCACTTCTCCGAAACGATGGCTGCTTTCCACGCTGGGGCGGCGGAAGAGTTTGGAGAGCTTGAGGTGAGGTAATGCGTTGCGTGCATTGCCATGCCAGCATCAGCAGCAGCGAAAGCAGCAGGGCGGCGCGGCGTAGACTGTGGTGTGTGTGGGGCCTGCCCGCTTGCATCCTTGCTTTTCCCCTGCCCCTGCCTATCGGTGGCTGCCTCCATGGCACCGTTGCTAGCCACCCCTGAACTGTGCTTTGCCTGCCGTGCTGCCCTGACCCGTACAGCCGTGATCCTGCACCATGTACTGCCCTGTCCCCCTGTCCTGTACCGCAGGCCCTGGAGAAGCGCATGTACAGCGAGCTGAGGGAGGTGACAGAGTACTTCGGGGAGGAGTTTGCTCCTGCGGACGCCAGCCGCCTTCTGCGCACGGTTCGGGACTTTGTGGTCCTGTTTGAGAAGGGCATGGCTGACATCAAGGTGAGAAACACGGAGAGAGAGAGGAAGGCAGGAACTGAGGGAGGGAGAGGTTGGCAGCGGGTGTGCCTTTCTTGCGTTGTGTGGCCTTGCTCTGTGCTAGGGACGGCGAGGATCAGCACCCCACACATGCTGGATCGTGGAGCAAACATGTCTGGCGTTGCGTGTCCTCTGCCATGAGGGTTGGGGAGGGAAAGGCTTGCAGGGAGGCATCTGGGCTCTCTTCTCTCTCTGGAGAGTGGCGGCAGGGTGCAACACCGCCTCTCAAGAAGTGTGGCTGACTGGCCAACTGGCTGACTTGCTGGCTGATTTGCCGGCTGATCGATGCAGGCGCGAGACGACGCCGCTGCGCGCACTGCAGAGGAGACCCGCAAGCGGGAGGCGATACAGGCGGCCATCCACGCACGGCGCACACAGAAGGCAGAGCCGCCTGCAGACCCTATGCACCTTATGCAGCTGCGGCAGTCCCAAGCCAGCAGCAGCCAGGGGCAGGGGCTGGCACCTGGTCAGGCGGCACCCGATCACGCGGCAGCTGGGCCTGGCCAGGCTGCAGCTGCGAGCTTGGCAGAAGACGCTGCCGTAGACGCAGCACCAGCTGCACCAGCAGCGCAGGTGGATCCACCAGCGGCGGAACCTCAGCCTGGTTCTTCAAGTGCTGGGGCTGTCGATGAACCAGCACCTGAGGAGGCTGCAAACCCCAGAGCACCAGCAGCAGCTGAGGCGGCCCCGGCAGGGCTACCAGCTGTCGCCGCAACGGCTCTGGATTCTCAGCAGCTGCCAACAGGTGATGAGCGCGTGCAGCAGACAGCTGCTGCCAAAGTTGAGCTTGCTGACACAGAAGCAGAGCTAAGTGTTGAGCGGCCTGGGCTTGCGGCAAGTGTGGCAGTTGAAGTTGCACCAGCTGATGCTGTTGCTGGGGCCAGCGGTGCCGTCGAGCCGACTGCTTTGCGGCAGGAGGAGTTTCAGGAGGAGGAGGCGGCGCGGCAGCAGCGGGAGCAGCAGCACACGGGACAATGCCAGGAGCAGCAGGAAGACGAGGCCGAGCAGCAGCAGCCTGAGCAGCAGCAGCCTCAGCAGCCTCAGCAGCAAGGTCAGCTGAGCGCAGCTGGCAGCGCAGCCCAGTTGGTGCAGCTGGTAGTTGGGGAGGCCGCGGGCACTGCTGGCGAGCAGGCGGCTGCAACATGCCCACAGCAGCCACCGCAGCTGACGGTGGATGCTGCTGTGACGAGCGAGCAGGAGCCGGCCACACCTCCTGAGCACGCGGCACAAGCAGCAGCTGACAGTGCCGCGGCCGGCGGCAGCATGCCACCCACCCCACCCGGCCTGCTTGCTGCAGTGATGCACCTGGCTGACGGCTGGGGCAGCATGTTCAGCGGTATGGCGGCAGCCATTACAGCCCCTGGAGCTGAAGCGGCGGCGACAAACCGCAGCCAGCAGGAGGCCATCACTCCAGCCGTGACTGCTCCACTGCAAGGCGGGACTACTGAGCCTGCTTCTGGTGTTGCAGCAGCGGCTGGCGAGCTGGCATCGCCGCCGCAGTCTCCATCGCCGCATCCGCTGCAACAGCAGCAGGCTGCCACTGAGCAGCAGTCTCCTTCTTTTGAGCAGCAGAATGGCTGGGACAGCCCTGGCGGCAGCCTCGACGGCCTGCTGGCGGTGACTGCTCAGTCAGACTTGCCGCAGTCGTCTGCAGGCATCACTACGGTGGCTGCCAGCCGTGCGCATCGGCAGCTGGACGAGTTTCTGACCCCCCTGCCACAGCCAGACTGGCTGCAGGGAGAGCAGGGGGAAGAGGGTGTGGCATCCAGCGGCAAGTTTGAGAGTGGCAGCAGCAGCGCACAGCTGGAGCCGATGGGTGCAAGCAGTGCGGCCAAGCCGCTGTGAGTGCCAGGCTTGGTTGCGTTATTGAATTGCCAAATGATTGTTGACCTTTGTACCAATGCAAAAACGAGAAGCAGCACAAAGCAAACCAGAAGTCTGAGAGATTCAACCTTGGTTGGCCAGCAAGCCACGTGACGAATGAGCGCGGGACCGGCGTACAGTTCAGCGCACTCAACGCAGCCTGGCATACATTCCCTGGAAC
Organism: Chlorella vulgaris; assembly: GCA_023343905.1. Taxonomy (NCBI): domain Eukaryota; kingdom Viridiplantae; phylum Chlorophyta; class Trebouxiophyceae; order Chlorellales; family Chlorellaceae; genus Chlorella; species Chlorella vulgaris. The sequence goes on from SIDB01000004.1 coordinate 1,821,114, forward strand.
CCAGGCCAAGTTCCTGGCGGCCTTCATTTGCTGTCACAGGCACTCAGTGATGGGTATCTGGCAGGCAGCCGCCAGAATGAGGTTCACCCCCTCTAGGTACGGCGCTGTGAGAGCGGGATCCACGGCCCAGCGAGTCTCGAACCTCCAAAAAGGCACTGCAGCAGCGTTTGGTGGTGCCCAAGCAGTTTCCTTGAGGTACGAGGCTGGGCAGGGCTGGCTTCACTTTGCGGTGCACAGAGCTATGCAGGTGACCTTGCAGGCTGTGAATGACTGCCTTGCACTTGCCTGTTGCAGCCACAGTCATCCTCTGCCACTCGCTCCACAATCGAGCAGCACCTGCAAGCGAGGCAACGGCAGCCAGCGGCTGACTAAGTGGCACACATGCAAGTACCGTAGGCAGGCAGATTGGCAAACAGGCAGCTGTCACGGCCTCACCCTGTGTCTGGGAGGCCTGCCGCTGCCAATGACTCCAAGGCCCTCTGTTGCTCCGCTTCAGTGGGAAGCTCGGTACTGCCACGCGGGAAATGTGTGGCCACTCTGTCAATCGTGACGCTGCGCACAGCGGTGGATGATGCAGGAAGGTCAGGAGGCCAGGAGGCACTCCTCTTGTGCCACGCCGCAGGCGAGGGCCCGAGCTGCGGAGGTCACGTGCTGGTGGTGCCTCCTCACCTGCAGATGAAGCCCAGCTGCCGGTTCAAGCCAAAGCATGTTCGCCCAGTCTCTGCTTCGGGAGACGGGGCGGTTGCAAGGATCGCAGACGCGACGGAGGTGACTGGGGACTCGGCCACAACCTGGGCCAAGCGCCTCGCACCAAGGCGCGGCTGAGCATGACCTCCACGCTCAGTCCTGCTGGTAGTGCCGGTGCTGGTGCTGGTCGGCAGGATGTCCATCGTCGCGCAGACCAACGAGGCGAGAAATATGCACTCGATGACCTTCGGCCACGCCGTAACGCAATACGAACGCATTGCGCTGTTGGGTTTCCACGGGCGGCTGCGTGGCGGAATTGAGCAAGGGCGGCGGCGGCGGCGGTCTACGCGGTACGACATTTGCCGCCATCGAGCCAATTTTGAGATCCACAGAGTAAGCCGTTGTGTGATTTGTGTGGTCACCTTGACACATATTGCCTCCTGCCCAGTGGCCCACCAACCACGCCTCCCATCAGAAGTTTTGCTGCTCATCACCGGTGCCCGCCGCCTTTCCATACAGCGACGGATTTAACGGCGGCTGAAGGGGCGCATCGTGTTCTGTTGCCTACACATCATCATTTGTGAGGGTGTTGTTGGCTTTTGTTGACGATGAAAGCTCTACAAGCGCACACACACTGCGCCTGGGCCACGCATTGCGGCTCCCGGCGTCACCTGGTGCATCGTCAGGCCGATGCTGCAGTGGACGCGGCGGCCGGGGGTCCAGCCGTCGGCGCCACTTGCCGCCGAACCGCACGCCGCCGCAACCGTGCGGCCCTCGCTGTCACGGCCGCTTCAACCCGGCCAGCGCCACCGCCACCACCAGAGATTGTGGGCGCCAAGAAGGTCGTGATCCTGGGAGGCTGCGGTCGCGTGGGGTCCTCCACTGCGGCGGCACTGACGGCGGCTTTGCCTGCCGCCCAACTCAGCCTCAGCCTCGGGGGCCGGTCCCAGGACAGCTTCCGCGCCGCCCTGGCCCGCCGCCCTGAGCTGAGCAATGCCTCGCCGTTGGTGTGCGACATCGACGACAGCTCCAGCCTGGCTGCCGCTCTAAAGGGCGCCGACCTAGTCATCCATGCAGCGGGGCCCTTCCAGCGGCGCAACGATTGTAACGTGCTGGAAGCAGCCATCGCAGCAGGCGTGCCATACATGGATGTGTGTGACGACACAGACTACTCACAGCGGGCCAAGGCGCTGCACGGCAAGGCGCAGGCGGCGGGGGTGCCATGCATCACAACCACCGGCATCTACCCAGGTGGGGGTTTGGTGTGAGTGTTCGTTTGTGGCTCTGCTGTGCAGTGTTGCTGTGTGCTGGGCACAACCAGCTGGTCAGCTAGCATGCACGAGCGCAGCAGCCCCAGCAGCACATGCTTTGTCGGGGTGCTTCATCCTTGCATCCAATCCCTTGCCTCTTGCGTTGCCCTCTTGCGTTGCCCTGCTTTCTGCAGGCGTGAGCAATGTGATGGCGGCACATACTATATCCACCAACAGGGGGGAGTACGCCCCTGACGGCAGCTATGCGGAGGAGGCGGAGCAGGGCGGGGCCCAACCCAAGCGCCTGCTCTACTCCTACTTCACGGCAGGCAAGCACTACCGGTTGTGCTTTGAGGAGAGCCTGTGTGTACGCTGAGAGACTTGCGATGCGGCCATCCAATTACTGCTGAGTGGGGCGGAGGCCAGCTGTTTGCGAGGAGCACCTGGCTGGCTGGCTGGCCGGCTGGCCGTAGCAGATATGCCGCCACAGCAGCGATGTCAGGGCGGGCCCCGGCAGCAATGCGGCAGCAGGTCCCACAGCAGCTTTGCAGCACCGGTGCTGCAACCTGCCTGGCTCGGTGGGGTGACGTGCTGTGTGCCACGCTGTGCTGTTCTGTGCTGTGCCGTGTTGTGCTGTGCAGGCACGGGCGGTGCTGGGCCCACCATCATGGAAACCACTCTGCTGCTGGCTGGGGAAGACGTTGTGGCTTACAAGTGAGAGCAGTGACACACTGCACCGGCGACATCGAACATGAGGAGTGTGTTTGTGATGGTTGGGTCGTTAGTGTTGCTGCTCCAACCCACTCTGCATGTGTTGGTCGGGCTGTTGGTGCTGCCCCTCAGGGACGGGCAGCGCACCGTGCTGCCGCCTGTCAGCAACCGAAGGGTGGTGGACTTTGGCACGGGTGTGGGGCGGCGCAGCGTGTACCTTTACAATCTTCCAGAGGTTTCCTCGGGGCATCAGGTGGGTTCAGGGCAGCGAGTGGTGGGGGCGGAGGAGGGACGGAGGTACAGCAGGGGGCAGCGGTACAGCAGGGCACGGCGGTACAGCAGGGGACAGAGGTGTGGGAGATGCGTGGCGTGTCGTCGTTATGATGCTGTCTGTCACCTGCCCCGGCCCCTCGCAGCAGCTGTGCCTGTGTCTCTGCCAATCAAGGGCTGCTGCGTGCCTGCATTGCCTCACTGTCGTGCCTGCCTGCCTGCCTACCTGCCTGCCTGCCTGCCTGCTCGTATGCACGCTTGACGCTGTCCCGGGTGTTGGCTGGGGTTGCCTGTCGCCGCAGGTGCTTGGCGTGCCCAGCGTCAGCGCCCGCTTTGGCACCGCGCCCGAACCCTGGAACTGGGGAATGGTGGCAATGGCTCGGCTGGCGCCCAAGAGTGAGCGAGCAAGTGCCGCTGCCTGTCCCTTGCATCACTGCTGCCACGGCTGCTTTGGTGGCAGTTGTGGCTGCAGCTGTGTGGCTGGCTGACGGCGACCGCAACTGGCTCCTGTCTCAGCCGAAGAAGATGCTTTGCTGGCCGGTTTGATACGGGACGGCGCTAGCTGGCCCGCTGAGGGCGCCCGGCGGGACCAACCCTGCAGAACCACCCACCCTGCTGGACCACCCACCCTGCCTGCACTGTGCTGTGCTTTCTTTGCTGTGCCCGCAGGCATGTTGGCTGACCGGCAGCAGGCGAAGCAGCTGGCGCGGTGGCTGGACCCCGTGATCCGAGGGGTGGACTCGCTGGTGGGGGAGAAGGTGGCCATGCTGGTGGAGGTGGAATATGAAGGTGGGCGGGTATACTCCCCTCAAGGGGGGGTGAAGGATCAAGGAACGAATGAGTGGATGAGTCATGAAGGGAATGTGGAGGGTGAATGGGTGGTTGAGGGAGGTGTTGTTTGGGGGGGGGGGCGGCAGTGGCTGGCAGGGTCGGTTCGGGGTACAGGTGTGAGGGGGGACAAGGGTTACAAAGAGCGGCCCGCCTGTTGATACGCCCAGGGTGGAAGGCGGCGTGCAGATTTCAGCTTGATGCGAGGTGGTGGCGTGCAGGGTTTGGCTTGGCCGCGGGCGGCAGCTTGTGTGAGGCGTCGGCAGGTGGCGGCAGGTGGCGGCAGCCACATGCCCGCAGGCCTGCTGCTATTTGGTCCCTGTGTGTGGCACTGCTCGACCTCAGCCCTTGCCCTCCTGCCACGCTCCTCTTCGCCCCATGGTGCAGACGGCAAGCTGGCGTCTGGGCTGTATGTGCATCCGTTCCTCTCCACAGCTGTCGGCACCTGCATTGCCGCCTTTGCGCGGTGCATGCTTGCGGGCCAGACCCAGCCCGGGGTGTGGTTCCCCGAGGAGCGAGGCGCGCTGGCAGACAGGAAGACGTTGCTGGGGATGTCCACCGAGGGCTGCACCCGCTTCCTTCTCAACCGAACGCCTTGGCAGGTGCGTGGAGGCGTGCATCGCAAGGTGCAAAGGCGGGGTGGGTTGGACGCTGTGGGTGTGTGCAAGAGAGGAACGAACTCGGCTGCGGTCTGTGGCGAGATTTGGCCGCAACCCCTAGCTTCCATTCTGTGACGTGTTGACGAACTTGGTGGGTCAGATGCTGGTGTATGATGGCTGGCAGATGAGGCTTATATTTGAATTGAGGCGCGTCGCCGTCGCTCATGTGCCCCTTGCCGCAGCTCGAGACCGACCCAGTTCAGCTGGGCATGGGGCTCTACCTTTGAAATCCCAACTTCCCTGGCTGCTCAGGGTGATGTAAAGCTGCTGAACCGGTCGATCAGAGCGAGGTTGAGTCCAGGGGGCACCGCGCAGCTGCCGTGTGTTTTGGGCGGGAAGCGACGCCACGCGGCAGGTGCCATCAGCCCTTGCGAGCTCCGACGGCCCCTTGCGAGCCTTCTATCAATACACAGTACCCACCAGTGTCGCATGTGGTCCGCACGGGCGACCCAATGAGCCCGAGGTCGCATTTTGCTGGCATTTCTGCCTGGCTGTCCCTGGCAGCCCCTTTCACTCGTGCTCCCTCGCTCCTTGCTTACTCCGCTCATCCCCAATTTACCTCCTCCCAGTCCTCGATCCCTTCTCGCACACTTTCAAGCCCTGCAAGCCTCGGGTGGAGCTGCAATCAAGCCAAGCAAGAGGTGAGGGCGCCGCCCCAGCTCACGACTCGCGGGTCAATGCGGGTGGTCGGGCGCGTGGCTGTGGCCCCGAGAGCTGGCTGTGTGCTCGCATCCCCTGCATCGGCCGCCTGCCACCCCTCCTTGCCTCCTCCCGCCTCTCCCCTGCGCTCTCTGCTCATACGACACGCACGGTGGGGCGTTCGCACCAGGCCCGTCGCCCAGGCCTGGGCGCGTGAGGCCATCCTCCAGCCATCGCGCGCCTTGCTGCCCCTCCTGGGCCTCGCTTCACTGTTCCGAGCACTCCTGATCCATCGCGATCCCACCCAATTGGCTCGGCCGCGAGGCGCGGCCTTGCATCCCGCTGATCACTCGCTCGTCGCGTCGCTCTCCTGGCTCGCGCTCTCTCCTCCGTTTGCTCACTCGCACTCGCCTGCGCCTCTCTCAACTTTGAATTGTCAGCTACCGCAGAACCAGGTGCAGCTGACAGATTACCACACCCGTTATCCCGTGCCCTGCAGAAGCCGTGCGATGCAGTGCCGCCCCTCTACCCCCTTCGCACTGGAGTGCGCGCTGGACTCGCCGTGCAAAGACACGATGGTCCACACACCCCGCAAGCGCATGATGCCCTCCCTGGAGTTTGAGGCAGCGCCGCCTGCTCCCAAGCGGCAGCACCTGCAGCAAGTGACACCAGGCACCTGGCGCCAGCTGACCTTCCAGCACAACCTGGCAGCTGCAGCACTCCCCGCTGCTCTCCTGCAGCCCATCGCAGAGGCAGACCCCAAAGCAGCCCTCAGCTCTCCGGCTCTTGCGAGCGTGAGGCTGCTGCCGCACCAGCCAGCCACACCAGCCTGTTCAAAGGAGCTGACAGCACAAACGTGCGCCGACGCAGTTGCAGCCGTTGCCGACGCGCTGGCAGCTGTCATGCCGCCGCCTCCCCTGCCGCTGCCAGCAGACGCCTGTGCCATGGCAGTGCGCCGGCCCGTCGCCCGCCGCCTGCTCTTTGGGGCAGACCCTGCGCCAGCGGCAGCAGAGCCAACCACAGACGATTTCCTGGCTGCCCTGGAGCAACAGGTGGGCCTGCGCCGCTGGTACCAGTCATACCATACTGGTACACACCCTGCCCTGGCATGCTCTCCTTGCCATCGATGCATCTTCCGCAGCTGCTTGCTGTGTCCTCTGTGCTGCCTCTCAATTTCTCAATTTCCTGCCCTCGCCTACCTGTGTGCCTGCAGGGCCGCGAGCGCTTTGCTGAGCGCTGGGGCTTTGACACGCGCCTGGGCCAGCCGCTGCCCGACCACCCTCGCTTCAAGTGGGTGCTGGATGAGACCCGGACCTGACCCTTCAGACCCCCCTACACCGACGCCGCCATCGGTTGGTTGACATGCGGCCGCCATGGCAAGCAGGACGTGCCGCGATGCACAGGTTTTGCACAAATTTTTCAGCCGGTTCAGTCACGCCGGCTCCTCTCGCCCTTTGCTTCTCTTCCATGTTGTTCATGTGGCATGGCCTGCCCATATGAGATGAAAATATACAGCATGCCCTCCCCTCCTTCCAGACATTCTCTCCCGTGCTTCTCTCACCGATCCCCCCGATCCCCCGGCTTCATCCCCTTCCTCCTCTGTACCCCTTTCGCTTCCTTATCTCCCGCTTTGCGGCCCCCTACTGGCCACCCACTGCCGAGCGCCCGTTTCTTGTTTCCAGTGCTTTCCTTTTGTTCAAACCCGCCGCCACCTGACTTCCCCCGGCTCGTTTGTGTCGCTGACTGGCAGCCCCTCGCTGTATCCCACGCCTCTTTCTGCTCTTGTCCTTCCCCCTTGTCTCAGGCTTTCATCAGCACCTCCTGTTCAGCCCGTATGCCTTGCACCTCAGACCCTCCCACACCGCACGCCATGCCCTTCTGCCCACCGACAGCATCCCGAGGCTGGCGCCAACCCACCTTCATCCCCTTTCGTGCATCGCATACCATCCTTACATATCAGGACTGCCCTCAGACTCCTTATTCTTGCTGGCTGAGCAGCAGCACACGCACCTCACCTCTTCGCTCCTTGCTGCTGCCTGAACTGGCGCCCGTACTACCTCGGCGGCTGGACGCCTACCTAACGCTGCCTCCCGTCCCGCACCCGACTGCTCTTCCCTACCGTTCGTCTGCCTAAACTGCTGCTCCGCCGGAACATGCCTGCTGCGTCTGTGCAGCTAGCTGCGTTTCACTGTGCAGTACCCTGCCCACCGGTGCTTTCTCTCCCTTGTACTCCACCTCGATTGATCTGCGCCGCACACCTGGACCCCACCCTGCGATACCGCACACGACCTGGCGTACCAGCACATAGCCCCCCCATAGTCCCCCCTGCCTCTCGTCGACTTCCCCTTGAGATTTTGAGATCCGGTTGATTTGGTTGATTTCGTAGCATGGCCTGGACCTCGCCTCACGTCCCCGGCCGGGATCATGCGCACACACAGCGCGCTAGGCTGGCCGCACACCGACGCAGTGCCTGTGCGGCAGGCTACACCAGGCAATGTGCTGACAGACGCGCCATGTGTAAACTACAGAATTACATTCACACCACAGTGAGGGAAGGGGAGGTGAGCAGGAGATTGGCCAATACAGCAGAGCGGCAGAGTAAGCAGTTGAGTTCACAGGAGTCTGTATCATAGGAAGCGAGCTGGGTCTAATCCCGCCACGGAGGTTTCCACCACGCCAGCGCAACCAGTTGCGCTACGCCCACAATCGCGCAAACCCCCACCAGCCACATCACCACATGCTCCAGCACCGAGTAGTAGCTGGTCTGCAGCAAGGGTAGGGCAGGCAGGCAAGATCATGACGCACCGGGACATTGAGAGGTTGGCGGGCACACACCGATACGCAAGTAGTGATAGGCGGCTCCTGTCCTTCAAAAGCAAGTGAGACACACATACACACCCTTGTCACTCAACTCAAACACACAGCCAAAAGGTCAACTGAAAAACGACCAAAAGGTCAATTCAACAAACACCCGCAGGCCAGGCGCACCTGCACATGCACCCTCAGGATGTCGAGCAGCTCCTGCATCACGCTGAACCGGTCATTCAGCAGGTGGACCCGCTGATGAACCTCCAGGTACTCAAACACTGACTTGTACAGGCTGCCAATGTTGTCGGGTGCGGAGGTGATCGAGTCAGGGATGTCCAACACCCGGCCCAGCAGGTTGACCGCAGACATGGCTTGAAACAGGGTGCCGATGTGCTGCAGCGGCAAAGGCGCAATATGTGTTGCATGTCAAGCTGCAGTCAACTCACTAGTGGGGTAATAGTGGGGTAAAAATGAGGGAGCCATACAACGTGAGCCTGCCATGCATGCTGGAGACTAGTGCTGGGAACACCCCTCGAACAGCAACACTACACGCCTCCACACCCAAGGCTGCCATCCCATCCCCCAGCCACAGACACCGGCACACACACACCAGCCGCTGCCGCTACGCTCCACAGCCACCTGTTGCACGCACCAGCCGCTGCCGCCACACACACACACACCTGCATGATTTGCTTCTCGCTGATGGGCACCTCGCCCGTCTCAGCCATGAACACCGGCAGGCGGCTGAGGTGGCGGCCCAGCACCCGGGTCCTCTCCTCCAGCACGCTCAGCTTGGTGGATTGGGCCAGCGCAAAGGAGATGGCAAGCTTGATTTGAGGGTCGTCGGCATAGCTGCACAGGGAGTTGTGCAAGGAGAAGGATGGAAGAGCTAAGGAACGGGACCATTTCATGAGGGAGTGATGCAAGCAGGAGAGATGGGGCCAGCCGCTGTACAGGACAGTGAGCAACACAGCGCTGGCAGCAGCAACTTGAAAGGGTGCGCCGGCAAGGCAACCGCCGCCGCCTGGGACGAGGCGGCGACCTCCCATTCCTTGCAGCTTCCACCCATGCCTTCTCCCATCCCCTGCCAACCAACCATTCCATCCCATGCCCAGCTTGAGCTTGCCTGTGGTGCAACGCCAGCAGATCATTTTCTATGTGGTGCTTGGGGCTGTTTGTGTAGCGGACGTGCATGCGGTCAGTCTCCCGCACATCAGGCGACAGCGGCGACGTCATGCACGGCTCAACCACTTCCCGCAGGATGTACCTGCGGTACAGTGGACGGTACAATACGACGGCACAGGCGGATGGACCTTTGAGAGGACGTACGTGGCATTGACGGCACAGCCAGGAAGCCTTGCTCATGCCTCGGTAGGGATGATGAGGTGCATGCTGGGCGCTGCCTGTTGAACGCAGTTGAGTGCCGCTGCCCAGCAGGACATGAGCACAAGCCCATGAAGAAAACGGATCCGGGCTGTGTCGCACAGCTCTGGTGCAACATGCTCACTTCTCAATCTCCTTGCTCAGCCCCCAGAACACCACGCAGCCAAAGTCGAAATAGTACACCTGCCCCGCACTGCGCAACAGAGGAGGGCGAGTGCGGCCCCACAAGCAGGATGAAGGATCAATGACAAACACATGCAGGCGCAGACAGACAGGGCAGCTAAAGAGCTACTTATGAAGCGCTTGTGCAGCCCAGAGCCTGCCTGCCTCCAGCTCCGCCCCTGCCACCTGCCACCGCCTCACCTGTCGTCCCCCATCCTGTGAAATTCGCTGATCACGACTTCAGCGTAGGCTTGCAGGGAGCCCTCCCGTCGCAGGATGGCGTCCTGCAGGGCATACCTATCAAAGCCTTCCGCCACACAATAGCATCGGATCCGCTCGTTGCGCTCAGTGCCGCGATACAGCAGAGAGGCCTGCATGCGCGGCATATTTAGCACAGGCATACACGGTTGGTGGGGGAGGATGAATAATAGGGTATCCCTCTGGCTGTGCTTGCGTAGGGGTGTGCTTGGGTAGCCGTTCCGGCTTGAGAATTGCTGCTGGTAGCGGCGTGGCTCCGGTGGTGGTGCAAGTAACTCACCAGGGGTGGTATCAAGGCTTGGGAGCTGGTGGAAGGCTGGTCATCAGGGTATGCCACCTGGCCCTCCTTGTTCAGCTCCCAGCCGGGACCCAGCGACACATGCCGGCCTATTGTTCTGCCGCTGACCGGCAAGTGCACAGGCGGGAGGCCGACGGGCGGCAGCTCCCGGTGATTGTAGCTGCGCGCCCGCCGCATCTCAGCCGGCACGCTCCTGCTGCGCCTGTCCCGTTCATTTTGCGGCTCAGGCTCGGACAGGACCAGCACTTCAGGCAGGGCAAGACTGGCAACGGTGTCCATGATGGCTGCGGGACGTTATATCGAAAGTACACACATCGTGGGGCTGAAAACGATGCCTGGCGGCTCGCGAAAATACCCCAATTCGAGGCGGCGAGCAGAAGAAAAGTGCTGAGCTGTTCTGTGGCGCCTTGGGCGGCGTACGCCTGCGATCGGCACTCCCACCCGTCCATCGCTGCACCAAACACGCCAACAACGGCCAACTGTGCAGCCGATTGAGCCCACACCGCCGATTGCTTGTGTCTGACGCTGGAGCGGTGTGTCGCAGCACAGGGGGTCCACCGGACACAGCCGCTGCCGTGAGGGAGCAGCGCGCCTCGTGCATCCCTTGCCAACGCCGTTCAGCGTGGACACTGCTCGCCTGAGGCAGCGTTGAGCAACAGCGTGGCAAGATGGTGAAGTTGGTCAGGCAAGTAGGCCACGGACTTCCCTGGGCTGTGGGCCTCAAGGCCGCCGCCGCCGCTCGGGACTCCCGCTCACTTGGTGGTGTTTTGCGTGCAGGTTCCTGATGAAGCTCTCAAATGAGAAGGTGCAAATAGAGCTGAAGAACGGAACGGTTGTGTACGGCACCATTACCGGTACGCTGCTCCTCCGTAGCATCACATCAAACGGTTGCCTGTGTATCTGTCATTCTTCCATCGGACATCACTGTGGCAGTATTGCTGCATGCAGTCGCTTAGCAAATGGTTGTGATGCCGGCAGCTGGTGCAGCAGCTCACCTGGGCCCCATCGCTCACGTTGTCTCTCGCTCTGCTGCCCCTGATACATGCCGCTGCCGTGGCTGCGTCGTTGCAGGCGTGGATGTCGCCATGAACACACACCTGAAGACAGTCAAGCTGGTTCCAAAGGGCCAGAACCCCATCACTGTCGCCCAGATGTCCATCCGCGGCAACAACATCCGATACTACATTCTGCCAGACTCGCTCAACCTGGACACGCTGCTTGTTGACCTGGACCAGCCCAAGACCCGGCCGAAGCGCCCGGAGCGGCCAGCAGGCGGCCGGGGTCGCGGGCGCGGCCGTGGACGCGGGCGGGGCCGCGGCAGGATGTGAGGGCGGCATGCCCACTCGCGGGTGGGGACGGCGCCAGCCTGTGCAGCTGGCTTGCTGGCGTGGACCAGCGTCACTGGCTTCTGCTTGTGGTGCCACCGCTCTGTGTGGCCCATGAGGTGGTCTGCATGGTGTTGGCGGCCCCCTTTTCCTCGCTTTCCCTGCACTGGGTGCATCCCCTGTTTGTCCTCACCTCACACTGCTCATTGCTCCCGTCTTCTTTTTCTTTGCTGCCCTCTTGACTTGCACCCCTACACCCACCTTCCTTAGTAACACACTCCACGCAAGCTTGCATGGGCACAGCAGCAGTGAGTAGCCTACGGGTGTTTGCATGGGGGTTGGCAGCACTTTGCTGCAGGTAATTCGCGCTGTGCAGCGGCGGCGGTGGCGGTCGCGCACTGCTGCGGCTGTCGCAACTGCATCTCTGCAAGGGCCAGCGCTGCTGTGGTTCAGTCCTGTTGCTGAGGCTGAACTGCAGAGTTTGCAAGGGCATTGTGCAAAGTGTATGGCAGTTTTATGGCACTACGCTCGAAGTACACCCAAATTACTTCTTGCGCCCCCTGGCTTCCAATCGCGGTGACGGCTGATACAGCTACCCGGTTATTGCATCGGCTGCTAAACGCGACAACCCCGTCGCCATCTTGCCGCCTCGATCATCCCCGCGACCCCCGGCCTTCCTCGCTGCTTTTCTGTCCATCTTTATCAGTGCGTCAAGTGGCGGAAATCGGCCCGTCATCAACGAGAATCCAGCGCCGAACCCGCCACCAGCCCTGCCGCCGCCGCCTGCAATGGCCCGGGCTGCCGCTCGTGCCGTCAAGGAACTGGTGGATGCTGTGTGTGACTCTCAGGCAGCACTTGGCGATACCGATGCAAGCAACCTACGTGATCGCGTGGAAGCCTTGCCTGACTTGTTACACCGTGCAATGATCAGCTCGCCCCGCGCTGAGACGGTTGCAGCGCTTGATAGGTGGGGCGGAGTGCCTGCCCTTTGCTGCAGTCTGGCAGCCCTGTTGACTTCACTGTATGATCCCTCTCTTGTCATTCACTGTCTATTTCCCTGAAAAAAGGCAGATTTTACTCGAGAAACAATCGCTGGTTAACCCTCCTGCAGAGCTATACAGGCAGGCGCAAGGCAGCTGCGCACGCTGGGCACCCGCCTAGCGGCTACCGTGCGCAGTGATGACGCTGCAGCGGCGAGGAGCGTGCACAGATTTGTGGCAGCGTGTTTACTCAGCCAGCAGCTGTTCAGCGTTACCATGGAGCATGCAATGCCGGCCAGCCAAACCCTGCTGGGCTGCGCCACACTGCCGCTGTAATGTGGCACAGCATTTCTGGCGACGTTGAGCGCTGGCACCAGCGACATCGAGGCCAAACGCTTGCAAGCATTCATGCTTCAGAGCCAGGTATCGCTGGTGATGATGTGCATGCAGGAATCGATGGAAGCAGGGCCGGGCGCGGAACGCTTTGCTGCAGATCCTGCTGCGCCGGAGCCGCTGCGGGCGTGGCTGTCAGCGGCTGTCGATGCGACGATCGCGCTGCAAGGCACATCGTTGGACAGAGGTAAGGAGGGGTCTCGCGTCACGTTGCTTGCTGCAAGGTCAAGGATCACATCCCACAGGCTTGCACTCAGCCGCCACCCTGCCCGTATGACTTGCCATGGCCCATCCGACCCTTGCCTGGCTCCCAATGAATTGCAGGCCCTGCCCTCAAGCTGCAAGTGTGCCTCGCCATGATTGCCCATACTGCCAACACATTTCACTTTTACGAGCCGCATTGGGCAGCATTTCAGCGCGACTCTGCCCTGCAGCGCAGCCTGGTGCAGCTCCTGTTGCCCGTGCTGCACACAGCGGCGGTGGCGATGCCGCTGCCAGCCGACAGGTGGCCTCCTGAGCTGGATTTTCACATGGCTTCCTTGGTTTTTGATCTCTTGGCCGTGCCCGAGCTGACTGGCGCATTGAGGGTAGAGCTGGCCTTGAGCGGCAGCGGCGTCAGCAGCGGCGCGCGGCGTGCTCTCCAGAGCACCTTGCAGCTTTTTGCGGCAGCGCCCAGCAGGTCATGCCCCGTGGAGGCGCCACCTGATGTCATGGATCATTACTGGATTTGCCTGACCCGGCTGCTGGGCACGCTGTGCTCACTCCTCAACGAGGCCCTCCTGCGGCAGGGCAGCGCGGCACAGCGTCAGCCGTTGGTGCAGCAGGTGCTGCGGGTGCTGCCGCAGCTGCCAGCAGGGCTACGTCTCATCCTGGAGTGGGACCAGCTGCCGACAGACGGGCTGGATGTTTCCGTGTTTGCTGGAGCGGTGGTGGAACAGTGCGCCAACATTGTGGCCTTCATTGACCCATGCTGGCCCGAACGTATCGATTCAGCCGCCGCTGGGAGGTCACGAGCTTGGGAATTCGTGGTCAACAACCTGGCTGAGTTGTCAGTCTGCTGCGCAGCCAGCAGCGCACTGCTACGGGCATTACCACACATGGCGGCGCTGGCAGCACTACCAGATCAGGGACAGCAGGTGGAAGGGGAGCGTGCAGGCCTGGAAGCTGAGGCGCAGCTTATAGATCAGCTGGCGGAACTGGTGCTGTCCTTCGTCGGCAACTGCGCAGCCGCAATGGATCGGTTCAGCTGCAGCCTGGGCAGTGGCGGAGGCCCCTGGAGCGCTGCTGAAGGTGCTGCAGCAACTGAGGCGCTGTGGCAGCTGCACACAGCGCTGTGTCGCTGCTTCCACTCTACCCCAGCAGGCACCTGGGCCAAGCCTGATGTGCGGGGTGCACTGACCAGCTGCATGTACCACTCTATGGTCTCTGCTGCGCACATCAGCACCGCAGTGCAAGCAGGATCGGCTGAAACATCCCGTGGCGCAGAAGCGTCGTCCCGTTGCATTGACGCTCCCCGGCAAGTTAGCAAAGGCTGCTTGCAACCTCCCTGTGCTGAATTGATGGCCGCATGCTACCTGCGCTGCCCTTTGACCGCCCCACTTTGAGGTTTGCTCAAGATTGTTGTTTGGCCTCCTTGCAGGCACGTGCTGGCCATGAGCTTGGCACAAGCCGAGGCTATACTGGTTGCTACTGGCAGTTATCAACCAGTGCCAGAAGACATAGCTATGGCGGCAGCATTGCTTTCAGCGATTGAGTATGGGCCGGCAGCGCTGGTACGAAGCCCACCCGTGCAGCAGGCTTTGGAACATATGAATGAGAGGCTGCGCGCTGCTGCTGAGGTGAGCCTGCAGCGCTGGCACTTCCACTCCCCAGCGGTGCAGTCAATTGACGTGCAACAGCTATACACACACCCTGCCTGCAGGGCTCTGATGGCGTTGCCGTCATTCGTGATGGCATAACGACACTACTGCACCGCCAGCCGCAGCCTGGGGATGAGCTGGAGCTGGCGCATGTGGCGGCCACTCGCAGCTGCGCCTACCTGCGCTGTGCCAACCTGGCCAGCGAGGGCGGCCCAGCTGCGGGCAAAGGGGCAGGCAGCAAGCGGTGCTCCAAGTGCCGAGTGGTCCGGTATTGCGGCACGGCCTGCTCGCACGCCGACTGGCGGGCGGGGCATCGGGGGGCGTGCCAGGCGCTGGGGGCTGCAAGGGCGGCAGGCCTGCCGCCGCCGGCCTAGGCCGGGAGCGGCAGGGGGGTGTTGCGTGACTGGTGTATTTCAAGTTTGTATCGAGTGTGTTATGTTGCTGTTTTATCGCTCATGCGCACGTGTAATTTTGTTGACGGATGGAGGGTTCCTCAGAGCAGCACAGCTGCGGGCCCTGCAAAGTCTTGATGCTGTGGCTGCCTGCCCAACAGCGGCTGAGAGTTCAGCTTGCACCTCAATCTGTTGCTCAAAGCCAGCTCACCAGGAGCAGATGCAGTCAATTGAAGCGCTGCGCTACAGCGGGGGTGCCGACTTGAAGATGTTGCAGGCTGGAGTGCAGAGTAGGAACAGAGTGGCAGAGTGACGCTGGAGGAGGGACGGCGGGGCTGTGCCGTGCTTCATATTGTGCGCATGTGCCTGCCTTCACTATGTCAGCACCTGTGCACCTCAATTGCTGGGCTCATCTGCCCTCATCGGCCACTTTCGCAGCTCCCGCCTGTACACATCTCGATGTCGCAGCACATTCACAAATGGTTTTATCAACTTCTGAAGAGCAGCGCAAATGGCCTTACAAATTTGCCTGGCTGCCAGTCCAGGGCAAGAAATCATCGCTTCAACAACTGCTGTTTCAAGTATTCTGCCAGGTGCCGCTCGGGGATGTTGACAGGCACGCTGATCACGTGCCAGCCCCAGGAGCGCAGCAGGCGGTCGCTAGCCACCGTGGTGGGCAGAAGCACTCCAGGCTTGTTGCGAAAGTGCTGGTAAGTACCATCAGCCTGCACCACCAGCCTGCCCGGGGCAGGTGGCAATCGTGTTGCAACACAGGTGACAGCAACACATGCCGCTGTCCACAAAGCCCCCTGTGGCTGTGCACACACCTGAGAGAAGGCACCGCCAGGTCGACCTGAAGCCAGCCCTCCTCCCAGCAATCCGAGGCAGCAGTGCCGCCGCGACCGCCTGGTCCAACCCGCTGGTCCACCTCAACAGCCTCCCCAGGGCAGGCAGCCTCCAGCTCATGAGCCACCCGTCTGTGGAATGCGCTAGTGGTGCCTTTGTGTGCTGATTGCCTGAGCATAAACTGCTGCTGATGCCGCTTTCAGCAACTGCGCTGGCAGCTGTACAGCCTGCCCATGCTCGGCCCGTACATGCATGTACGCTTGGTATAGCCGGCACAGACTCACAGCTGGCCAGTGGGCACCGATGGGCACTGCTGCTGCAAGCCCAGCCAGTTGCTGCCACGCCTTGATGTCATATTGCTGCAAGCGAAATGGCAGAATGATAGGCACAGTGATACATTGTCTGATAAATGTGGCGCATGCTTTGCAAACACAACCACACCAACTAACAGCTGCAAGCTGTTGTGCTTGCCTGGAGGTGAGCCAGGGCCCAAGCGGAAGTCGAGCTGCAGCGAGGGGCTTCTGATGGGTTGCTGGCACAGGCAGCAACGACTGCCTCCAGGCAGCTCTCAACCGCTTCTGGCGGAGGCCGGCACCCCAGCAGGGCACAGCCGTCCAGGAAGGCAGTTAGGCTAATGGCAGATTGCTCCTGCCGCTCCAAGCAGCGGTAGTAAGCTGCGGTGGGGGAGGGTGCAGGACAAGCAGCAGAAATGTGTTGCAAGCGCCACGCTTCCACCTCATGGCACAACCAACTGCTCACCATTGACCAGCGCGTCGATAGCTGCTGCTGATGGCTGGAAGCGCAACTGCCCTAACGCCAACAGTATCTGGCTGGCATGCTTTGCATCCAACTCCATTGACAGCACTCGCCGCAGCGCCTCCTCCACCGCCTCGTCACCAGGCCAAACAGCCTGCGGCTGCTTGCTGGCAGCTGCCACAACGCTTTGCTGCCGGCTACTGTCCCATTCCTGCCAAGCAGCGTCCAGCAACCTCCAGACACGGAACAGCTGCGCACCACAAAGCGTTTGAAACCTCCCATCAACCTCAAGTGCCTGCTGCGTGATGCGGTCCAACTCCTGCTGGCTGAAGGGGTAGCCCAGGCAGGCTGCACCGTACAGGCCTTGGCACACGTGTAGGCTGCGCATGCCTGGGAGCTGCAGCCAGCGCTGCACAAGCCGCACCACCGCGCTGGCATCAACGGCCGCTTTCAGTGCCTCGCCGGCTGCCAGGGTGCTCAGGGACAGCAGCTGCATTGCTGGCAGCGACTTCAGGTAATCCCTCAAGCCGCTGTGTCTTCAGTGCTGCCTGCCACGCCTTCAGCTCGTCAGCGCTGAAGCTGTCAAAGTGGGCTGCTGCGCGACAAGCATCGCCACAAGTGCCCAGGCATCGAGCTCCTGCAGCAGCCCCATGCTGAGTGGCCGCAGCACATCCCATGCTGCAGCAGCATTCGCTTCAGCTGGGCTTCTTGCTTTCTTGGCCAGCCACACAGTGCGATCAAGCCCTGCTCCAAGGCTGTAACTGTCAAGACTGCCGTCACTGGCGTACTGCTGCACCAGCTGTACTACGCCAGCAATGCTGCGCTGGCCCTTGATTAACTGCGTGGGTGTCGCATCATGGTTTGTGTTCAACTGCGTGCCGCTCTGCCGCCGTGGATGCAAGTACCGCTGCTCCTGCTGATTGAATCAATTCTTGGGCTGATGCTGCGGTGGTGGCTGCTGCTTCTGCTGCACGTTCTCAGGCTGTGCAGGCCGCACCCTCCTCACTGGCTTAGCAGTCAGCTCAGGTGACTCCTCTCCGCTCATCATACGGATAGCACATGGGTGACGCAGTAGACTACGAGCTTTTGGCGCTGGTACCGCCAACAAGCTGTGTGAGGGCCTTGCTAATGTATGTGCCTGCAGCTGCATGGCTTGACGAGCCGTAGAGATGGCCATTCTGCACACGAACCCGCAGGCCGGGAGGGCGGCGGCGTCAGGCAACCAGGACTGGGCGGAGCCTGGTTAATGGATGCACACACTGTTGCAAACCAACTTGAGGGTATCAGGGCGAGCAGAGAGGCGTGCAGCAGACAACAAAGTCATCGCACAGCGCCTTCACCTGATCTCAATGCTGATGGATCGGCGATATGAGAATGCTTCGCTCCACGCCCTGTATAAGCAAGTCCACGCATTATTAAGATGCCATTCTTAGCGCAGCATAGCACAGCACAGCACGAAAAAATAGATCGATGGAGCCCTTGTTGCATCACGTCTTAGCTGCGTGGAGGAAGGTCAGGTGCAGGGCATCAAGAGCTGGAGAGGACCTTGCAGTTTATTCCCAAACTCAGAGGCTCGCTGGGGTCCAGGCGCGTATCAGACGACACGGCAGACGCTGCAAGGCAGTGCAGCTCGATTGCCAGGCCTGTTAACGCGCTAGCCAGCCAGGACGATGGCCGGCGGCGGCCCCTTGCACACGCTTCTCCGCCCCTCCCAGCTAGTTGGAACAGCTGGAGGGTTGTACAGCATCACGTCAGCCCCAGTGGGGACTGGGATTTGAGGTTTATCTGAAGCTGATGCAGGACTTAGAGGCCAAGCCTGAATGTGGCGCCGCTCATGCAATCCTGTCGGGACTGTGGACCTGACGAGGCTCACAGGGTGGGTTGCACGGTCGTATCAGCCTGCCCAGTTGCACTGGCTGCTGAGGATGCGTAGGCAAAAACGTCTGTGTGTGTGTGTGTGTGCGCGCGCTGCAGGGATGACTGTGACTCGCTGCTCCAACTCAGGGCGACGGAAGCTGATCCTGTCCCGCGACCACTGTTGGTCTTGCCTGTGTGTGCAGGCGCTGAACATGAGCCCCGGCTGCTCCAATGCACTCATGCAGCCAGGCAATGAGAAAGAGAGGATCAGGCAAAGAATATGGGATGCATCACAATGACGTACAGCATGACAGGTCCGTGCAAGTTGGTGTGGGCGTGGATGCGCATTCAAAAGTTGTGCTTGGTCAGGTGCTGGTCGGTGAAACAGCAAGAGTTTTGATCTAGACTAGGCCTGGCCTTTCACCATGCTGTGCTGGTGGCAGCAATGCGTTCTGCTTGCGCTGGGAAGGAGCAGCCGGCTGTGGCGGTTGGCGTTGGTGCGTGAAGTGCATGGCCTTTGCCAGCTGCGGGCTGCTGCACTGAAAGGAATAACGGCCCTCCTTGCAGGTGTCGATTGCCACAGCACCTTGCAGTGCGCAATAACTCATTGCTCCCACCACCTGCTCCCAGGTTGCTCTCCCATATCAGACAACGGCTGGACAGCAACAGTACCACGCTGCTGTCGAAGAAGTCGCAGGTCGGCGCGCGGCAGTAACACCAGCATGCAAGCCGCTGCGTCGCTGTGCTGGTTCAGGAGTGCAAGCGCCTTACAAACATCTTCTAAGTGAGTGCGGCTGTGTTCAGGGTGCTTGGCATGTGTTGTGGGCATATCTGATATGAGGGACAAGCATCCCGGCATGGTATGGCACAGGGTGTGTGGTGGTGAGCTGTGCAGGCGTGTGCCTATCAGCAAGGTTTGCAGCCGACAGGCCAGGCCCAGCAGCTTCTTGCCATGCCAGCCCATCTGACCCTTCCCTGGGGCGCCCAGTGCATGCAGGAACCGGCAATCTGCCTGCCTGGCACCTGCCACCCGACAGCTGATCCCTGCCCAGCCGTGATTGCACACAGCTGCGATGGAAGGGCATGAAGCCTGCCAAGAACATGGACACGGCATCGACCCATGCAACATGCAGCCAATCCTAGCACAAATTCCGTGCTGCCGCCGCACAAGCTGGAGATGATGGGCGGCGTGGGTTGATACAGTCGCTGCTGAAGCAGGTGGGGGCCGAGTTTAGAGGCTGGAGTTGAGGTGGCGTGACTGTACCCTGCAGGCCTCTCGTCCCTTTGCCCACATCACTCGACTGCTATTCTGTCCCTGTTTTCCCAGCTGTTACAAATGAAAATTGCTGCCCTGACTTGACGCCCTGAGCTGGGCTTGGTAAATTTGCGTCACTATGCGTAATTACCGTGGTGCTGTGCATCGTATTCATCGTCAGACTCATCAGACTCAGGAAAAGTCCTGAGACACGGTTGCCAGACACGGTTTATCCATGCACGCTGAAACATTTGAAAGCTTGCCAAAGATACGCCCACGGGGCGCCCCAGCTGGCCTGGAACAAAGTCATACTGTTTGGTGTCATACCACTTGGTCATTTCCTCCCAGGCCTTCCAGTCCACAGCATCCTTCGCCAACAACTTCTCAAACTCTTGCCGCAGCTCGCCATCCAACTTCAACTCAGCGCACAGGTGGGCCATGGTACGGCGGTTTAGCTGGGTGGCATAGTACTGCCCCAGACACCGCAGTCCGCCACGGCGGGAGATGTCTGGATCCCTGGCCTGCCGCTCCTCCTCCTCAGCCTGTGCGAGTGCTGCTGCAGCAGCCTTGGCTGCAGCTGCGTGTGGCACCGCTGACGCCTCTGCTGGCCGTTGAAACGTGTCAGTCCGATTGCTGCTGCCTGGTGAGTGGCTATTTGGGCTTGAGTGTGAAAGATCGCTGTATGCCAGCGGAATGGTGGTACCTGCCGGGCTGCCTTCTGCTGACGGGACAGCTGCCAGCGGACCGTGGCTGCTTTGGAGCGCCAGCGACATCACGCCAGAGAGTTTGCCACAGAGTCTGCAGACAGGGAACTGCGTGACAATAGATCAGCACCCGGCATGGCTGGCGGGCCACCAACACATGACAAGCAGACGCTGTTCATCTCGAGCTAAGTCTGAAGCACCACAACAGCGGCGGCCGCCTGCCGTTGCATAACAACCAATCATGACGCCCTCGCCACGCACCAGGGGTCGCGCTAGAGATTCTTAACGGCGGTTTGGCGACAAAGTCGTGCCAAACAACGCCGCAAAAAGCCAGATGTCTGGCGGAACTCTCGCACAGCTTTGAATATGATGCAGTGAGTTCCCCAACACATGCTGTGTCGACAGCAGTTGCTGCAAGTCTGTGCCAAAACGTACCGCCATATCGAACAGCGGTCGGCCTGCAACGGCACCTGGGCCCTTGATTGTGCGGCAGCATGGTGCCACACGCCCACACTGCGCAACAATGGCGAGTTACAACCGATAGTGTCAACAATACAACATGATTGAAGGCCGACAGCACGGGGCAGTGCCTCACTGAACCGACGCCCTGAGCTGGGCTGATGCAAGCATTTCCTGTCTATATGTAACCGTGGTGCTGTTCATCGTATTCATCGTCAGACTCGGTGGTCACGTGCATGGGTTTCCAGCACCGCTTGCCCCAAGCATCAAGGAACTTGCTAAAGCTTGCCAAAGATACGCCCACGGGGCGCCCCAGCTGGTAATCTTCTTGGACAACCTCGTGACTTTTGGAGTCGTACCACTTGGTCATCGCATCCCAGGCCATCAAGTCCATGCCATCATTCTCCAGCAGCTTCTCAAACTGCTGCCGCAGCTCGCCATCCGCCTCCAACTCAGCGCGCAGGTGAGCCATAGTACGGCGGTTGAGCTGAGCAGCATAGTACTGCCCAAGACACCGCAGTCCGCCACGACGTGTGAAATTCGGCTCCTTGTCGTCCAGCTCCTCCTTCTCCAGTTGTGCGAGCATTGCTTCGGCAGTCGGCACCGTGGTTGCAGCTACATGCGGCACCGCTGGCGCCTCTGCTGGCCGCTGAAAAGTCACACTTCGATCGCCGCTGCCTGGTGAGTGGCTTGAGTGTGATGGGTCAATGTGCGCCACCGGGCTGTTGGTGCCCGCCAAGCTGCCATCTGCTGACGGGGGTGCTGCTGGCGGAGCGAGGCTGCGAACCGACATAAAGCCAGAAAGTGCGCCAAAAGGTACCTGCAGAGAGGGAACTGCGTGGCAACATATCAGCACCCGGCACGGCTGGTGGGCCCAGAAGCACATGACAAGCAGCCGCCGTTCATCTCAAGCCAAGTCTGAGACGAGAATCGTCACCATCACAGCGGCGGCTTGCGGCCGCCCGCCGCTGCATAAAAGCAACGCATGACGCCCTTGCCACGCACCAGGGGTCGCGCTAGAGATTCTCAACGGTCTTCTGGCGAGAAGGTCGTGCCAAACAGTGCCGCAAAAAGTCAGATGTCTGGCGGAACTCTCGCACGGCTTTGGAACTGATGCCGTGAGTTCCCTAACACATGCTGTGTCGACAGCAGTCGCTGCAAGTCTGTGCCAAAACGTACCGCCGTACCGATTCAGCTAGCTGGTCTGCAACGGCACCTAGGCCCTTGTTTGTGCGGCAGCAAGGTGCCACATGCCCACACTACGCAACAGTGGCGAATGAACAACAGCCAACTGTATCAGCAATGCAACATGACGTGGCCGTCAGCATGGGGCAGTACTGCCCTGTTGTTATCATGCAGGAATGGAAGTTGCCATCCAGAAATCAACCAGGCTCATGCCACCAGCAGGCTGTCAGCGCAGCAATTGCCAGGCCTGTTAACGCGCTGGCCAGCCAGGCCAATGGCCGACGGCGTCCCTGGCACATGCGCCTCCGCTCGAACCCGATTGGAACAGCTGGAGGGTTAAACAGCATAACATCAGCCGGCAGTGCTCTGAGTGAGGCTACCCTGAAGTTAGATCAGGACCGACGGGCGGCCTGACCAGCCGCGGTATTCAAGGAGCTTAGTTGGGCCTGCGGAGCTGGCCACCCCCCTTGCAGGTTGGTTGCATGTTGCAAGCAGCGTTAACCCACCTCTGGACAGAGCATAGCCGGATTGGTGGTAGCCATCTGCAGAGTGCTGCGCAGCTGGTTCGAGGCTGCCAGTGCACCTGCACAGCACAGCGCAGTGGCAAGGTGAGACTGGGAACAGCAAAGACCAATGACACCTAACGCTGTGCAAGGGCTTTGTGCTTGCAGCCGCTCTGCCTCATCAACTTGCAGTAAGCTCCACAGCCAGTTGAGCCCGACAGCTTGGCGGCATCGCTGCTCAGCACGTGAATGCAGTGCAGGGGATGTGTCTGTGGCCACAGGCCGCGCAGCAAGCTGCGGAGGGTGGAGGAACAGGTCCTGCAGGGAAATCACCAGGCGGGTTCAGACATCAATGTTTGGAGGCTAACAGTGCATGGCATGCAAGTTGCTCACATTGGCGCCGTGGGATGCTGGCATGGCGGAATGGTGCAAATGTCACAAGCACGCAATGCTTATTGCTTATCGTTCCCTGTGTGTGCATCAGTCTCACGCATCACTCACTCGTCACTCGGTGCTCCCAACACACGGCCAGCGGCGCCCGATCACATCACGCTGACACCCAACGCTGACTCCGCCCTGGCCGATGATGTGGGCGCCAGTAGCCGTTGCGCTGCTCATAGGAGCCTGCAGCGCCGCCGCCCAGCCCCGCATCACCGCCGAGACCCTCACGGCCGACGCCCCTTGCAACGCTTCTGTGACCATCGATCTGCAAAAGCGCAAGGCCATAAGCCCCGTGCTCTTCGGCATCTTCTTTGAGGAGGTGCGCAAAACGAAACACCGTCGTCTGCAGCGCCGCTATTGCGTCCTGCATGACCCAGTGGACTTCACCCAGTGCATCGCCATGCAAACGTTTGCCATTGCCGCATTTCCCGCCGCCGTCACTGCACTTCCTTGCACACCGCTGTTGCCTGCCGGCCTCGTCCCCCTGCAGATCGGACATGCCGGGGACGGCGGGCTGTACGCAGAGCTCGTCCAGGACCGCAGTTTTGATGCGCTGGCTGCGGCCACTGGCTTCCTCGACTCTCCAGCCACTCGAAAACCCCTCGACCTGGCCACACTTGCGGCTCGCCACCACCATGCCATGCTCCCTCTGCACATGCCCTGGGACAGCAACGGCAGGAGCTACAGCAGCAAGAGGGAGTATTTGGAGGAGCGCCGCCGCAACACCAGCTACGACCCACGGTGAGAGGTGTCCTATGCAAGAGCTGGGCGGCGGAGCGGGTGCCCAAACTGTGAGACATGCGCCATGCTGCGCGCCTGCCTGGCTTGCCTCCACTTTCTTTCGTTCTGTTCTGCGAATCTCATTCCCGATCTCAAACGCCCGCAATGATATTGCTAGCTGGCACCGCTTCAGCACTGGCGGGTGTGTCGGCATGTGCCAAGCAAGCTGTGCTCGCCACCCTCGGCCCCGCTCATCACCATCACCTGCCTGCTTGCCTGCCCGCCTTCCTGCCTGCCTGCTTCCCTCCGCAGCAACGACATCATCGTGGCGTGGCAGCCACTGCCAGGTACCACCGCTGTGCTGACAAAGGAGCAGCCACTGAATGAGCACAACCTGGTGTCGATGGAACTGACAGCTGGCACAGGTAAAGGGCTGCAGCAGGCGGTGGGGCGGTAGCTTTGCGCAGCGTGCGCCACTGCGATAAGTCTGTGAAAGCATTTTACGCAGTTGACGGTTGAGCATTCTGAATGAGGGTGCTCGGCGCAGCAGTGGCAGCCTCCAGCCACGCTGGTGCCCTCACCAAGCCCGCCTTGCGCCTGTCGCCGCCCGTGTGTTGAGTGCAGGCCCCCACTCCGGCCTGCTCAATTTTGGGTACTGGGGGCTTTATGTGCAGGCTGGGCACAACTACACAGCGTCGCTGTACATGCGCAACCCGGATGTGCGTACTGCTGGCTTTGTACTGTACTGTTTGTTTGCCACGCCGCTCTCGAGCTGTCCCTGAAATGGCCACCACTCTCGCACCTTCTCGTCCAGCTGCCACCGCGCCCGCGGGGCTTGTGCTGCAGAAATGCAAAGCAGCATGCCTCTGTCTCTCTATCCTTGCCTTTCTACCCCCCCTCAGCCCTGTCTGCTGCACGCTCGCCTCAAGCTGCTCTGCGCCCCTGAGCCGCTCCGACCTTCACGCCCCCTCTGTGTCTGCAGGAGCAGCCCAAGAATGTGACTTTGTCTCTGGTGGGTGAGCATGGCGCGACCCTCTACGGCACCCTCACCTTTTCCGGGGTGGAGGGCGGCTGGCGCAAGTACACTGCCGAGCTGGCCAGCACAGCCACGGGTGAGGGGTTGGCCGCCCTTGGTTGTTGAGGGTCTGTGCTGTGCTGTGCTGTGCGCTGTGTGCTGTGTTGTGCTGTACGCTGTGTACTGTGCTGTGCGGTGGGGTGCGTTGTGTGCTGGTTTGGTGGCGGCAGTGCTGACTGCCAGGAACAGTGAGCGCGTCGCAGCTGTGTCAGCTGACTGATGCTGCCGCATCATGCCAACCGCTGCCCTGATGTGTTGCCTGCAAGTCCAGCGTCTCCTTCTCCGGACCTGTTGTGCCCCGCATTTCCGGGCTGCTTCACACAACAGAGCCATGCAGTCTTGACCCGTTCCCTCACTTTTCTGTGTCTCCCGCTCTCCCCCTTGCCCCCCCTGTCACTCCCCCACCCTGTCCCCAGACGCCAACGCCAGGCTGCTGCTGCAGTTTGACGGTCCAGGAAAGCTGGTGGTGGACAGCGTCAGCCTGTTCCCCAGCGAAAACGTGGCCGCAGGTAGCGGCATGCTCAACCCCTGGCCCTTCAGGGCTGACCTGCTGGACGCTCTGAAAGCCCTGCAGCCTGCGTGAGTGGTGCAGCGGGGAAGGGCTTGGGTGGCTTGTGGCATGTGGATGTGTGGGGATTCGTGTGTGTGTGCTGATGGGGCCAGATGCAGTCCTCGCTTTCCTTGCTGAGCTTCCTTGCCGTCACCAGCCTATCCAACCCCCCGTCCCCTCTCTTCCCCCCCTCGTGGCCCCTCAGCTTCATGCGCTTCCCGGGCGGCTGCTACATAGAGGGCGACTGGATGCGCAATGCTTTCAGGTGGAAGGCGGCCCTGGGACACAACGAGCAGCGCCCCGGACACATGAACGGTGAGGGAGGGGGCGGGGGAGGGGAGGGGTGGGAGGCATGGACCCTGAGGGAAGGGCAGGAGAGGGGTGGGAGGCATGACCGGTGGGATGAGTGCCTGCCGTGCTGCGTGTTGCATGTGGGCAGTGTGAGGGGGTGCAGGTGCAGCAGGGCTGCGAAGGGGATCAACCAGGCAACAAGTGCTGCCACTGAGGGTATGGTGGAGCTCAGTCACCCCTGAATGCACGCCCCTGTTCATGCCAGCTCACGTGCTCCACCCTGTTCCATATTCCTGCCCCCCCCGCTCTGAATCTCCCTCCCTCTGTGCCTCCCCTGTGCAGGCGTGTGGGGCTATTGGTCCACTGACGGCCTGGGCCTCTTTGAGTATATGCTGCTGGCTGAGGAGCTGGCCACTGAGCCGATCTGGGTCATCAACAACGGGGTGGCGCATGGGGACAGTGAGCGGACTGGGTTGGGGCTGGTCCTTGGTGTTGGTGTGCTGTGTTGTTGGGTGGTTCACATGATGGTTGCGGGGCGTGGTGCGCATTGTGCGCGTGGGTTTGAGTGTGAGTGGTGTGTGGGTTGGGATGGGGTACAGGGCGCCAGCTCTTCCGCTGTTGTGGGCAGAGGGGCGGCAGATTGGCTTGATTGAGCGGTGCAATCCCAAAGCTCCACCCATTCATCAACCCATTCACACCAAGCTCCCATCTACCTTGCCACCCCTTCATTTAACCTCTCTCCCCCAACCTAACCTCAGGCGTGCGCACTGCGGATGTGTGGCCCCTTGTGGAGGAGGCCCTGGACTCACTGGAGTTCATCTCGGGGCCGCCAGACAGGTGTGTGTGCGTTTTGGGTGTGGGTGTGGGGTTTCGGGAGGAGGAGAGGGGGAGGAGGGGGAGCCGGGAGGTGGAGGGAGGTGGAGGGAAGGCGGGACGGGAGGCAGGGGTCAGCAGGAGGGCTGGAGGGGGAAGAGGAAGGAGGGAGGAGAGAAACTTCGGGTCTCCCAAGAGGAGGGCAGGGGGATGGGAGGGGCTGCTGCACGCCCGATATCAGCTCACGCCCGCCTCTACACAGTAGCAACCCGCTGAGCACCTTTCGCTGAACAACCGTTACTCCTACCCCCCATCCTTCTTCACCACGCCTGCAGTCAGTGGGGGGGTGTGAGGGCAGCAATGGGCCACCCCGAGCCCTGGACCATAAACTACATGGCCATTGGCAATGAGGTGAGGCAGTGATGCGGTGATGCTGTGCTGCTGCCACCTCTGAGGCTGTGCTGCTGCTGCTCTGCAACCGCCTTGTGTGCGTCTGGCAGCTGTGAGGCCGGCTCCCCTGCTGCTGCACCTGCTGCCCATGCTTGCATGCATCTGCTGTCACTTCGGACGTGACGCGTGAATTGTCTGCCCTCCAACCAACCCGCTCCTGCCTGTGTTCGGTCCTGGCGGTGCCCCTGCCGCAGGACTGCGGCAAGCCCAGCTACCTCACCAACTACCTGCTGTTCTTTGGGGCCATTCGTGCGCGCTACCCGCACATGCGCCTCATCTCCAACTGTGACATGGGGCCAGATGCACCCACAGGTAGGTGGGCCGCTGCATGGTGGTGGTGCTGAGGTATTGGGAGGAAGACCGGCTGGCTGGGGTCGATGTGTATGTGTATGTGTGTGCCTGTGTGGATATGTGTGCCTGTGTTTGGCCCTCCCGCCTCGGGTGCAGTTGAAAGCTTGGCGGGGCAGGCAGGACCCACGGCTTTGCTTCACAGACTGCGTGTTGCCTGTTCATGCCCGGTCACCTCCTTCCTTGTATTTGCCCTCCCAGGCTCTGTCTCCGGGGATCCCCTGTTTTCATCCTCAACTCCATTCCTTTCGTGTTGTTTCCTCCCTCCCCTCCCCTGCCCGCTCCCCGGGCTCTGTCTTCAGGGATCCCCTGTCTTCATCCTTGACTCCATTCCTTTCCTCCCTCCCCTCCCCTGCCCGCTCCCCCCCAGACCTGTGGGACTGGCACATCTACACCAACCCCACAGACATGTTCAAGCGCCGCAACGAGTTCAACGGCAAGACGCCCCAGAACTCTCACCACATCTTTGCCTCAGGTGAGGCAGTGAGCGAGGCAGGGAGGCAGGGGCGGGCGGACAGACGGACGGAGGGAGGGAGGGCAGGCAGGGAGACACTCCTCCAGTCAGGCTGAGGCACCTTGCCGGCGTGGCTTGTGGGCTGGCGCGCTTGCTCTGTCCCAGTTGGGTGCCAGTTGGGTGGCCCCAGCCCTGGTGTGCCTGCTGCCATGTGTGTCCACAATAGAATCAAACACACCTCACAATCCTGCCACGCACTGCCCTGCCTTTGCGCTTGTCGGGCTTGGTCAGCTCCAACCCGCCCCTGCCTCCTGCTGCTCCTGCTGCCCGCCACCTGCAGAGTACGCTGTGACAGACGGCGGCGGATGGGGCAACGTGGTGGGTTTGCCGCTGCTGCTGCCCTCACTGATCCCAGGCTTTGCCCCTTCCTTCGTCGCTCTCTTCCAACCCACCCTTCCATTGCCCTGCACTTTACACACCCGCCGCCCGCCCCGCACACCGCTCAACTCCATCCTCCCCGCATGCACTGCTCCCTTCCCTGCAGGCTGCTGCCGTGTCCGAGGCTGCCTTCATGACCGGAATGGAGCGCAACGGCGACATCGTCACGCTGGGGGCTTACGTGAGACAGTGCACTGCGGCAATGCAACAGCACTGCCGGCCGCGCCATTGCTCGGCAGTGTGCACGAGCATGCTGTGCTGTACGCTGCCGCCCTCTGCCGGTTTCCAGCAAATGCTGGTGGCTCTGTGCGGGTCGGGCTGGCAAGCAGGCTTGAGCAGCAAGGGAGGGCAAGGTGCACACTTTTCAGCGCATGGCATCTGTCTGTAGTGTGCTTAGAAGCTCAGCAGGCACAACTGTTTTGCTTTGCCCCCACCTGCCGTTCCTCCTCGTCCCACACCCGCTGCTCCTCCAAATCCTTGTCCCCCCCCCCGCAGGCCCCCCTGTTTGTGCACTGGAACAACCGCCCATGGCCCACCAACATGATTGTCATAGACAACAGCAGGTGGGCATGTGTGTGTGGGATGTGTTTTGGCGCGGTAGCGGAATTTGGCTGAGCAGGCGATTTGGTTGAGCAGCCTCTGTGTGTGCTTTGTTGGTCGGCCTGTTGTGTGCCGGCGTGCAGCAGCAGCTGTGCTGGCATGAGTCTCCTTCCGGCTGGACTGGCGAGGGAGTGTGGAGGAGGGGGGCCGCTGCCGCCGATGCAGTGCTGCCACTTTTGCATTATTATGCTGCGCTGCGCCAATGTCCTGCGCCTACCAATGCTGTGCTGCCACCGTGCTGCACCCACCGCGCTTTGCCCCCTCTCCTTCCCCCTCTCTCGCAGGTGGTTTGGCATCCCCAGCTACTACGTGCAGCAGATGTTCAGTCGCGCCCGAGGCAGCCACTACCTGGACACCACCGTGGCCACAGACCCGGGCTCTCAGGTGCGGAGGAGGTGCAGGTGCAGCGGTACATACCAGTCCTGCCTAGTCACGGGTCAGCCTCCTCAGTTGCCTCCTCAGTTGGTGGAGGGACAGCCCTGCGGGATCCTTGTCGAGGCCCAGGACCCCCCTTCCGCCCCTTTTTGCCCTTTGCAGGTGCACCAGGAGAGCGTGGCAGCCTCGGCCACCTGCGGCAGCCCCGCCTGCGATCGAATCAACATCAAGATCATCAACTTCTCCTCCATGCAGCAGCGGGTGGCGGGTGCGTGCTTGAGACGGTTTGATCGTTCTTCTTGGGAGTCGGTATTGTTGCTGTGTGTTGGTTGTTCTTCAGGACGTGGTCATGGCAGTTGGATTTGGGGCACACAGTGGGTGGGGAAAGAGCAGATTGCGTGTGCCACGCCTGGGTTTGATTGGCTGTTTCACAAGCATCGCTGGCTGGGCGTGCCATGCCAGCAGCTAGCTAGCCTGCCTGCCTCCCTCGGCATTGCGAAGCAGCAATGTGTCCCTGTCTGCGCTGCCGTCATCGGTGTCCTGCCCTGCCCTGCCCTGTCCTGGCTGTGTCCTGCAGTGGTCTTGACTGGCGAGGGCTCTGATGCTGTGCTGGGTGAGGGTGAGCTGGTGTACCTCTGGTCCGACCACCCAGAGGCTGAAAACAGCTTCGACACGCCGACCAAGGTGCGCGCATGCTTTGCCCAATCTATCAAAGTTGGCATGCCCTCGAGTGTGTGTGCTAGATAGAGAGTGTGCATGCATTGATGCGTGCGCAGGAGAGGCTGCTGGGAAATGAGAGGCGCTGACACGTGCCCGCCCTGCACCACACGCCCCTGCCTGTGCATGTGGCATGGCTTGCTCGACCCATTCGCTCTGCCGCTGTCTTTCCGCAAACCCCTGTATCCCTGCCACTCAGATTGCGCCTGCCACTGCCACAATGGATGGGCTGTCCTCCAAGTTTGTGCTGCCCGCCAAGCCTTGGAGCGTCAACGTCCTGCAGCTGCATCTGGGACCAGCTCCCTCGAGCGCTGCCATCACCCTGCAGGCGGATGTTAGCGCCGGCGTCGGAAGCGGCATGGATGGAGCTGCTGCCTCTTGAACGCCGCCATCATGCACCATGCAAGGTACACATGTACTGATGCACATGAACCTACTAGCTATAGCTGTGCCCGTCCGCACGCAATTTTCTGCCTTTTCATCGCCTCCCTTGGTTTGTCACCCCGCCCTCTGCCTGCTATAATCCAATCAATCCGCCAATTTGCTTGCAATCCGAACCTGCCCTGCCTGCCCCATGTTTGTAGCGTATCCCTTGACAGCGATTTTCTGCCCCTGCACATCCAAAAACCATAATGAAGCCGCTCCGCGGTAGCTGTTTTGCGTCAGTACCCACTGTACAGCCCCTGTGTAGCCCCTCGAATGAACTGTTGGGATTACTGGCCTGTCTACTTTTTGAGCATTGGGGATGGGACACATAGCGAGGTGGAAGAGAGGCTGCTGTAGCTCAGCTGACAGCAATTTGAGGGAAGGGAATTGCTGGAGGGCAAAAACAAAACGAGCCGGTGGAAGCATGCTGAAATGCCAATGTGTGTGGTGCAGCAGGCGGCACCGTGTTACGCGTCTGGCCAGGCGAAAATACGCAGGGGTTCAACCCCAGATGCTTCCACTCCCACGGCCGCCACGGGCGCCAGTTTGCAGGCCAGGCAGGAAGGAAGATGGCAGGTGGCGCGCCCTCACTCCTCCTCGCTCTCGTCCTCTGCCTCGTCCAGCCACGTCATGAAGGGCTCCATGTTCTTCAGGAACACGTTGCGCCCCTTGGGGCTGCTGCCCTTTGTGTACCTGTAGTGGGCAGGAGAGAGAGGGGTCCCAGAGAGGAGAGAGGTTGAGAGGGAGGTGAGTGGGCACCTCGACCGGGCCCAATGATTGAAACAGGGCTGGGATTGAATGATACACAAGCGGGCCAGCACATCCAGCCAGGATCCACACTGACTGCCTCACTGCAGGTGCACTTTGCCGGTAGGAGTGCAGCAGCAGCAGCAGCAGCACAGGTCCAGTGCAACCTACAGCCGCGCACCAGAAGCGGATGGTGTCTTCTCCCAGCACGTCGTTGTCATACAGTATCTTCACGATATCGGCAAACAGCTTCAGCAGGCGACTGTCCTCGTAGCACGTCACCTGCGAGCACACATTCAAAGGTGGGCAGGTGCGCAGGGTTGCAGCGTGGGGCGAGGAGGTTCGTGGGGTTTGTTGGAGGAGTTGAGAAGATCAAATGCCGAAGGCATTCAGCTGGAAAAGATGTACTGGTGCCCGCATGGCAGCAAAGTAGCGACGTCTTGTACTTCTACAGTGGAGACGTAGACCCCAGAGAGCGTTCACCTCCCACCCTCTCCACACACACCCGGCCCAGCTGCTCCCACCTGCATCGTGTTCAGCATGGCTGCCTCCAGCCGGGCGGTGGTGCAAAAGGCGGCGATGACTTTAGAGTAGATCTTCAAGGTCTTGAGCACCCCAAACTGGACCTGCTGCGTGTTCTTGGCCCCAATGTTGGCCATGACAGAGGCGACCAGGCCCAGGAACACGTGCTGCAATTGGCGGCAACAACAGGGAGGGAGAAGAAGGGGAAACAGGGAGAAGGTGGGGCGTCAGGCAGGCAAAGGGGTGGCGCTGATGCCGAGGCATGCCGAGCTGCTGCGCTGCGCTGCTGTCAGGCAGCCTGCCTGGCTCCCAGCCAGCAGAGCAGCGCCCTTCCAACAGAAGCGAGGCCGAATGGGCCCCCCGACCAGTGTTGACCAGCAGAGGTGCGGAGGCGCCCCTGAGGGTCTGCTACTGAGACCTCTCGGCTGACCCGCGATCCAAGCCGCTCCTGGAAACCGCTCCCTCGACCGCTTTGCAACCCCGCCCACCTTTGAAACGTCCGCATCCTCGAGGCCCCACTCCGCCTTTTTCGCCTTGACCTCCGCCACCACCTCTGCTGGGCTTGCGGGGGGGTCGTCTGCCACCATGCCCTGCACAATCTCTCCTAGCTCCTGCAAGGGGGGGGGAAGAAGAAGACAAAAAAGGGAAGAAAGGAAGGACTGCTCGGTGTGGGGGGCGGGTGAGAGGGTGCAGGCGCAGAGCAAGGGGGCAAGGGGCAAGGAGGTGGACCACAGCGGGCCAGAAGGCAGGCAATTATGGCCACCAAAGCCCGGAAACAAGAGGAAGTGAAGGTTCGAGTTGGCCCGATATTCGTGAGTCCACAGCCTGCCAGCCCATGCTGACCCATGTGTTGCGCTGCGGCTTGGGACAGACACAATGCGTAACACCGGCTGTACTGCCACTGACCTGGCAGTACACCTCGTACAGCTTCTTCTTGTTGTACGCAACCAGGTCGGTCAGCCCCGCCTCCTCAAAGTGTGACTCAAAGGCCGCCCACGTGCGCCTCTGCGGTAGCAAATCAGCAGATCACAGTCATCAGACCCGAGGAGGAGGTGAGGAAGAGGTGAGGAGGAGGAACAGGCCAGCACTTCAAAGTGAAGATAATCATCCGCAGCACACAACGCTGCGCGCGGCAAACACCCAACGCTAGCACTCCAGCAAAGGGTGGTATGTGACAGGTCCATGCACCCATAAAGTAGACCAAACGAATGCACATTCGACCAGCTGCAATGTCATTCATGCCAAAACGCCGGCCAGCAGCGGCCACCCTGCCCCTCATCGCACCTGCTGGGGGAAGAACTCCAGCAGTCGGTTGTCGATCTTCGCCTTGCGCAGCACCTCGAGCAGCGTCTGCACACAGATGAATGGGGGGAGCCAGCAGGCACAGGGCGGGAATTGAGGACAGGGAGAGAGACACGAGTGCAAGCCTTGGTGGTGGTGCCGCGCTGGTGAAATGGATGAAGGCAGTGAGTCGACATGACATAAGGACAGCAGGCTAGCAGCACTGACAGCTGGCCAATATGCCTGCCAGCAGTGTGCAGCATGGCACCCAGGCCACTCAGCCGACAGGAACAGGTAAGAGGCACAACACGGCGCCCAACGCATGGCACACGATTCATGCCGCACAGCCACAGCCCATGCCACACAACCCTCCATGCACACGCGCCTGCACTGAGTCCGTGGACAGAAAGTCTTTAAAGAACTCAGTCATGAACTGCAGCAGGGATGCTTGGGTGGTTGAAGGGGAGGAGGGGAGGAGGGGGAGGAGGGCAGGGCAGCAGGGCTTCAAGTTTGGGTCAAGTTTGAAGCAGTTGCTAGAAGAAGACGGCAACCAAGGGAAGGGTCACGAGGAGTGCACGGCGTCTGCTGCTCAGTGCTGGGCGCATGTGTTCTTGCTTGCACCAGCCAAAAGGTAATGGAACTTTCAAGTTTTTCGAGTGCTCGACAGCTGCACTACATGACAAGCCTGCGCCACCGGATGTGCCCCCCCTTCCCTTCCCCCCAAACGTGCCTGCAGCACGGCTCCCTTAAGCACCAGCCTGTCCACCAGCATCTTGGGCAGGATGGACTCGGGTAGAATGCCGACCTTCATTGCAAAGCAGCGAGACAGGGCTGCAGCAGCGGGAGGGGGGCGCGGCATTCAACCAAGCAGGCAAGTCAGCTAGCCAGCAAGCCAGCCAGGCAAGAACATGCCAGCAACAACAGGGACAGCAAGCTGCAACAACGAGGAAGGGGTGGTCTGCAAAGCGCCGCAAGGGCGCAATGGACACCTGTCTTGGCCAGCAGCTGTGCCATGAATGACAGAAAGCAGCATGCAAGGAGCCGCTGCAGCCTTGTCCGACAGATCCTCCTGTCATGCTGGCTTGTCTGTGCGCCAGCCACCCCACAAGCACCAGCCACACATCTACAACACAGAAGCGAAACACGTATCCCAACTGCCACACAATATCCCAAACGCACCCATGGCAATCTTGCGCCGCCCCTCATCATCGTAAAACTCCATGCCCATCACAAACTTGCTCAACACATTCTCGAGGTTCTTGATCAGGAAGGGGCGCCTCCTGCAGGCCAAGCAGGCCGCGCAGCAAGAACACAGGACCGTGTTCAGGCGAGAAGTGTCGCTCGCCGCCGCTGCCTCCCTGCTTACCCTCCGCTCGCTGCTGTGGGTTCAGAGCTATACTGCCACTTTGCAGAGTTCTGCACGCTGCCCATGTTTGCCTGCCAGTGCGCACCTGCCCGCCACTCAGCCGCCGCTGCCTCGCAGCGAGAATGCAGCATGAAGGTAGCATGACGGCAGCACACTGATTGTCTACCAACTGCCAACTACCAATCCAACCCCAACCACCAATCAGCCGCACCTGATCATGGTCTGGAACCATTTGATGTATGGCAGGATGGACTCATGTGTGGCGGGGCCCTTCAAGATCTGCAGCAGCAGCGCAGAGAAGGAGGGCAGCAGGCCCACACCAAGCAATTGCTTCAATTTCAACAGATCAGACCTTGCCGCGATAGCTGTCAGAAGTGCCCAGCGCTGGCTGGCTGATCTCAGAGGGCAGTTTGTGCTGTGCTATCACTCAACATGCTGCAAACACCGCGGCTGGGCCGCCACCTCTCCACTGTTTGCTGCTCCTCACAGCCATTGGCCATGGCTTGACAAAGACGTTCCTGTCCACTCTCACATCAGCACAACGCCGCCGCTGCAGTTGGTGCTCAAAGCTTGCAAAGGGTGCAGCAAGGCAGCAGAGCGGGGCTCACGTTGAAGTCCAGCTTCTGACCGTCGACCGCGACGTTGCCGCCGGTTGTGAGCCTGGCCCCCGCAAACGCCACCTCAAACAGCACATCGCCGTACCGAGAAAAGTCGAGCTCTGCCAGGTCTAGTACCTGCGGCAGTGCGGCACGCACAGCATAGGACGCAGGCAGCAGCAGGCTTTGAGAAGCAAGCACACACAACTGCACACCAGCACCACTGCTGCGGCTATTAGCGGCCTGCGCAACGGGAGCGTGAGCTGCAGGGCAGGTCTGAACCTGAGACCTGCGGCAGTTTGTCACCTTGTTTGCCGCCTCCAGCACTTTAGGGATGTTGTCGTGATCCGGCCCATCCTCCCGAGCATCCTCAATGATGTTGATCAAAGCATCGGCAAAAGACTGCAGCGGCAGTGCAGCAAGACTTGAGGACGCAGCGAGCGCTCTACTGACATCGGCCTCTTGACTGTGTCATGGCGTGCAGCTGCAGCAAGTCTTGGTTGGCACCCACTGCAGGGCTGCTCATGGCTGTGTGATGCATAGCTTGAGCACGGCGACCACCGCCGTTGTCCGATGTCGGCGCCGCACCTGTGGGTCGTGAGGAACGACGATGTTCCGCTTGCGAGTCTTGATGCGAACGCCACTGCATCCAGGACGAGCGGGGTGTGGTGAGGGGCATGCAGGGGGGACAGCCGAGGCACCATGCAGTTGATCGCCGCCATCGGCGACGCTGGACTTGGAGAAGGGCCAACATCACTGCCACCATCCAATAAGCCAATCTCAATGCCCCAACTCACGCAAGCTGGGGCTTCTCTTCTTTCTGGCTCATGCAGGGGGTGGCTTGGGCGTTTCTCTCTCGCGCTGTGCACTCGCCAGTCAAACCACGCACCTGTCAGAGGCGCTTGCTGGCGTGACGCATGGTGCAGGCCACCTGCGGTACAGACATTTGTTTCGCCCCCATCGGCCCTCGCGCGCTCGAATCAAGCGATCCTTGTGCATACCACTGCATCCCAGACAGCGGCTACCTTAGCTTGCACCTGCCTGCCTGTTGGCGGCATCATGCAGGCTTTTTGCGTCGTCACAGCGGCGGGCAGGTGCCCCGGCCTGCAACAATTGCGTGCGTCCAGTTGCAGGGCCTCTCGCAGCAGCAAGGTGCGTTCCAATAGCTAGGGCAGTGATACGACCCCCACGCTGCACAGCAGTCCTGGCAATGAGTCATGTAAGCCCCCCTGAACTTGATTTGCAGCAGGCGGCGCCGGTCAACGCCCAGTCTCGCCCGGGCGCCGCCGCGTCCAGCACTGGCAGCGGCAGCGACACTGCATCATTTGGTGCCTGTGTTCCAGCATCTAGCAGCAGCTTGGGTCGCCCTTCTTTGCACGCTGCCTGGCTGTGCACGGCCACTGGCGGTGGTGATGGCGGCAGCACAGGGGCAGGCGGCGGCGGGGTTGGCGGCAGCGGCTCGGGCAGCGGCGGCTCTGGAGGCAAGGGCGAGGGCGAGGAGGATGGCGAGGAGGACTTCCTCGATCTGCAGCAGGCACGTCCAGCTGCTTGCTTTCAACTATCCCTTCCGCTTCCACATCAACAGATGGAAAAGGACGCACCGCATGCTGCAGCTGCCGCCTGCAGCCAGCATCCTTCCAGGCCAACGGCTCAGCGGCGCCCCACCAACTTCAACCTCAACTTTCGAACGACCGTTTATCCTGCAGGCTGAGGAGATGGCCGCCTCCAAGGGAATCGAGCTCCCAGAAGACTTCAGAGCAGCTGCAGGCCCGGAAGGCGGCGGCCTGCGCCGCTCAGCGCTGGAGGGATACTTCAAGCTGGCGGGGGGTGGCTGGCTGACTTCCCTGCTGGTCCGCTCCCTGCCCGCGTTCCGCAACCGCCTGCTGGCCGACCGCCTCTTCTTTTTCAAGGTGGCTGCAGAGGTCATGATCGATTCAGGTGAGGTGGGGGGTAGTCACAAGGCTGCTCCCATGCCGCAGCAGCACTGAAGGGGGAAAGCTTCATTGTGACGAGCTACCTACGCTTACAATGGAATATGGGGTGTGCTTGGCTGTCCTTCTCATTCTTTGCTACATCCACACTGCCTGCTGATTTCCTGGCCACGCGGCTCTTCTGATTCCACCAGGCTGCGCCACGGTGGCCGAGCTGCGCAAGCGGGGCGACGACTTCTGGGGGGAGTTTGAGTTCTACCTGTCTGACCTCATGGTGGGGCTGGTGCTGGATGTGGTGCTGGTCACGCTGCTGGCTCCGCCCGCCCTGATCGGCCGCTCGCGGGCAGGTGAGCTTGGGAAAACGGGGTGTGGGTGGGTGAGAGGAAGTGCGTGAGGGGCAGGAGGTGTGATCTTTGTTTGGTGAATGGCTGGGCGTCTTGCATCCTGGCCATTTGGCTGCAACGCTGCTACTCAGACAGCAGGTGTGCTGCTGGGTGTGTGGCTTCATCCTGCTTGATGCCCTTGCTTGCTGCACTTTCCCGCTGACCTCCTGCGGCTCGCCTCCCCCCTGCCGTGCCTCCCTCTCTCCTCCCATCAGCCAGCGCCACAGGCCTGAAGAAGCTCCTGGGCCGGCTGCCGTCTGCGGTGTTCCAGAAGTCGCTGCCGGGGCGGCGCTTCACCATCCTTGAGCGGGGGGGCACGTTTGTAAAGCTGGGCTTGGAGTACTCCCTGGGTGAGTGGTGTGTGGGCGGTTTGGGTTGATGGGTGCGTGTCAGCACGTTTGCACGCACGTTGTGGAGGCTGTTTGCCCTACAAGCTCATACTACTCAACCTGCCCACTCCTCTGCCACATTGAATTGGTGCGTCGATGACCTGCTGGGCAAGCGCCTCGCTGATCTTGCTCGCATGTTATGTCCTGGCTCCGCATGCAGCCGGCATCGTGTGCGGCTTTATCGGCCAGGGCATTGCCAACAGCTTGATGCGCCTGAAGCGGCACTACGGCACCACCAGCGAGCACGACGTGGCGGTACCGCCGCTCATGCGTACCGCTTTGGTGTGGGGCCTCTTCATGGGTGTGTCTTCCAACTCGCGGTACCAGGTTGTGTTTGGGCTGGAAAGAATCGTGGACCAGGTGCGTGCGCTGGACCAGTTGGCAACGCTGCTGGCCGATAAATGACCTGGCCTGCACCTCCTTGCAGCAGCTAGCGGCACAATATAGCTGCACACACAGAGCTGTGTTCTGCTTGAGGCTATGTTGCTGTGTGCTGCAAGCAGCTGGGGCATGACTGCTGCAATTGTACGTGCCGGCACATGGCAGCGCTTTGCAGGGCGTACTTGTTGTGCATGCCTTGTTGCCTGCCTACCAAGTGTTTGCTTACTGTCTTTGTCCCTTGTGCAGACCATTGCTCGGCGCATCCCCCAAGTGGCGTACTTCACCACGCTTGCCATCCGCTTTGCCAACAATGTTGTGGGCGGAGAGAACTTTATCGATATGGCTCGGTGGGCAGGCGTGCAATGAGTGTGGAAAGAGGCGCGCATCACGGCTTCACACTTGGAAGGAGGCAGCAGCTGCATGAAATGGACGGGCAGCCGACAGCGGCCAGCGCGTTTTGGACCGTCAAGCATGCAACAGGTCAGCAGTGCAGGCAGTTGTGCACTGCGTGAAAAGCAGCACTTGCGACACTGCAAGATCTGGATCGAATCACGCCCCACCGTCCTGTTGTTTAAGTCATGTAAACAGCCACGGCCCCTTGCTGAGCGCAGCTGAGCAAAGGCAGCGGTGGCTCCAGGCTGGTGTGCCATGTGCCTGCACATGTTGCCTTGAATTGATCAACAGGCTGTTGAACACACCCCACAGCAAAGCACAGCAGGTATGGATGTCTGCGTGATTTCCTGCCCACTGCCGCCGACGACCAAGCGGATGTACCCGCCGTACCGCGAAGCAGCCAACAGCCAGCTGCCGCTCGAGGTGGGCCTGCATCGCGTAGGGCGGGCAGCTGGCATCTTGCAACTTTGAAACAGGCGCGATGTCGAGGTGAGTGTTGCCATCAGCAAGCGGATGGTCGCTCAACGGCCATGCGGGGCCATGTGGGGTAACATGACAGTACCTGCTCGCTCTCCAGCCGCGGCGCTGACGACCCGCTTGCCGACTGCCGCCGCCGCCGCCTCTCGTGCAGCGCCCCAGCACGGACCGGCACGGCGGGGGCGTCGCAGGGTGCGGGCGATGTCAAGGCTGTGAGGGCGCAACTGGAGCTGATGGAGCAGGACTGCGCCCGTGTGTCTGCCCCCGACTACATGACGCCGTTTCAGAGCTTGGAAGATGCAGTAGATCGCCTGCTGCCATTCCACGTACGCGGGCACATCTGCTACTGAGTATTCCTGCATTCTTCGCAGAACTCTATGCAGTGGGCCTGCTTGTACTGACGAATTGCTGCCTGCGAGACAGCTTTGGGACAGCCGACCCTGCCACACGGCACCACGCTGCTGCCGCCATACCCTCGCTGCTGCCCTGCGCTGATTTGTGGATCCCATGGCTCTGCAACGATTTGCAGATGTTTGGGGCGGAGGACCCGTTGCAGACAGATGTGCGGGAGATGGAGGCGGCGACAGCGCCCTCCCGGCTGGCCACTACGCGGCATGAGGCGTGGCAGGACCTGACCATGCACAAGGTCAACGAGTTCTGTGCAGCCCTGATTGCCGTGGAGAAGCGTGTGCAGCGAGCAGACCAGGAGCGCCTGGAGAAGTCGGAGATGCCGCTGTACATGCTGCAGAGCTATGCCACAGCAGAGGCGAATGCCATAACGGCCACCGAGAAGAACCGAAAGGGAGAAGAGGAGCGCAAGGCGGCGCAGAAGGCGGCGGCAGAGCAGCGGGCGATCCAGGAGGCGCAGCGGGCGGCGGCGGCAAAGGCAGAGGCAGAGGCGATAGCGAAGCAGCAGCAGCAGCAGGCGCTGATGGCGCAGCGGCAGCATCTGCTGATGCAGCAGCAGCAGCAAGCGATGGCCGCCATACAGCAGCAGCAGCAGCAGCAGCAGCAGGCGGCGCAGGCACAGGCGGCAGCGCAGGCACAGCAGAAAGCGGGCGCAGCACTGGGCCAGCAGCAGCAGTTGCAGCAGCAGCAGCAGCTTCCCGGGGCTTCGCAGCAGCTGGGCATGCAGCCTGGTTTGTTGGCGCATCAGGCAGCAAGCGGCATGCCAGCTCAGCAGGCGGGACCGGCACAAATGGCTGGGCAGGTGCCGCCGGCAGGGGCCAAGCCTGGCATGACTGCCGCACAGCAGAAGGCTGCTCAGCTGGCGGCGCTCAAGGC
Source organism: Chlorella vulgaris (assembly GCA_023343905.1). Lineage (NCBI taxonomy): Eukaryota > Viridiplantae > Chlorophyta > Trebouxiophyceae > Chlorellales > Chlorellaceae > Chlorella > Chlorella vulgaris. The sequence goes on from SIDB01000004.1 coordinate 1,861,029, forward strand.
AAGAATCAGCCAACGCAAATAGCAGGCTGCACTGCTTGGTTGGCTGTCCGCTAAGCACCGCCAGCAGCTGTGGCACTTACTTCCCATGTATGCCTAGGCTGTCTGTCACCCCATGGCCCACTCATTCGTTTGACCTTTCTCTCTCTGTCCACATCTGCAAACCTGTCTTCCTCTCCATTTGGTGCCCGCCACTAACACTTGTAACAAAGTACCGCACCTTGCAACTCGCGGCGACTTTTAGCAGCCTTTGTCAAGCTTTTTCATCATAAGTGTTTCCATCATAAGAATGAGAATCACAAGCAGTGCTTACACTACAGGTACAGGCAGGCCTGAATGAATCAATCGACCTCTTCAATAGATACCTCCCGCTTTGAGACACTGACAGCTGGCTCATCAGAAGACACGCCCGCCCAGCCGCCGCCGCCGCCGCCGCCGCCCAGTTGCGCACCGCCCTCCTCGGGCTGTGGCTCAAAGCCGTCAGAGAGGAACAGCTCTGCGGTTGCCTCCATGCAGGCACACACCGTGCGGTTCTCCTCAAACTCGTACCCAGTTTTCAGCATGCCTGGCGCATCGCAGGCCCACAGCTGCTTGCGGGCGGCGTCGACCCGCGCCAGGCACAGCACCGCCTCTGCCAGCGCCTCACGCACCGCTTCGTCGGCCTCCTTGGCTGTGATGCCACACAGCACATCCAGCACCGTCGTCAGCGCCTGCACACGATTCAATCGACAGTTTGAGCGCGCAAGCAGGAGGGCAGTTTCACACAAAAAAATCGACCCAGAAGCTAGGCAGGCAGTGTACACACCTCCCGGGCGTCTAGGCAGCATGCAGCAGCTGTTGAAGCACCAGCAATAGAACGACGAGTCGCAGCCCCCACCTCCGTTTCTGCTGCAATGTCCATCACTGTGCCGTCCTGCTCGCAGCTGAAGCAGCAGTTTTTGATGGCGCCAGCACAGCCCCGCCGCCGCAGCTCGCTGCGGCTGCGCAGCTGGGAGGCGAGCGCCAGCAGCAGCCCGCGGCCGGGTTGCAGCAGCAGGCGCCTGCCGCTGGGGAACCGTGTGAGATTGGGCAGCACGGTGGCCACATGCGCATAGGCGTCTGCATGTTTTGGTTGGGGCAGTCAACAGCAGGAAGGAGGAAGAACAACCTGTCAAGTGGCGAGCGATTTCGCACACATGAGTAGTATCAGCAAGGGAAGGGAGATTGAGAGGCCAGCAGGCTAGCGATGAGCTCTGTGCGGCCTGCTCACCCTGCTGCCCAGGCGGGTCCAGGAGCAGCTTGATCAGCATTGCGGCATTCAGGCCTTCCAGCGCGCCGCGCCCCATCTGCAGCAGGGCCTCTGCTCCCGCTTCCAGTGACGTCAGGTTGGCCAGCAGCATCACCAGGAGCTCCTCACGCCCCGCACAGCTCCCCTCACGCAGGTAGTCCATGCAGCGAGCGAGTGCGTTGAGGCCCAGCAGCTGCTGCTGCACACTGGGCTCCTGCGGAAACAGTGCAAGCCATCGCAGGCAGATGCTGGTATTAGTGGCAGAGGTGCATGACTCAATGGCAGCAAGGAGCTGGCGAACTTGTAAGTAACAGATCAGCTGTGCATCGTGTGGGGAGTGCAGTCACTTTTGGCCCGCCTCAACCACAAACCTGAGAAAGGTTCACAAGCGCCACAAGAGCAGGCCGGGACACGGCTTCGGGGCACGGCACCAACCGAAACAGCGACGGCAGCAGCTTGGCGCTCAGCTTGCCCAGCTGCGCGATGCCATCCGGCGAGCCTGTCAACCCTTGCACCAAGTCCACTGCATGCTGCTGGATCTGCAGGCGGCAGCAGGAGGCATTGTCGGTGATAGGCGGGGCGGTGCAACAGTGCGGCAAAATTACACCCCACCACTGTCACCAAACGCACCGCTGGCCTGCTGTCACTCAAGAAATTGACCAAGTCCTCCAGTTCTGACGCCATGCTGAGCCGCCGCCGAAAAGTTGGCGAGCAGAAAGGCGCGTGGTAGCTGCTGATATAAGTTCAGGATGCACGTGTGATGGCTCAGCGCGTTGCAAACGGCCGCATGCATGTCATCGCTGAAAATGGGCGGGACGCATTTGGCGGCGATGTACTGCGACGCCGTGCAAGATTAAATTCTCTGCTAAGTTGCATCATTACAGGTCATGCTCTGCTATCAGCCAAGTGAGATTGCTGCTCAATTCCCTGCTCAGCAGCCTCCTGTCCCCCCCCATTGGTCTCTAGCGACTGCCGCCGACGGTCCAAGAGCTGCGGCGTGTATTTCTGCACAAGCTGCAGCACTGCCTCTCTGAACTCCAGGTCCCGATGGTCGGGCACCACCTTCAGCATGAGGCGCCAGCGACGGCGTGTCTGCAACGCAGATGCAGATGCAAACACGCGCACGGGGCGTTTCAGTGCTGCAATGTTGCGGCCTCCTGAATAGCTGGGCCATGCCATCAGCAAAGCTGAGAGCTTGAGAGCAAGACGCAAAGTATGCACTGAGATCGTGCAGGTACGGCGATACAGCCTCACCTGCGTAGCAGTACGGCCCCGCACCAGCTGTCCCCAGTCCAGGTCATAGTCATGAGCTGCATCACTGCAAAGGACAAGGAAGAGAGGTGGAAAGGTGATGAGAGAGGCAGGAAGCAAATAAAACAGCAAAGCGAACTGAGAGTGTTGCGCTAGCAAACAGCGCAAGATGCAGCACAAGGCGGCAAGGCTGTTCGGAAGCCAGGTCCTCAACAGTTGGCAGCCCAGCCACCCGCGCCGCCTCTGCGCCGCGCCACTGCACAGGGCTGCCAGCCAAACACAGCAGTTGCCTGGCAGCCAAGCAACCCTAGCGGCAGCCGAGGCCTGAGCCGGGAGCCAGGCAGGCATGCAGCAAGGCTTGTCTCAACATCAGCATCAGCAAAGATCAGGTGCCGCACCCACCTTAGGTAAAGCGACCGCAGCAGTCGGCGGTCGTCCCCGCTGCCCCACTCCCCACGGGCCACCATGGAGGGCGACAGCTGCGTGTACCACTTCTCAAGGCACTGCACGTTGTTGCGCGTGCCCACCTCCTGCGCAAACGGGAGCGAGGCAGCAGTGGAGTGCAGGAGAGACGGCAGCAGGAGTGACGGGAGCAGGAATGGAGGGACGCACGCTTGCGGCTGAGCGAAGGCGGCAGGGCGCAGGCAAAGCAGCACATGGCAGCAGCGCTCGTACAGCAGCGCGTGTGCAGCAGCAGCGCTCGTGCAACCCGCTGACCAGCATACCCTGCAGCCCCGGCCCACCTGGGACACCACCCCCCAGTCAATGTCATCCAGCACCACCCGGCGGCTGACGGTGAAGGTGGCGGCGCCATCCTCATCAACAGCGGGCTCAGCAGCAGCGTCTGCGCAGGGTCCGAGGGGGGGCAGGGTGGTGGTGGTGATGGTTGATGTCATACGCACATCTGAGCATCTGACACCTTCGCCTGGGTGGACGCTTTGACGACATTGCCCATGTGCGCATCCTCCCCCTCCAACCCCTAGCCCCAACACCTTCCCCTGCGCTGTGCCCACTGCATTGCGAGCAGAGCAGGCGTGAGAGCCCGACTGAGGCTCCTCCCTCCCTCCCTCCCTCCCTTTCCTCCACTCCCTCACCCTCGATGTCGTCCATTGTGAGCGTCAGCTCATCGCCGCCGCCGCCGCCCGACGCATTCACCCCCTCTGCGGCCGTACGTGCGTCGAGGTACTGTTGTACTGCCGACTGCAGCCGCTGCACCTCGTCCTCCGCCCACCGCCCTTCCTTCTTCAAATCACCCAGCCTGCATGAGATGGGGGGGAGTCGCCACAGCGCACCATGCACTAAGGGACACCAGTCTTGACCCTCACAAAAACAATGGGTGGAGGCAAAGCGCAGCCGCAAGGCAAGCACAGCGGCCAGTGCCACAGGCAAGGCAAGGCAGTCTTTGAACAGACGATTGCCCATCAGCTAAGGCGGCTGTGGCAGCAAAGCTTGCTGCCCAGGCATGCACGACCTGGTGGCTGATGCTTGCCCCAGCTCAGCAGCACACACCAGACACTGTCAGTCATAAAAGGCTGAACCCACCTGATCATGAGCCAGCGGTCGCGGCAGGCGACATTCATGCGACCCAGAGACGCACCGATCTCCTTCCACTTGCGCCCCTTTTCACTCACCAACTGCAGCAGCTGGGCATCTTGTTCAGGGGTCCACCGCCCCTGCAGCTCGAGAGGACGCGGGAAGGTTGGTTCAGTGCGTGGGCGGGGACGCGGCACATGTGGGGAGCCATGGCACAAATGGTAAGCCTGCTCTGCAGCCCTGGCCTTTCCACCACCGCTCCTGCCCAGCACCTGAGCCTGGTCTTGCGCGGGATCAATCCACCAAAACCACACGCAAACCCGCTGCCACTGAGCAACTCAAAAACGAGCCCAAACATGCCCGCCGCCCGCCCCCCACCCCCCACCCCTCTCCCCCGTTTCCCCCCACACACACAGCGTCCAGCAGACAAGCAAGCAAGCAAGCCACCCACTAAGCAGCACTGGCCCACACCTGGTAGTTGCCCTCATTGAAGATACGGGTGCCAGCTGACCACACGGACTTGACAGTGCGATGAGGCAGCGCCGCAGCAATCTGCATGCACACCAACCAGGCAGGTAGGTTGGCCACGTGAAGCTACAGCTGCTCGCTTAAATCAAGCAGCAGCGCCAGCAGCAGACCAGGCGGGCCATGGCTGAAGGCAGACGGCGCAGCGCAGAAGGGCAGACTGAGCAGCGGTCAAACAGCGTGCAGGCCAGAGCTGCTGCACAGGTGCTGTGCGCAAAGGCCCCGCCCCCGACCCACCTTTTTCCACATGCCCTTGGTGTCGCCGCTCTTGGATGTGCTGTACAGCCAGTCGGTGTGCTCTGTACTTCGGCCAGTGGACACAGCATAGTCGTGCACTGCAGCAGGTGCGCAGGAAGGTGACGTTGAGCAGTGCGGCACAGCAGCAGCCGCACAAGGGGACTGTTGGGAGGCAGCATGCAATGGCTGTGGCTGGGTAGGCTGGTTGCTTCACCGGCTGGCTGCCACAGGCGGTATGCTCATGGCATTGCCACAGCAGCAAAGTGGCTGCTACTTGCTGCGGCTGCACAGCAATCCTTGCCATCCAGCAATATCCCCACCACCTCTTGCCTGCTTTCCTGAGGGTCTCCTTCTCTGCTTTGCTGAATGCGCCGCTCTTGACGCGGACTCGACTGGTGTTGGCCCTCCATCGCAAATCCGCAGTGTCTGGTTCATCACCAAGCCCATCCTCATCGCCGGTGGCAGGCCCTTCGCCCCCGTCAGCAGCCCTGGACCGCTTCTTGCCGGCTTTCTTCTGCTTTGTCGGTTTGTCTTGGCGCTGCTGTGGCTCGCTGCCGTCCTGCTGCTCTGCTTCCTCCTCCTCCTGCTGCTGCTGCTCGCTGGCTTGCTGCTCTGCCGCCGCCTGCTGCTTCCTCTGCTTGTCTTTCTTCTGCTTCTTCTTCTTTATACTTGACTGCTCTGCATCAGGCTGCCCACCCTTGGCCTCAGCGTCGTGCTTGCGCTTGCGTTTTGTCTTCGCAGGCTCCTCGAACGGCGTTGCCTGCACAGCCGCTGTGGCTGCTGGCTCCTCCGCCGCTGCTTTCTGTTTCCGTTTCTTGTGCTGCTGCTGAGTACCAGCTGCCCGGACTATTTTGCTGCCCTGCAGCACAAAGCCGCCGTCGCCCCTGCAGCGAGAGACAGCTTAAGGGTGTTGGCCTGGAAGCAGGGCAAGGCTGCTCAGGCGGGCTTGTAGTTGCGTCACCGCAACATCAATCATGCATGCTATGATGCTACTTGCCCGCGGAGGAAGGCATCTAGCTCAGATGCCAGCGCCTCATGGGCCTGCTTGCTCTGCTTCCCGGCCGCCTTCACTGCTTTCTTAATGGCCTTGGAGGCCTTCAGCTCGTCAGCGCCCTTGCTGGCGAACAGGGCTTCAAGGCAGGCGGCCCAGTCTGCCGCCATTGAGGCGGCGGCAGCGGCGACGGTGCGCTTCCCTCAGTATACTCTGACGCCTTTGTCTGACGACCTGATCAGCTCAGACGGCGTTTCGATTGACAAAAAATCAACAGTAACAAACAATTGTCAGCGTCGATGGTTGTTGGCAGCTTCACACAGCGTGTTTTGCCATATGCATTGGTTCATGCTCCGTTTGGCGCCGCCGTTTTGAGTGACGTACGCCCCGGTACAATTTTCTGGAAGGGCGTGCAACTCGACAACGCTCGCATACGCATTGCCAACTTCTTCACATTCTTCGCCAGGCTACACGCAACATGGCAGACGCTGTGGAGCTCAAGGTGCGCCGCCGCAAAGCCTGCCGATGCGACTTCCCTTGCGGCCAACATACCGCCATCGGCTCAGCAGCTGCACGCGCCGATCGACAAGCGTCACTGCCACCGATCACGCGTCGGCATGTGGGATCACCGCCGCTCACCGCTGCTCACCGCTGCGTGGTCACACCTCCCCCGATGCAGGCCAAGGGCAACGCTGCATTCAGTGCAGGCAACTTCCCTGAGGCGGTGGAGCACTTTACAGCGGCCATCGCAGCAGACCCCAGCAACCATGTGCTGTTTTCCAACCGCTCTGCGGCGTATGCTTCCTTGGGCCAGTTTGAGCCTGCCCTAGAGGATGCCAAGCAGGTGGTAGAGCTGAAAGCCGACTGGCCCAAGGGCTACTCCCGCCTGGGAGCAGCACACTTTGGTTTGCGCCAATGGGACGACGCAGTAGAGGCGTACTCCAAAGGTACGGTTGTTGGCATGAATTCTTGTGCAGTTGTGTGTGTCGAGTTCTGGCTGCCGAGCTTGTTGTTTGCTTGCACCCCCAAGCCCACACGCCACATCCCGCCCTTCACACCCTGCAGGCCTGCAGCAGGACCCGGCGAACGAGCAGCTGAAGCAGGGGCTGCAGGATGCCAAGGCAGCCGCCGCCAGCGCCGCAGGCAGCATGTTTGGCGGCATGGGCGGCATGCCTGGCATGGGAGGCGGCGGCATGGGCGGCATGGGTGGCTTGTTCACACAGCCAGAGGTGCTGTCGCGGCTGGCCACCAACCCGCAGACCCGCGGTTTCCTGCAGCAGCCAGACTTCATGCAGATGCTGCAGGACATCAACCGCAACCCAGGTGTGTGTTTGCGCATGTGTGTGAGCGTAGTGTGTGGTGTGCAGTGTGTGGCTTTGTTTTGGGGGCGGGGGGGGGGGGGGGGAGTTGGCAGCGGCTTGCTGGAGTGTCTGCAAGCTGCTTGGGTGCACAGTTGGCACGCTTGGGCACGCTAGGTACGTACAGCTCTGTCTAGATTAAGATTAGAGAAGAGTAGCCCGTGAGAGTGACTGGCTCGTGATCAATCAGCTAGTCCAAGTGAAGTTCATTCTCCTCCTCACCCAACTGAAGTGTACCCTGATTAACCTGATCCTCTGCCCATCTTTCCGCCCTCTGCGCAGACTCGATGACCAAGTACCTGGCTGATGACCGCTTCCAAATGGCTCTGCAAGTGGGCCTAGGCCTCTCACTGAAGACCGACGATCGCCCAGAGCCCAGCACAGGCGGCCCAGCAGCGGCCAGCAGCGGCCAGCCTGCAGCGGCCTCGGCGGCGGCCGCCGCCACGCCGCCGCCCGTGCAGCAGCAGGAGAGGCAGCAGGCTGCGCCTGCGCCAGCGGAGATGGAGGTCGAGCAGGAGCGGTCTGAGGAGGAATGGGAGCTGCTGAACAAGTGAGCGAGTGGGAGCGGAGGGTCCTTGTTGTTGTTCGTGCGTACAAGTTTGCAGGGAGAAGGGTGGTGTGCTGTGCTGGCCGAGGTGCCGACAGCAAGCTGAGCACGCCCGAGCTATCTCTTAAACCTGCTCCTTTCCCAGCCCTTCCTCCCGCTTGCCGCCACCTCAACTCGCCGCTGAACCCGCCTGTTGTTCACCTGCCCTCCACCTGCCCTCCACCTGCCACAGGAAGAAGGAGGCGCTGCAGGAGAAGGAGCTGGGCAACGAGGCGTACAAAAAGAAGCAGTTTGACGAGGCGATAACACACTACGACCGGTGAGCAGCAAACAGACAACAAACTCCAGGCATTGCACCACGACAGTGGTGCTGCTGCATTAGGCGCACATTCGTGCCCGAGTGTGCTGATGCGAGCGGGGCTGCAAATGTCATCCTTCTCCTTTGACCATCGCAGCTACTGGTCACTTGTACTGTCACTGTATTGCAATCGACCGCTTGCACCGCCTGCACTGCAGGGCCATTGAGCTGTACGACCAAGACATCTCGTTCCTCTCCAACCGCGCTGCCGTTCACTTTGAGAAGGGGGATTATGACCGGTGCATCGCAGACTGTGACACTGGTGGGTGGGTGGTTGAATGGCAGTTGGGGTTTTTTTATCAGCAGTTGGTAAGGCGTGGGAAGCCTGCTGCTGGCTGCGATGAGCAACTGGCCAATGCCAAGCGACTGGTAAAGTATTGGGCACCAGCAGGCAGGGCAGGTTGTATTCAGTATGTTGCATGAGCTGTTGGACTGTCAGCCGTTGTGCTGTATGCATTATGTTTGGGCTGGCGTGCTCTCGCCAAACTCACTCACTTGCACACGCTCCTCCCGCTGCTGCTACCTGTTCACGCAGCGGTGGAACGCGGCCGTGAGCTGCGCAATGACTACAAGCTAATTGCTCGGGCCCTGACCCGCAAGGCGAATGCACTGGTGAAGCAGGGCAAGCTGGAGGAGGCTGTTGGTATTTACCAGAAGAGCCTGACAGAGCACAGGTGGGCGGGGCAAAGCAATCGTGGGGTGTGAGGACGAGGGCGCTGCCTGCTCTCCGGGAGCTGCCGTCTGTATTGGGGTAGCTACCCCAACCAGCCTCTTGATCAATCTCTCCTGACCCATCACAGACAAGCAGAGACTATGCAGGATGGCAAGGTGCCGCGAGTATGCTTGTTACGTGCTGCTCTTATACATCATCAACTGCTCCCTCTTGCTGCTGGTGCCTCCAGGAACGCCGACACTTTGAAGCGGCTGCAGGAGACGGAGCGCGCGCTGAAGGAGACGCAGCAGGCCGCGTACGTCGACCTCGACATCAGCAGTGCTGAGAAGGAGAAGGGCAACGAAGCATTCAAGGAGCAGCGGTGGGTGGTACATGGCAGTAACTGCCTGAGCTCGATATCCACAGCAGCCAGCTCTGGTCACTGCGAAGTGAAGTTGAGCAGAAATGACCTGAACGCCGCCCTGCTGCTGCTTGCCGTGCGTTGCACCCCTTGTTAGCTAAACACCTGCCGTGCCGTGCCCGCCCACCTCCCTCGCCGATCCCCCTGCAGCTACCCTGAGGCAGTGGCACACTACACAGAGGCACTGAAGCGGGGGCCTGCCAGCGTCAACTCTGAGGCATTTAAGCTCTTCTCCAACCGGGCAGCCTGCTACACAAAGCTGGGGGCGCTGAATGAGGGTGAGAGTAACCTATGGTTGTGGTGATGACTGTGGGCTGTTTCATGCAGCTGACCATTGCGCCCCTGGCTGGCTGCGGCTGTGGATGCGTGGGCTTGGTCTTCCTTGTGTTTTGTTACAGTTGCGTCATGGCTGTGCCATCATCACATTGCATGGACATACACTGCTGACGACCGTGCCTCGCATATGCCTGCGCTGCTGATGTGCCTCACCCTTGCCTGTGCTGTGGTGTGCCGTGCTGCAGGCCTGAAGGATGCCGAGGAGTGCATCAAGCTGGCCCCCGACTTTGCAAAGGGCTACAGCCGCAAGGGCCACCTGCAGTTCTTCATGAAGGTACAGTTGCGGTGCAGACTGTGCGGTACAGGCTGCAGTACACGTACAGTGCCACCTCAGTGATGAACAGCGCTGGGACAGCCATCTCAGTCCACCTTCGTTTCGAAAGGCGCCAGCTTTCCAACACTGTGCTGGACCTGAAGGGCATTGCCTCCTTCCTCCTGGTCTGAGTCTCATTCTTCTTGTCTCGACACCCATCCTGCCCTACCCTGCCCCTTTCATTGCAGGACTATGACAAGGCTGTGGAGACTTACCAGGCCGGGCTGGAGCGGGACCCAGACAATCAGGAGCTCAAGGAGGGGCTGCTGCGCTGCGTGCAGGCCATCAACAAGGTGCGGTGTGTGTGTGTGTGTGTGTGTGTGTGTGCACTGCCGGTTAGCAAGGCGCCGCGCTCGCCGCATTGAGGCCACTTTGGGCCTGGGCGCGGCCGCGCTTTCTTGTTGCTATCATGCGGCCTCTCGAGCTGTTTCCTCCTTGGTACTGGTCCCCTCAGCATGCTCACACTCGTGCGCATGCTGCTCTTACGCACACGCCTTCTGACAAAAACGCACTGTGGTGTGCAGATGAACCGCGGCGAAATGGATGAGGGTGAGCTGAAGGAGCGGCAGGCACGCGCCATGTCTGACCCCGAGATCCAAAGCATCCTGTCAGACCCAGTGATGCGGCAGGTGAGAGCGAGGCTTGGCGTGCGGCTGTGCTTGGCTTGCGCTGCTATTTGTGTCTTGAAAATGTGCAATGCACTCACACACGTGCTGTCAACTTGGAGTTGCTGCTGCCTGGCTGTGTAGCTAGCTAGGTCTGGCTGGGGTGCTCAGAACAACTACTTGGGGATGGACGCGCCCTCACCGCTCTGCGATGTTCTGCCTGCCGCTACACGCACTTGCAGGTGCTGCAAGACATGCAGGAGGATCCCAAGGCGGCGCAGACACACATGCGGCACCCAGACATTGCATGGAAGGTGGAGAAGCTGATTGCGGCGGGCATCTTGAGAGTGGGATGATGTGGAGAGGGGAAGGAGACGGCTTATGCAGCCTTGTGCGCCCTCTCCAACAGTGCCACACATGTTCTTGTTGTAAGCAGAGATGGTTCATGGCAGCGCAATCAGTGTGTGTGTGCGGGGCGTGTTCGACTCAAAGTCAGTCAATTGCAATTGTCAGTGGCACCCAAGCGCCGATCAGGTCATGCACCAGGCCTTGCCACGGCGGCAGCCGACCAGCTGGCAGGTGCAGGCCGTTGTCGCCGCCATCTCATCGATGGTTCTGGCGCCGCCTGCCCTCTGTAGCTGTAACCAATCAATCCCAACATGAAGCCACTAAGTCGTGTTGCATTGTTCATGGCATTGCTGTCACTGACTGTTGCTGTCACTTCCTGTTGGTAGGACTTCCGCCACAGTTGTGTCATGTGAGTGTGTATCTCCCGATCCCGATTAATCCAGGTGCTGACCGACCAGCTGTATGGTACGGCGGTACGTTTTGGCACACACTTGCAGCTATTCCTGTCCACGCAGCATGTCTTAGAGCACTCACTGCATCATATTCAAAGCTGTGCGAGAGTTCCGCCAGAAATCTGACATACTGTGGCGCTGTTTCGCACGAGTTTGTCGCCAAAGCGCCGTTAAGAATCTCTAGCGCGACCCCTGGTGCGTGGCAAGGGCTCCATGATGGGTTGTTATGCAACATCGGGCGGCCGCCGACATTCGTGGTGCTTCAGACTTGGCTTGAGATGAACGGCGGCTGCTTGTCATGTGCTGCTGGGCCACCAGCCATGCCGGGTGCTGATATGTTGCCACGCAGTTCCCTCTCTGCTGATACCTTTTGGCGCACTTTCTGGCTGTATGTCGGTTCGCAGCCACGCTCCGCCAGCAGCACCCCCGTCAGCCGATGGCAGCCTGGCAGTCACCAACAGTCCGTGCGGCGCACATCAACCCATCACACTCAAGCCCAGATTGCCGCTTATCAGGCAGTTGCGATAAAATGGAGACGTGGCAGCGGCCAGTAGAGGCGCTAGCGGTGCCGCATGTAGCTGCAACCACGGTGCCGACTGCCAAAGCAACGCTCGCTCAGCTCGAGAAGGAGGAGCTGGACGATAAGGAGCCGAATTACTCATGTCGTGGCGGACTGCGTTGTCTGGGGCAGTACTATGCCACCCAGCTAAACCGCCGTACTATGGCTCACCTGCGCTCTGACTTGAAGGTGGATGGCGAGCTGCGGCAAGAGTTTGAGAAGCTGTTGGCGAAGGATGCTGTGGACTGGAAGGCCTGGGAGGAAATGACCAAGTGGTATGACACCAAACAGTATGACTTTGTTCCAGGCCAGCTGGGGCGCCCCGTGGGCGTATCTTTGGCAAGCTTTCAAATGTTTCAGCGTGCATGGATAAACCGTGTCTGGCAACCGTGTCTCAGGACTTTTCCTGAGTCTGATGAGTCTGACGATGACTACGATGCACAGCACCACGGTAATTACGCATAGTGACGCAAATTTACCAAGCCCAGCTCAGGGCGTCAAGTCAGGGCAGCAATTTTCAATTGTAACAGCTGGAAGTGTACAGGGACAGAATAGCAGTCGGGTGTTGTGGGCAAAGGGACGAGGGGCGAGCTGGGTACAGACACGCCACCTTAACTCCAGCCTCTAAACTCGGCCCCCACCTGCTTCAATAGCAACTGTATCGGCCCACGCCGCCCCATCATCTTCAGCATGTGCGACGGCAGCACGGCATTGCGCTAGGCTGCATGCTGCATGCTGCATGGGGTGATGCCGCCATCCAGGCGCTTGGCAGCTGCATGCCGTTCATCGCAGAACTGCAAGCGAACACGCCAGGGCAGAGATCAGCTGGCGGGTGGCAGGTGTCAGGCCGGCAGATTGCCGGTTCCTGCATGCATTGGGCACCCCAGGGAAGGGTGAGATGGGTTGGCATGGCAAGAAGCTGCGGGGCCTGACTTGTCGACCGCAAGCCTTGCTGGACAGGCACACGAGTGCACATCACTCACCACACACCTTGTGCCATACCATGCCGGGATGCTTGTCCCTCACATCAGATATGCCCACACCACGCGCCACGCACCCTGAACACACTCACTCAGAAGAGTTTTGTAAGGCGCTTGCACTCCTGAACCAGCACAGCGACGGAGCGGCTTGCATGCTGGTGTTACTGCCGAGCGCCGACCTGCGACTTCTTCGACAGCAGCGTGGTGCTGTTGCTGTCCAGCCGTTGTCTGATATGGGAGAGCAACCTGGGAGCAGGTGGTGGAAGCAATGAGTTATTGCGCACTGCAAGGTGCTGTGGCAATCGACACCTGCAAGGAGGGCCGTTGGGTGCGTTTCAGTGCAGCCTGCAGCTGGCAAAGGCCATGCACTTCACGCACCAACGCCAACCGCCACAGCCGGCTGCTCCTTCCCAGCGCAAGCAGAGCGCATTGCTGCCACCAGCACAGCATGGTGAAAGGCCAGGCCTAGTCTAGATCAAAACTCTTGCTGCTTCACCGACCAGCACCTGACCAAGCACAACTTTTGCATGCGCATCCACGCCCACACCAACTTGCACTGACCTGTCATGCTGTACGTTATTGTGATGCATCCCATATTCTTTGCCTGAGCCTCAGCTTCTCAATGCCTGGCTCCTTAAGTGCATTGGAGCAGCCGGGGATCATGCTCAAGGCCTGCACACACAGGTAAGACCAACAGTGGTCGCGGCACAGGATCAGCTTCCGTTGCCCTGAGTCGAAGCGAGTCAAGTCATCCCTGCACGCGCACGCGCGCTCACACACACACAGGTGTCCTTGCCTACGCATCCTCAGCAGCCATGTGTGCAACTGGGCAGGCTGATACGACCGTGCAACCCACCCTGTGAGCCTTTTGGTCCGCTCCACAGTCCGGACAGGGTTCCATGAGCGGTGCTAATATCAAGCCTGCCCTCCTGGTCCTGCATCAACTGCAGGATAACCTCAACTCCCTGCATCAACCACTGCGGCTGAAGTTATGCTGTCCAACCCTCCAGCTGTTCCAACTAGCTGGGAGGGGCGGAGGAGCGTGTGCAAGGGGCCGCCGCCGGCCATCGTCCTGGCTGGCTAGCGCGTTAACAGGCCTGGCAATCGAGCTGCACTGCCTTGCAGCGTCTGCCGTGTCGTCTGCCAGCCGCCTGGACACCAGCGAGCCTCTGAGTGTGGAATAAACTGCGAGCTCCTGTCCAGCTCTTTGTGCCCTGCACCTGGCCATCCTCCACGCAGCTATGACGTGATGCAACAAGGACTCCATCGATTTATTTTTTCGCGCTGTGCTGTGCTATGCGCTAATAATTCGTGGGCTTGCTTATACAGGGCATGGAGCGAAGCATTCTCATATCGCCGATCCATCAGCATTGAGATCAGGTGAAGGCGCTGTGCGATGACTTTATTGTCTGCCGCACGCCTCCGTGCTCGCTCTGATGCTCTCAAGTTGGTTTGCAACAGTGTGTGCATCCACCAACCAGGCTCCGCTCAGTTCTGGTTGTATGACGCCGCCGCCCTCTCGGCCTGCGGGTTCGTCTGCAGGATGGCCATCTCTACTGCTCGTCAAGCCATGCAGCTGCAGGCACATACATTAGCAAGGCCCTCACGCAGCTTGTTGGCGTTATCGGCGACAGCAGCTCGTGGTCTACGGCGTCAGCCATGTGCTATCCGTGTGGTTAGCGGAGACGAGCCCCCTGAGCTGACTGGCAAGCCGGTGAGGAGGGTGCGGCCTGCACAGTTGGAGAACGTACAGCAGAAACAGCGGTCACCACTGCAGCATCAGCCTAAGAATCGATCCAATCAGCAGGAGCAGCGGTACGTGCACCCACGTTGGCAGAGCGGCAAGCAGTTGAGCACAAACCAGGATACGACACCCACGCAGTTAATCAAGGGCCAGCGCAGCGTTGCTGCCGTAGTACAGCTGGTGCAGCAGTACGCCAGTGATGGCAGTCTTGACAGTTACAGCCTTGGAGCAGGGCTGGATCGCACTGTGTGGCTGGCCAAGAAAGCAAGAAGCCCAGCTGAAGCGAATGCTGCTGCAGCATGGGTTGTGCTGCGGCCGCTCAGCATGGGGCTGCTGCAGGAGCTCGATGCCTGGGCGCTTGTGGCGCTGCTTCGCGCCGCAGCCCACTTTGCCAGCCTCAATGCAGACGAGCTCAAGGCGTGGCAGGCAGCACTGAAGACACAAGCGCTTGAACGTCTACCTGCCGTCGCTGTGAGCAATGCACTGCTGTCCCTGAGCACCCTGGCGGCTGGCAGCGAGGCACTAAAAGCGGCTCTGGATGCCAGTTTGGTGGTGCGGCTGGTTCAGCGATGGTTGCAGCTGCTTCCAGGCATGCTCAGCATTGATACGTGCCAAGGCCTGTATGGTGCAGCCTGCCTGGGCTACCCCTTCAGCCAGCAGGAGTTGGATCGCATCACACAGCAGGCACTTGAGGTTGATGGGACGTTTCAAGCGCTTTGTGGTGCGCAGCTGTTCCGTGCCTGGAGGTTGCTGGACGCTGCTTGGCAGGAATGGGACAGTAGCCGGCAGCAAAGCGCTGTGGCAGCTGCCAGCAAGCGACAGCCGCGGGCTGTTTGGCCTGGTGACGAGGCGGTGAAGGAGGCGCTGCGGCGAGTGCTGTCAATGGAGTTGGATGCAAAGCATGCCAGCCAGATACTGTTGGCACTAGGGCAGCTGCGCTTCCAGCCATCAGCAGCAGCCATCGACGCGCTGGTCAATGGTGAGCAGTTGGTTGTGCCATGCGGTGGAACCGTGGCGCTAGCAACACGTTTCTGCTGCTTGTCCTGCACCCTCCCCCATCGCAGCTTACTACCGCTTCTTGAAGCGGCAGGAGCAATCTGCCATTGGCCTAACTGCCTTTCTGGACGGCTGTGCCCTGCTGGGGTGCCGGCTTCCGCCAAAAGCGGTTGAGAGCTGCCTGGAGGCAGTCGTTGCTGCCTGTGCCAGCAACCCATCAGAAGCCACTCGCTGCAGCTCGACTACCGCTTGGGCCCTGGCTCACCTCCAGGCAAGCACAGCTTGCACACGTTGGTTGGTGTGATTGATTTCAAAGCAAAGCATGCGCCACATTTATCAGACAATGTATCACTCTGCCTACCATTCTGCCGTTCCACTGCTTGCAGCAATGCGACATCAAGGCGTGGCAGCAACTGGCTGGACTTGCAGCAGTAGCGCCCATCGCTGATTGGCCAGCTGTGAACCTGCGTCGGCTATACCAAGCGTACATGCATGTGCGGGCTGCTCATGGGCAGGCAGTGCAGCTGCCTGCGCAGTTTCTGAGAGCAGCATCAGCAGCTTTTCAGGCAATCAGCACACAAGGCACCACCAGTGCATTTCACAGACGGGTGGCTCGTGAGCTGGAGGCTGCCTGCCTGCCCGGGGGAGGCTGTTGAGGTGGACCAGCGGGTTGGACCAGGCGGCCGCAGCGGCGAGGCTGCCTCGGATTGCTGGGAGGAGGGCTGGCTTCAGGTCAACCTGGCAGTGCCTTCTCTCAGGTGTGTGCACAGCCATAGGGGGCGTTGCGGACAGCGGTGTGTGTTGCTGTCACCTGTGTTGCAACAAGAGTGCCACCTGCCCCGTGCAGGCTGGTGGTGCAGGCTGACGGTCCTTACCAGTACTTTCGCAACAAGCCTGGAGTGCTTCTGCCCACCACGGTGGCTCGCGACCGCCTGCTGCGTTCCTGGGGCTGGCACGTGATCAGCGTGCCTTTCACCATCCCCGAGCAGCACCTGGCTGAGTATTGGAAGCAGCAGCTTGCGCAGCTGCGCTGACAACCTGCTGATGCCACAGACTGTTGCTGCCATGAGCCTGTGAATGTGCTGAGCAGTGGCAGTAACTCCTGATTGCGCCCATAGAGATCTGCTTCCATCATGGCATGCACAGCATGTGCAA
The DNA here is from genome assembly GCA_023343905.1 of Chlorella vulgaris. Lineage (NCBI taxonomy): Eukaryota > Viridiplantae > Chlorophyta > Trebouxiophyceae > Chlorellales > Chlorellaceae > Chlorella > Chlorella vulgaris. The sequence goes on from SIDB01000004.1 coordinate 1,877,654, forward strand.
CCGGGCGGTAGCGCACATGCTGTGTAAACTTAAAGTTGAAACAGAGCAATGGAAAGGCAACGCATGTGATACCGGAAGGTGTCACCACAACCGCACCAGGAGGACAACAGCTGCCAGAGATGCGGTCATGGAGAGCGACGCGCCGTGCACGCCAGGTTTTTCCGCCACCGCCCCACAGCGCCTGCTGCCCGTTTTAAGTGTTTCCATCAGCACGATACTATTGTCCATTGCCCTTCCCACCGCCTCGCTCACTTCAACCATGTCGGGCTTTGTGGACAGGCTTCGCAAGCTTTCGGGGCGGCTCTCAGAGGACACAAACACGTCTCCCACAGCCGGCGTGTCCAGCCCCAAGGCCAATCCGTGGCGGGGCGTGTTCGACCCAAAGTCAGTCTCGTGATTGCGGCACCAAACGCCGATCTGGCAAAGCTGCTGCATGCTGCATGTGATCATCACGCTGCACGGCGGCAGCACACCGCTGCAGCAGGTGCAGGCCGTTGCCGCCGCCTTCTCGCGCTCACCGCTTGTTCTCGCTCGCCCTCCGCCGTTGCAGCTCCAATCCCAACATGAAGGCTGGCGGTCGCAGCCACTACGACACGCCTGACCCCGCCAACCCCAAGACCACCTGGGACTTCCACCTGGATGCAGAGAAGGCTGCTTCAGGCGACATGACGGCGGCTGCTCCCAAGGCAACCGCTGGACGCAATGAGAGTGAGCCTGATATCCTGCCAGCTCACATGTGGCTGCTGCCTGCTCTGTACGCTATCGAAGGTTTGGACCGCACAAGGCTGTCCGGAAATGTGACGGGTAGGAGCGCAGCGCAACGCTGTGCGACGGGGCATCAGGGTGTAGCACGACACCCTCTCAGGTGGTTGAGACCACCCTTAACTAGTTGCTTGACTTAATGCTTAACTAGTTGAGATGACTTGCCCGCAGGCGATGTGATGGATGCTGAGAGCCTGAGGAAGATGTTCACACCTGACCGCATGGACAGGTGTGGCCGTGTGCTGGTGTTGTGCGAGTACACAAGCTTGTTGTGCTGGAGCTTGTGTGCTTGTGGCGAATTTGAGCGTGCATGTGCCGGTTGAGGTGTGTGGCCAAATGACAGCAGGGCGCCTGCCAGGAAGGCTCAAGCGGCCGCGTGCGCCTGTCCTTGTGATTGCAGGATCATGCAAGCCGCAGACAAAAACAAGGTGCGGCTTGTGTGTTGCAGGCAGCTTGCAGCCAGCGGCCACCAGTGTAATGCGCTCAGAGGAGTTGTGATGCTTTGTTCGGTGGCACCTGCTGAATGTTCCAACGCTGGGTTGCTGCTGTGCAGGATGGCAAGATCTCTTTCTCAGAGTTTATGAACCTCGCCCGTTCTCACGACAGCCGCCCCTGAGCCTACCCAGGCTGAGAAGTTTCGGCTCAGCTACAATATATCCAAGGCTTGATGAACGAAAGAAACGTAGGATTCACCGAAACAAACGAAGTTCAGCTGGCGCCGCGTGCCAGGAGAAGCGCAGCGCCTTTTCCCAGTTTTGTCGACCGCTCACGCTGGTCACATCCAATTTTCTCAAAGTTTTGCTCTGTACGCATATGCTCCTTGTTTGTTTGCTGATCGCCTTTGCCCGTCAGTATGCTTGGCTGTTGCACGATAATGGCTTGCAACGAATGTCCCTTTCCTGTCGGGCAAAATCATTTTGCGGCGGTGTGAGCGGGACAGCTGGCGGCTGCAGTGCGCCAAGCTAACACATGTCACAGCCAGGCCATAGCTGAGTTCAGCGGCTGGACGTGGGCATGCCCCTGGGCCTGGAAAGCCGAGCTGTCAAGAGACATCGAGCGACAGCCGGATGGTGACAGCCGCCGGCTACGCCGTGGAGCAACAGGCTGCGTACAGTCAGGCGTTCAAGGACGTTGCGGCGCACGTGGAAGCCGATGACGTTTGGGCACGAGTCAAAGGCCAGGTCGAGACCCACTTGCGCCTGCTGCAGAAGCAGGCACAGGTCAGGGTTCGAAACTGGCTCAAGAAATTGTCAGAGGAGGTGCGCACACCCGGCAATGGGCCGCCGCCGCCGCCCAGCGGTGCTCCTTCCCTGTCCCAACGATGCCGTCTCATGTTTGCTCCGTGGCCTCGCTGTCGCAGACCGCCAACGTGGTGTGGAAGAAGAACCGCAACGCCTATGCCCGGCTGCTCCTGGAGCAGCTGCGACGCGGCACGCTGGCGGAGCCTTTCAATGCACAACCGCCAGATGGGCCATTGCCCACGCTGCCCAAGCACATGGCCTACGCTTTCTTGCCGCACCGCGCTGGCAGCCCAGGCGCAACTGCGCGCGCTGATCCAGCACCCCAGCAGCAGACGCAAGCTCAGTGGCCTGCACCGCAGCAGCCGCAGCAGCAGCAACCCCTATCTGCGACGCAGCAGCTCAATGCATATTTGGGGAGAGGCCGGGCAGACTTCCGCAGAGCCCAGCAGGATCAGGACCAGGCAGCACTCACGCCTCACGCAGACGGGCAGGCAGCCACGAGCGGCGGGGCAGACAGCGGAGCGCAGTACTTGCCCGGCACTCGCATGCAGCTGCGCGGTGCTGAGGGGCGTCGTGTCGACAGGTGGGCGAGGAGCTGCGCGGGCCGCTCTGCCTGCACACTTGCAGGCTGCTTGCTGTGGCTGCTCAAAGGAGGCGATGGCCTGTGGTTTCGTGCCAGCACTTGCTGCTGTGCTCAGTTGCAGCTTGGCTCGGTTGCTGCCTGGCTGTGTGGCGGTGCAGGCACCAGTTGAATGACGTGACGTGGCAGCCCAGCAAGCTGGAGCTGGAAGCGCAGCTGGGCGCCTCGAGGGAGCGACAGCTGGAGCTCCAGTGGCGCCTGCAGCATGTGGAGAGCCTGCTGCGTGAGCAGCAGCAGCAGCAGCAGCAGGCGGCACAGCAGCCCTCCCCCGCACAGCCCCAAACTGGCGCCGTCGCTGCAGCTCCCGCAGTCGGTGTGCAGGGGCCGCCGCCGCTTGGCTCCCTGTTGGAAGCTTTGGAGCGGACCGGGGGTGTTGTGCCGTCACCTCACCAGGTGGTGTGGCGCCTCGCGTGCCTTGCAACCTGTGCTGCTACTCCCGCCCGCTTGCTGCTCTTTTAGATTGCGTGCGTAGTGGTGTTACCTGCTGCTTTTGCCTTGTGACATTGCAATTGCCAACAAAGCATTCCTCCCTCTCCCTCTCCCTCTGCCTCTCCCTCTCCCTTTCTCGCTATCGTGGGTCCAGTTGCGACGAAGAGGGGGCACGGTAGAGCTTGAGGCGCTGATAGGGCGGCACGAGGCCAAGCGCCTTCAGCGGCAGCCGCCGCCGCATGCTGTCAAGCACCAGCCCGTGCTGCCACCCGGGTGAGCGACCATCTGGTTGCAGCAGCTGTTTTGTTTCCCATGCAGGGTGCATGCCGGCGTGGATTGCCTGGCACCGCCGATGCCAGCTCTCACATGCTTCCAGCGTCAGTGCAGCTGCATGCGCCTGCCGACGCTGTTTTTTCTGCGACGTTCATGGCGGCTCTGCCCTGGCTGTGCCTGCAGTGACGAAGAGGCAGTGCTGCAGCAGCTGGGCAACTTCCAGCGGCAAACAGAGGCGCTTCGGCGAGCCATGGACGGCAGCGGCGGCGAGGCCTGCACTGGCAGCCCTTCACACCTGCTGCCGCCGCCTGTCAGCAGTTGGAATGGTGGAGCGGAAGGCGCGGCGCTGAGTCAGCACCTGATGCGGCAGAGCACACCCTGGGCGCCGGTGGGCAGTAGTGGCAGGGCTGCCCCGCATCAGCAGCCGTTTGCTCTGTTCGACGGGCTGCCACTGACACCAGCAGCCCTGAAGGCGAGCCGCTGGCAGGCTGACCGCGACGCTGTGCATGCCGGGCAGCATGAGCGGGGCAGCCTGGGCACACCTCCACCGCAGCAGGCACAGCAGCAGCAAGCCCAGCAGCAGCAAGCACCCACACCGTCACCTCGCCCGGCTGTTGCTGGTCCCAGCAAGGTTGCTGGTGGCGCAGCAGCGGAGCAGCATCGGCTGCCTCGCAGCCCCATCGGGCTGGACATTCGGCACACAAAGAAGTCGGCTGGCGCAGCCGCTGGGCGGGCCAGCGCTTCTGCTGGTGCAGCCTTGCAGCGGTTGAAGAGCGCTCGCCAGTCGCCGGCATTGGTAGCCAGCCCTGCAGCTGTGACGGTGCAGCTGTATCCTGTGTCACAGCAGGCACAGGTACAGGAGGCGGAGCAGCAGGGTGCTCGGCAACAGCATAGCCAGCAGCAGCAGCGTGACCAGCAGCACCACCAGCAGCCTGCACCGCAGCAAAATCAGCAGCAGCAAACGCAGCAGCAGCTTTACGCCCATGCCGAGCAGCAGACGCAGACCGAAGCTACACCGCAGCAGGATGCTGCGCCGTTGCAGCCGCCACGCCTGCCGCCAGACAGTAACGCCGCTCTGGTACTGGAGGTGCGTGACCTTAGTTCCAAGTTGCTGGCCAGCTTGCACAAGCATGCACCTGAGGCCTCAAACACCGCTGGGTCTCCACGCATCGGGAGCTGCAGCCGCAGCGGCGTGTCCACGGCGCCGCCCTTCCCGCTGCACCAGCGGCTGGACATGGAGGGTGAAGTCAGCAGCCTCGGAGCCGGGTCATGGCGCCTGTCGGCGGTGCCGGCTGCCAGTGCCAGCCGCCTGGCTGCTGCGGTGTCTCCGGTAGCTCTCAGCTGGGCTGGAGCATCATCCGCGGCAGCTCTCAGTAGCCGCAAGTTCCGCTTGTCTGACTTTGAGAGCAGCAGCAGCAGTGCAGGGGCCGGCGAGGCATCTGGGATGTTGTCGCCAGGCCTGTCGACGCTGGGCGGCGGCGGCGATGTGACGCCTACCAGCCTCAGCAGCGGCATGGCCAGCCTCGCTCAGTTCAGCAGCTTGGATCTGAGTGGCAGTCTTTCGCCTGGTCCACTCAAGCCATTCTCTATTGATTCGTTCCGGCAGCAGACAGAGGCACTACGACGCCAGCTTGCCGCCGGCATATGATCGAATGCTTGTTTGTTGAGGCGCCAGTTGTGGTTGCTCAAAATTCTTGATTCCTGATTCAAGCAGTAAAACGCTGCGTCAAGCTGCATGTGGAGTTGTCGAGTTGGCAATGCCCAGGACCTGTGACCAGTGTGTGGCGAGCGGCAGTTGGTCAGACTGGCGGCACGGTCCTGCTGGAAAGGATGAAGCTGGCAAAATCATGGTCGATCCGCTCACATTCGTCCGTTCTGCGCCGCTGTGTATTCCTAGCTGCCGAGGGCGGCGACCAGGATTGCACAAGCCGAGGACACAAACTCACAAATCACCGCCTGGCCCGCACCCCATAGTACGAACACGCCCTGCCATCATGCAGTGCCCTGCGCGGCCGATGCTGGGGCGCGCCGCCATCACGGCTCTGCAGCTGGCCGCCCTTGCCGTCTTCCTGGTTCCCGCCGCCGCCAGTCGGTCGATGTCACAGGAGACCGCTTCCTCTGAGGCTGCCCTCAGCCGCGGTCGGCTGCTGGCCCAAGTCGCGGAACCACCAATGTCAGAGATCTATTCTTCTGAGGTGGCTGCCGCCGCCGCGACTGTCCGCAAGATCCGCTGGCGTGTGCACCTGGCGACTGGCGCGCCGGATTGCTTCGAGCGGCCCATACTGCTTGTCAACGGCGAGCTCAGTCCAGTGCTGGAGGTTGTGCAAGGCGACATTCTGGAGGTGGGCTGGCTGCTTGCGCATGGCATCTCAGGGGTGTTGCACGGCGCTCTGGCATGGTCGAAAGGAATAGAAGCTGGCGTGTCCTGTGTAAATGCGCTGAACCCAAAACCCTATGACGTCTGACTGGTGCATGGCTGCGAATGAGATCAACCGTTGCATCCTGCACCTCTGGACCCAAATCCAAAGCCGCTGCTGAACCCAATCCTTGCACCAATTGTTGGCGTTACATGCTGCTGCAGCTGACCGTGCGCAACGACATTCCAGCAGACTACCCCACAATCGACCCAGGCATCTCCATCCACTTCCACGGCTTCAACATGAAGAACTACCCCTGGTGAGCTGGTGATGCGGAGGCAATGAGGTAGTCTGCTAGGGGTTCGCCTGCCCGGCCCTGCAGCCGGGATAGTGAATGGTGGTGCAGTGCCGCGGCTGCTCTGTGTGTTGGTGCGTCGATGGCGAGGCAGGAGGGGAGGGGGGGGCGGGCTGGGGAGGCCTGCATGTCGGCTACAGACTCTTGCAAGCTGTGAGGCCAGAGATGCCTAGCGAGAGCATGCGTCTGCTGTATGCAGCCCCTGAAGTCCCGCCTGAGCTGCCGTGCTGTGCCGCGCAGGTTTGATGGCGTGGGCGGCATTGAGCAGTGCCCCATCCTGCCAGGCAAGCGCATGACCATCCGCTTCAGGGTCAACGAGATGCCTGGCACCTACCAGGTGCGGTACAGGGCAAGCAAGACGCTAACAGTGGGAAATAGCGCTGAGCCGGATCATGTATTGTTTAGTTTGTGTACTCACAAACCCTGCCCCATGAACAAATTTGACGAACCCTTATTATTTGCTGTTGCTTACTTATATCTCGACTGTGCAGTGGCACGGTCACAACGGCGCAGACCGCATGGACGGCCTGGTGGGACCCTTGATCGTGCGCCCTCGCGGCGCCCCTGTGGTGCCCGTCAAGTATGATGGAGAGCGAACGCTGGTGCTCAACGACTGGTGGCACACGGGTGCGCTGCTGTGTGGGGGCGGGGAGAAGAGGGCGGGTGTGCTCTGCTGCTGCAGGGGGGGCCAGGTAGCACAATGCGCTGCTGGGGGAATCGAATGGCAGCAGGGGATTATCTGCACTGCAGCAGGCTGAGGGGCACACATGCTGAGGCCTGAGGTGAAAGCCAGGGAACAGACTGGGACTGTGCCTTGGAACGGTTTGCAAATTTCTCATGCATTCTGGAGGGGACCTGCGTTCTGTCTGCATACCAAAGGGCAGCAGTGCATGCTGCGGCGCTGAGCCTGCCATGCTCCTCATCCGCTGTCGTGCGTTTGGTGCAGAGGCTGCGGCGCTGGCCATGAGCCTCAACCGGCCCTTTGATGCGGCTCGAGTTACCAAGGATAGCGGCGCGTGGGCCTGGACGAACAACCCTCAGGTGAAATGAAGAAAGATGCGGCAGCCTTTTCTTGTTCACTTTTTCCTTTTCCTTTTGCTTTGTTCTTGGCTGGGCGCCGCCGCCTGCGCAGGACCCTGCCTGAGCTTGCTGTGGGGTTCAGCCGCCCCTGGCAAGCGAGCATGTGGCCCCTGCAATCGCCCTGAGCTGGGTCTGCTGCTGATTGACACCATCCCCTTGTGCCAGTACATAGCACGCCTGCGCCTCCCTTCTCCTCCCCTCTCAGCCAACACGTCCCGGGTACCTAATTTACAAACCTCACCAACTCACCTCCCATGACCTCCTCTACCTTACCCTCCCTTTCCTGCACCACCGCAGTCCCTGCTCATCAACGGCCGAGGGTTCTACGGGGACTGCGCCATCGGCCCCGGAGGCAGCACCGCCCTGCCCAACTGCACCGTGCCGCAGTACTGGGTGCCGCCGGGCCGCAGTACAGTGCAACCCCAGGCCAGCGCAGTCAACCCAGGTAATGCCAGGCTGGTGTGTTGCCTGTGTTGTTGTGTCTACAGTCGGTGCGTCTGTTTGCAACGAAACCCGCTGCACAGGCGCGAAATGAGCAGCAACTTGATGCTTTTTTCGTTTCGTGCCGTTGGTTGTGGAGATTGTTGAGCACTGTTATTGTTTTTTGGCGGATTGCCTGTTCTTGGCTGTGCCGGCCGTCAGCGATCTGTGCCCCCCCCCCCCCCCCCCCCCTCCTTGTGTGCCCCTCTGCATCCATTCACAAATGCAGGCTGCACTCACACCAACGTCACCGTGGCTGCCGGCAAGACCTACCTCTTCCGCCTCATCAGCCCCACCGCTTTGGTGCACCAGGTGCGTGTGTTCTGGGCGTGCTTGTGTTCACCTTTCTTTGACGTGAAGGCTTTGATGTGAAGGACAGCCGCCAGCTTGAGCCTGCCCAGCGTCCCAAACCTGTCTTAGCGCTGTCTCTGTCAGCCTTGCGAGCCGCGGCAGCGATCTCAAGTGAAGTCTGACAGCTGGCGTGCAATGCTTTCCAACGAGATGCTTGCTGCCTCTGACACCTTCTCCTCAAACCCTGCTCCTGCCCCTTGTGTGTGTGTGCTGTGCTGTGCAGAGCGTGTGTTTTGAGGGCCATGAAGTGACAATTGTTGCTGCGGACGCTGTTCCAATTGAGCCCATCAAAGCTCCGGGCGGCTGTGTGGACATCAACTCCGGGCAGAGGTCAGTGGGGGGCAAGGCCGCTGAGCAGCGGCAGACAGTCTGAACAGATACGGCGCTTGCCTGGCTTGCGGCAGATAATTATAGTGGCTTGAAAGATATCCAAACCGCGTGTTTGTTAATTATCAGAAGATCAAAACCTGCATGCTGCGTGGCTTGTCATTGGTGTGTGGGACTGCAGCCGTGCACGTGCTCTTGCTCCTGCTGTCAAGCTTGCCCTGATCATGCATGAGCAACCACCCCCCTTTCCCTGCCTGCAGGTACGACGTGCTGCTGAAGGCTGACCAGCGAATTGGCAACTACTGGATCTACACGCAGGCCCAGTACAGGAATGGAACTCCCAATGGTAAGGCGGCATATAGTGCTGCCGTTGCTGCTCTTTCTGCCAGCCAAGCTGGTCGAGTTGTGTTTCATTGTTGTGGCAGCACTGCCCTCGTTTTCATTGGGAGGGTTGTTGAGCTGTGCGCTTGCGCAGCGGAAAGGCAGCAGGTTGAGCCAGCTAAGTTGAACTCCTCGTGCATGGCCTGCTGTCAGCCACCCTTGTCGTCAGCCCTCCACCCTGCGAGCCAGCACTGAGCATCGCACGCGTTTGCCACCTGCCGCTGCTGCGCAGGCTACGCCGTGCTGCGCTACAACCGTGCTCCCCGGAAGCTCCCCACCACGCCGCCGCCGCAGCCCGGCACTGTGGCGCCGTGGACCACTGAGCAGACGGCCCAGATCGTGATGAGTTCGGTGCTACTCGACTCGAAGGACAAGTCGGCTGGAGGAGGGGTGTACCGTACTGCCATGTCCAAGGTTAGGGAAATGCAGTAGGCAGAGCGAGGGAGGGCAGATGCGCTTGGGCGGAGGTCACGGCGGTGGTGGTTTGCTGTTACATTGTAGCGTCCGTGCAAGCTTAGCTGCCTTGGCATGTACGGACGGTGGGGCAGCCTGCGTCGTCCTCTGCGCTCTGTTTGATTTGCTGGGTCGGTGCGCCTGTGTGCCTGCTCCTGCCTCATTGACACATTTCGATTGCCTGCCTGCAGATGCCGCCCGCGACCCTCACCATGCTGCTCAACATCACGCAGCCGCTCATGAACCAGACGGGTCAGCTGCGCTGGGCAATCAACAATGTGGCCATGCAGTCACCTCCCCCCTGCGAGGCCCTGCTGGACCTTGTTTACGAGTGAGTTTCTGAAATCTTAAGAATGCAGTGGCAGTCTGTCTCGCAAGAAAAGGCGGATGGACTGCTGTTGCGATGCAGCTGCCCTGCATGCTTGTAGTATCGAGTGCGCAAAAGTGGCACTCACCTGGTGCCAGATGCCAGCCACCCAAACTGCCCCAACCACTGACTTCAGCTCCCACGTCCACTTCTGCTTCGACTGCCACCTCAGCTTCACTCAGCATACCTTGCGCTGAGACCTTCCTTGCTTGCTGCTAGCGTCATTTCAAAACCGAACCCTGCTGCTCCATGCTGTGACATGCAGGAACCCCAAGTGGTTTGAAGAGAACGTGGTGCCCGCAAGTCTGTACAACAAACCCAACACAGCCTTCAACAGCAGCGCCCTGGGTGTGCAGGTGCGGCGGGCAGCCCCCGCCAGCCCGCATTTGCTGGTGCCTCAATCTGCCGCGCTGCCAAGCAAACCCAGCTTGAAGCCCTGAGCTCGGAGGCTGTGCGCCCAGCTGCCACCGCTATCGCTGCTGGAGCTTCGCACCACACTCCCTCGTTCCACTTTTGGCCCGATGCCTGAAGGGCCGCGCTGCCGTGATGTGCAGGAGGCCAAGAGTGGGCGCATTGATGTTTTCCTGACCACAAACGACAAGAAGAAGAATCCGCCGCCCATCTACCCCACAGCTGGCACGCACGTGTTGCCTTTGAAGAAGGTACGTGCGTACATCTGTGCCCTGGAGGTGGTCAGGCACTGCAGCCTGCAATTGTGTTTTGCCACACACCTTGCAGCCGCTGGCAGCTTGGCCCACAGCCTCATGACACGCATCCCACAGTGATTTGCAGCGCGCTCCTCAGCCAGCTGCCACACATCCCACAGCACGTTTCCGGCACGCACCACAGCCATTGGCAGTCCGGACGCACAGCCTTCTGCCACCCACCCCACGCTGCTGCGGCTGCGATGGTCCACCCGTTCCAACTCCAACTGTTCCAATTAATCTTTCATCTGCAGGGCGAGGTGCTGGAGTTGGTGATACAGAACCTGAACGCCAACTCCAACAACGGCGACTACCGAGTGCCGGCAGGTGCCAACAGGACCGCTCAGGAGCAGCACCCCTTCCACCTCCACGGCCACCACTTCTGGGTGAGGAAGGGTTGAGCGCCGCTGCTGGCCCGAGCTCTGAGAAATGAGTGGGTGACAGCCGGACGCGGGGCAGGGCAGGCAGGTGTGCAGGCAGGTGGGAGAGGGAGCGGGAGCGCTGCCATGAGCTGGCAACAGGGAGGAGATGAGGAGGCACCTGGGCGCGTATCGCCTCCTTTCTGTGTCCGATGCCCATGCGTGCCGATGTGCTGCGCATTTTGACCCCTGCATTTTCCCTGCAGGTGGTCGGTTCGGGCCTGGGGATCTACAATGCTAAGGCGAATGCCAGTTCCTTGAACACCGTCAACCCCCCCCTGCGTGACACAGCCACGTTGCCGCAAGGCGGTTGGGTGGTGATCAGGTTCAAGGCCGACAACCCCGGCCTCTGGCTCCTCCACTGCCACCTGTTCATGTGAGCGTTGACTCAACCCTGCGTCCACTCCGCTGCTGCTTCGCTGCCACTCTGTGGCGTCTGTGGGGCGAGCTTTTGTTTTTTGGCGATGAAGAACTCATTGTGTTTGGGAAGGCTGCACTCGCTGATCACTGCGGTGCTACACTCCGATGAGCCCGGCTGCACCTTTTGATGATGTCCGCGTCATAACTGTCTGCGGCTGCTGCTGCACCTGCAGGCATCAGTTCATGGGTCAGCTGCTGGTGGTGGCTGAAGACATAGAAGGCATTCAGAAGCTGGAGCGGCCGAAAGGACTGCCCGAGTGCCCAGCCACCTGGTGAGTCTGTGTGTGCACCCACCTGGGACATGCTGTGTGCCTGTGCTGCGGCATGTGTGTCATCTACCTTACAGTGCCGCAGTAAGGAGGGAGGAAGAGCGCTTTGCTGTTGGTTGCGGCCGATGCGCGCTTGATCCGGTGTCTTGTCTCGCCACCGACATTGCGCTGCTGTGTCTCATTACATGTGGCATTGCAGCGTTTACAACGGAGCGCCCTGGAGCAACTCGGCTGTTCAGAAGGAGTTTGGCGACTCTGGGTTTGAGCTGCCGGCAGGAGGCCGCTGAGCAGACGGCGGCTGCCCATCCCTTGTGCCCTCCTACGTTGTCGGCCGCGCAGCACTAATAATCGGTATAATACGAGCCAGTATGCACTAAACCTGCAAACAGCACAGGTATTCTTTTTGCCCCTGGGCCTCTCTGCTGTTTGTTCTGGACTAGTTGTGTGTGCTGTCTCGGATGCATCATGCGGATGTAGTTGCTGCCACTGTCTGCTGTTTGAGCCTCTCTGCTGTTTGAGCTGGACTGTCGATGTGTACCGTTTCCTGGAACCTGAGTGAACGATGCTTCTTGTAGATGAACGCGCACGCTGTTCGCACGCAGCTTGAAAGCTTAAGCAGGACAGTGGTGCATCAGCTGCAGCTGCACAGCTGCAGCTCTTTCACAAATGTTCCCTAGGGATCACCTTTACAAGCATGCCATGCTCAAAGCATGGAAGACGACAGACAAACCCTAAATACCTTTCCTTCCAGCTTAAAGCTTGATAGTCACACAATTCCGGTGCTCAACCCACGAAGACCAGCGATAAGACGCGACAAAACCACACCTCACCCCCCGGCACGCTCCTTCTCCGCCAGCCTCGCCGCCCCCAGCGCCCTGCACACCCGCCGATGCCCCACCCGCCAGTCGGCATGCGAGCAGGCGGTGCCGCAGTACCAGGCAGCTCGGCACTTTGAGCACCGCTGGCTGCCTGCCCCTTGCCCCGCAGCTGAGCCGCCCTCGCCAGCCAGGTTGGCACAGCGCAGGTAGGCGCAGCTGCGGTTGGCAGCCACTTGAGCCAGCTCAAGCTCGTCACCTGGCTGTGGCTTGCGATGCAGCAGTGCCGACACCTCAGCATGAAGAGCAGTAATGGCATCAGAAGCCTGCAGCCAGGGTGAATGCACAGCGGCTGTGCAGGGCACATGCACAGCGGCTGTGCACATCACAAGAGCGCACCGCCTGCCAACTGGAAGCGCCAGCGCTGCTGCAGGCTCACCTCAGCAACAGCGCCCAACCTGTCCACCAAACCCTGCAGCGCCTGCTGTACGGGTGGGCTGCCTACCAGCGCGGCTGGTCCATGCTCAATTGCTGAAAGCAGTGCTGCCGCCAGTTCATCATCTGCCCGCGCTGGCTGAAAAGAGACAGCAGCAGCCACCACGGCCTCAGCTTGCCCCACCCTCATGGCCAGCAGGCGCCTGCAAGCCAAGTGCAGAGGTTACAGATAAGTGACAAACCGTTAACGGCAGGAAAGGTTGAGGGCACATCAGCTTTTCAGGCCAAATGACCACATGAGGCAGCACTGGCAGCACACACACGCACGCACGCACGCACGCACGCACGCACGCACGCACGCACGCACGCATGCACGCACGCACGCACGCACGCACGCATGCACGCACGCACAGGCATTCGGATTGCGAATCGTCACACAGGCTGGTGGCCTGTGCAGGAAGGGAAGGGAGGAAGGGACGGCAGTCGAATGGAAGCTGTGGTGCAGGTGAGACGAAGCGTGAGACAAGGGGGGTGGGGGTGGGGGGGGGGGAGCTTAAGCATAAACCCTGCTCACGCAACCACAGCACACAGCCGCCAATCCACCATGAAGCCAAGCAGCACATTTGCCTGGCTGTCAATGGACAAGCTGGATTGATGACCAGACATACCGGCTGCCAGCCACCCACCGTACAGCAGCTGGTATGGCATCACTTCGCCGCCCACACACGAGGAGAGGGTCTCTAGCGCCATACCTGCCAAAGAGCGAGAGCTCAGGGGAGGAAGGGGAGGGGTGGGCAGTGCACAGGCACTCAGCAGGTCAGCGGCTTGCGGTGGGTGGTCAAGCGACGACAGAGCCACATCGCGACGTGTTGTACTGCCCCTCCCCCCACTAAAGCACTACAGCCATGGATACAAACCTCTGCGTCCTGCAATCTTCCCTCGCAGGGGTGCGCCCTCCAGCCCCGGTCGGCGGCAGTGTCGGCCGCCGCCGCTTCATCTGCCGCTTGACGTCGGCTGCAAATGCCTTTGCAGCTGCCTCGCTGTACCTTGTCCTTCATGGTGGTACTGCAGGAGAAGTTGCAGTACGGGTCCTGGTGCCGCACCCAGTCAATGCTGGCGTAGTGGCGGAAGATCTTTGACACTGCGGGACAAAGGGTGGGAAGGACAGGAGATCGGGCAGAGGAGGATCAGAGGAGGAAGGAGCAAGCAGGGAGTAGGAGCGAGGGGAAGGCAAGGGAGCAGGACGATCAGGGACAGGGAGAACACCAAGGAGCAAGGCGCAGAGCGTGGGTGCAGTTGGTGGTGGCATGTTGTTGCTGCAGGGGGCGCTGCCACGAATGCCATCCGTGGTTGTTGTGGTTTCATCGAGCACAGCTTTAGAGTCATGGGCTCAGGACACAAAAGCAGCCCGAGATACAATCAGGGGGTCACAATCCGCAACTGATTGGTGGGGTTGAGGGCGACGGTGAGTGAGGGAGTGAGGGAGTGAGGGAGTGAGGGAGGGCTCCCATGCTGCTGCCTTTCTTGCTTTGCCCACTGTCCTCCGCCATTCCCTCACCCACCCCTTCCTCTCCTCCCAGACCAAGCTCAATCCACTCCACTTTAGTCGCCTGCCTCGACACGCACCCGCTCCTTGCCCTCACACACAATGCCACGCTGCACACCCCACCGCACCCCCCATCGTCACTCCCCACGCACCATGCACCAGCATGTGCGGGTCGGCAAAGTGTTGGCTCAGGTTGAAGTGATAGTCCACCGTGCCCGCCAGCACCCAGCTCACAAGGTTGCTGCACAGGCAGGGAGATGGGGCAGGGTGTGGCATACGTAAGTCAGCAGAGTGTTGGCACCTCCCCACTCCGTCACGCCAGCAAACAACCTGCCCAGCCCGCCCCCTCCCCATCGTCAGCTAACCAGCAGCCAGCCAGCCAGCCAGCCATTGCAGCCCTGCTGCACGCCAAGCCAGGGAGGTCCTGGCAAGAAGCAACAGGGAGGCAGCAAGGAGGCAGGCAGCGCGAGAAGGGTGTGCAGATACAGGATTAGGGGGCAGGGCACGCGCAGGCTGGGGCCACGCGCGTGCCAGAAAGAGGCATGTGGGTCAGGCAATGTTAGTAAAAAAAGGATGCTCACCCGATGCAGCCTGCAACGTGCTGGGAACCCCCAGAGTGAGACCCTCCTTCTGCCAGACCAAGTTGAATCTTTCTAAAACCGCGCGCGCTACAGTGTGTGGGAGCCACATCATGCAGGGTGGTTGCAGGGTGGGGCGGGCGCAGCGGCAGCAGCATGTCGGCGCAGGCGAAAGCCGCGCGCTCCTGCCACCACTACAGGCAAGCGCACATACAACACAGCTGCACTGATCAAACTCTTACCCAAACTTAATGAGAATTGACGCCCCAACGACGACATCTCAACCGAACTGCTGCAATATAACACAGCTGCACTGATCAAACTCTTACCCAAACTTAATGAGAATTGACGCCCCAACGACGACATCTCAACCGAACTGCTGCAATATAACACAGCTGCACTGATCAAACTCTTACCCAAACTTAATGAGAATTGACGCCCCAACGACGACATCTCAACCGAACTGCTGCACCACAACCACTTCCACCCACAACCTTCCTGCCAGCATCAATCTCATCGGTTCGGAACAACACTGTCACGATACGGCACCTGCGCAGAGCAGCGCGGCACAGCATAGCGGGTTGGCACGGTGCAGTACAGAGCAGTACAAAAAGGCACATAGAAACAGGGCTTGCAGCTCACACGGCACAGCACAGCACTCTCGGCTATAGCGCAGTAAAGCACCAGGACTGGCATGACGCCACGCAGCAGGTCAGCACAGGGCCGCTTGCAATTGACAGCACAGCACGGTTTACAGGCTGCACACCGCTTTGCACCAGGGCAACCATCCCTCGCACCCACTGTCACCCGCCTTGACCACCGTGCCCAGGTCCAGCGCAGGCTGGTGCTCCCAGGCGGGGCCGTCAACCCTGGCATCAACAACCACCTCCACGGCCTGCAGTGACGGTGAGTGGGTGTCAGTGTGTGAGCGGCGGTAGGGAATGCGGCAGGTGTGCCTGCTGCCGCTGCTGTGGGGCCCCTGCTCCCGCCCCAATGCCATCGTCATGTGCTCAGGTTCAGCGCTGCAGCTACGCTCACCAAACATGCATTGAGCACCTGACGGAGTGTCAAGATAGGGCACCCGGCCTGGTCATGCAGGCTCCTGCAGCACTCACTGATTATACCTAGAAGTTACAATCAGTGGAACGAAGCAAATGCATGTCCAAAGTTGACCGCATCTTTGTTGCAGGCAAGAACGGGAAGAGGCCATCTTCAGACTTGTATCAGACATTTACAAAGGCAAGCAAGGGCGCATGTAGGCATGTGCTTAAAGGGCAATGCCGAGGTACAGGGCACTCAGCTGAGATACAGGGCAAGGTACAGACAATGCTGAGGTACAGCTGATACTTGGCTGAGAGCGGAGCACCCACAACAAGCGGCGAGAGCTCGTAACTTCGATGCTTGTGCACCGCAAAAAGCTTGAAGCAGGAACTGGGCAGCGGCCAATCCAGGTCCATTAAAGTGCGCTGCTGCTTGTTGCACTGGTGAGGTTGTGCGAGAGTGGCGTGACAGACAGCTTGACCGCCAGCAGTAATGCAAGCGAGAGCGGCTTGCCAGTGACGTGACCAGGCAGGTTAATCAAGCTTGCGATGCTCAACTGCAGCAAAGGGATTCACAGGCAGCAGGCGTCGTCAGCAGATGGCAGTTGTGCACGGATGCCACACAAGAGGCGACGCAAACCGCTGCACAGGAGACTGCCCATCTACAGCACAAGCCAGCTAGGATGTGCCAGACCCAAACCCTACTCACCGGCCTCAACGCCTCGCCACACGCCCATTCTTGAAGGGCTCTGCCCGCCCAGCCCGCCTGCGCTGTGGGAACCGGGCTGCTGCATTTGCCACAGCCGCTTCCAGTTTGCTCATCTTGCGGTCCATGCAAGCTGCTTCTTCGTTTGCAGCCTGCAGTTCGGCCAGAAAGGCCGCAAAGTTGGCCTCAGTGGCCTCGATGCCGGCCATGATGTCCACCACTTCGGCCTCGGTGGCCTGAGTGGTGGCCTCGAAGCTATCCTGCAAGGCCTCAAACTTGGTCGCCATGTTGTTGAATTCGTCCCTAAGGTCCTTGAAACTCTGCAGCGTCTGCAGGATCTGCCGCAGCATCTCGCCTTCCGCGTCTTGGGAGCTGCACACACAACCAAGATGACGCGATCAAAGCAGCCTGCAAGCATAATGCGTCACAGAGCGCAAGCAGAGCGCCTGACGCAGCTGAGTGCACACCTGGTAGGTGAGGCGCTGCTTGAAGGGGCAGGCGGCGGAGGTAGCGTCTCGTCCCAGCGGCCGCCATCTTGTGTGTCAGCCGCGTCTCGCCCATCTCGCCAAGCCCTGCAGGAGCGTGGCAGGGCAAGAGCTGGTTGATCAGGCCCTGCATTCAAGTCTCCCAGGCCTAGGGCTGACGCAGGCGTGCGACCGTCGTTCTGAGGCTCACCGGCATGCCAGGAAGTGCGGCGGGGGTTGCCCGAAACCGCGCAGGGAGGCGCTTGGTTGGTGTCGGCTCCCGGCGAGGCCGTCAAGCCGAGGCGCCGCAGCAGGGGCCGCCAAACGCAGTGCTAACATCGTTGCACCCAAATGTGGAGGAGACGAATGTGGACGGAAGAGGCTGGGGGCGGGGCTTGACCAAATCAACCAATGCCGCCCTTACCTGTCCGTCGCAACAATTGCAATCTCCTGTGAGCACTGCATCATCCCCAGCTTGCACGGCCCTGGCTCCAAAAGACAGCGGCTCTTGAGCATTTGCTTGTGGAGCTTTCACAGCCTCCAGGCCTCGCTGCCTGACGCCTCCTGATGGTGTTGTGAGCGCTGCACTGTGTTCTGGGGCGGCTTTTCCCCCATTCCAGGCCGCGGCGATTTTCAGTGGGCGGCGGTTTTCAGCAGTGCTTTTCAATGAAGCCGCTTAGCGGTGCTTTGCAGCGCCGGTGGCAGCTGATGCAGTCCAAGCAAAGTGTTACTGGCCAGGGAAGCAGGAAGTGAGGCTGCCAGCAGGGATGGCACGAGCATGCTTGTGTGCTGGTTGAACAAGTGTCTACGGCGCTGTGTCGAAACGATGCTGGAGCCTGCAGGTTATGCCGCAGCTGCGGCCTGCCTCCCTGGTCAGGGGCTCCCATGTACAAACGAGGGTGTGAATATAGGCAGCGGCAACGCCGACAATCCGATCGCCGCTGACATGTACCGCCCCGCTATGCCAATTGGCAGCTACACTTTAGTAGGATACACTTCATCTCGTACGACCTTGGCGTTTGTACTCGTTGAATGCCAACAGCAACACGATTGCTGCACACAACTCACGTTCAGTTGGGGTCCCGCGGCCGGCGTTTGATGAGCGCAGAGCGATCAGCGAAGTGATCCTGACCCTGGCGAATCAAACAGGGCGGGTCACGCCGCAAGTTTCGAGTTCGCCTCCCTTGAGGAGGCCGCGGCAATGAATCAGGCGCTGAAAAAGCCCAAGCCGTCTGCTGTGCGCCAGGTAACAGCCGACCTGGGACACCCCTTGCACCGCTGCGTCGCCGCCACTTGCAGCGGCGGTTATGCTGCTGCCGCAACCGCCGCAACCGCTTCCCCAAGACACCCTTTGCATCTTGCGGCTGCCGGCCCGCAGGTGCGTGCGGTTGGCGTATGCCGGCCCCCAGGACCATGGGACAGCCGGCGGTACAGCAGCTCCGCAGCGGCGGCAAGCGAGGCTCTCACTGAGCTCAATATTTCCGACCCGGCCACGTCTGGGGAGCTGCCTGCTGATGCGCCAGACGCGGGCCTGTGCCGTGACATTGCCGTGGGTGCTGACACGGTGCTCTGCATGCCACTGTATGGCCATCGGGGCGCCGCCGCCGAGCTGCTGTGTGAGCAGGAGGTGGCGCCGCTGCTGCGCCGCCTGCTGTCGGGCGAGTCAGCAGCTGTCATCGCCTACGGACAGACAGGTGGGTGCTGCATTGTTGCTGCTGTTGCTATTCATAGTGCAGCCCGTGCAGTTGTCTGCTTCATCAGCTCATGGCTGCCTGTGTGTGGCTCTGCTGTCAATTGCCATGCTGCGATCGAACCTGCTGCAACCCAATTTTTGATCGTGCAGGCAGCGGCAAGTCGCACACAATGGGCACAGAGAAGTGTGAGGAAGGAAGCAGCCCCGCGCGCCACTCTGGTGCGGGTTGCAGGCGCTGGCTGGTCTGGCATGCACTGGCACCCAGTGCCGCCATGTATGCGCCATGTGCATCGCCAGCGGATGTGTGCTGACCGATTTCCCGCTTCTAAGTCTGGTTGCTGCCTGCCTGCCTGCCTGCCCGCCTGCCTGCCTGCCCGCCTGCCCTTCCCTGCCTGCAGTGAGCGCCTTTTGCGCAGAGGGCATGTTTGCATTGGCGCGGGAGTGTGGCGTGAAGGAACTGGAGGTGTCGCTGGCGGCGGTCGAGGTGGGGTGGGGCAAGCCTCACGTTGCGTTGCGTTCCCGGACGTGCAGTGGACAAGCGGCTCCAAGTCGGCCTACTGGCCTCTTCACAGCCTTGCTCTGTTGAGCAACTTTGCAGTGTGATGTCAAAGTCATGTGCTTTAAACATCACACTGCAGCCAGGCAACCGTGTTGTGTGATTCGCAGCCCTGCGGTGCTTGCCAGTGGCTCACTTTCCGTCCTCCGTTCGGTCGCTTCCACCCTGGCATGCTCCACCCTGCCTGTCTAGCCTGGCGTCTTATGCCGCCCTCTGCAGATTTACAGGGAGGGTCAGAACGAGCGGCTGTTCGACCTGCAGACGTTGGAGCGGAAGCGCATCGCCAGCTTCGAGCAGCAGGCCTCCTGGCAGCGTGCCGCCAGCGCGCAAGACTTGCAGGTGCGGCTCGATTCAGTGGTGGTGGGGCGCCGTGGGGGTGGTGTGACGGTGACGGAGCGGCCACTGCACTGCTGTTGCTGTGCCTCTGCCCTCGATATTGATATTGCCGGCTATTTCGCCTCGTCAGGCGCGCGGCATTGCACACACAGTTTTGCAGCTGCGCTTCTTGGCTGGAAACAGAAGCCTCGAGCTGCCTGCTCTGCCTGGTGTGCCCTGCCTGCAGCGCAAGCTGCAAGAAGCAGCTTTCCTTCGCAGCACAGACCGCAGCGATGGCAACGCTCGCAGCAGCCGCTTTCACGCCATCTTTGTCACGCAGGCAAGAGCGGTCTGGGACGGGGTTGCGGGCGCATGTGAAGGGTGTGAATTGGTGTTGAGAGGCCAGTGATAACTCATTCCGAACCAGAAAGCACAGTCATTGATGCCAAGCAGGAGTGGCAGTCAGACAGAGACAGCGGCAGCGACGTCCACCCGCCCTCCCTCCCTTTCTTCCCCCCTGCAGGTCCAGTTCAAGCGCTAATGCGAACCGCGCTGCCGCGGGTGGCAGTGTTGCAGCGAGCGGCGGGGGCGGTGGTGCTACGGGTGGCGACGGCGCCGGTGGTAGTGGCGGTGGCGACGGCGCCGGTGGTAGTGGCGGTGGCGGTGGCGGTGGCGGCTGGCAGCGCATCAAGGCTCGGCTGATGCTGGTTGACTTGGCTGGCAGTGAGCGAGCCTTGCTGGCACAGCCGGGGAGCTCCAGCCAGAAGCAGGTGTGGGGGTGTGGCGGGGGGGTAATGGTTTGCTGGGCTGATGGGGCTTGGTTGGTGTTGGGAGGGTGGCTTGCCTGGTGCTGTGCATGGGCTGGTTTGGTGAATGTGTGGGTGGGCTCGTGCAGCAATCTGTCCGCTGCTGACGCTACTCAAAACACGGGCATATTGCTCCACTTGATTTCCCTGCCTCATCCTGCCCCCGGCCTACTCCCATCCTCCCAACACCACCTCGCCCTGGCACCACCGCACCTCCCTTCTTGACCTTTATCACCAAATCCGCCCCTTCTACTGTCCCCAGTCCTGCCCGATCCTTTTTTACCTTACCCCCCCCCCGCCCACACACACACAGGGCTCCGGCATCAATGTGGGCCTGCTGCTCCTGGGCATGGTCATCAACGAGCTGGCTGAGCGGGGGGAGACCAAGAACTACGCCTTCAGCTGCCTGACCAAGATACTGAAGCCGGGTGGGTGGGGGGCAAGGGGCGGGGTGGATCGGGTTGGGGTTGGGGGAGGGGGGTGAGGGGAGGGAGGCTGTGTTGGAGTACGACCAACCACAACATCAACATCCCAGGTACGGCTGATGACAGGGCAGCCAGCAATGCGCCCTTTGTTTAGTTTGCTCTTTTGGCCTTCCAGGAGGTACAAGTAGGGTGGGTGGGTGCTGGTGTGTCGCAGTGCTGGGTGGGCGGGTATTGCTGGGTGGGCAGATGGCGCGTGTGTGGATGGTGGTGCAATCCGTGCGGGACTGCATTATTAGCGGCAAGACAGTGTTTGGTATTTTCTCGCTGAGCTTCAGCCTTCTCACCCGGCCCTTCTTCCCCCTCCTCTCCCCCCCACCCGCCTGCCCACCTGTCGTAGCCTTGGGCGGCGGCAGCAACGAGGTGACCAGCAGCTGCAACACGCTCATCCTGGGCTGCCTTGACCCGCTGGCTCTGCACCTGGCCAACACACGCAGCACGCTGGAGTGAGCACAGGCTGTTTGTTTTGTTTTGTCGTGATTTTGTTTTTTGGGAGGGGAGGGGCGAGGTGCAGGGTGACTAACAAGGGTGCATGACCCGCCGTGCACCAGCCTGCAGCGTTGCTGCTGCACTGCATCCTCCTCAGCGGTGTCAGCATATGTGGCAGGCCCACCTGCCTCTCTGCTTGTACCCAAATGCGCGCTGCCTCGCCGGTGCACCAACACACCTACATGGCCCCTTGCACTCTCTGTGTGAACCCTCCTCATGGAGCCTCCCTCATGCTGTGTGTGCGCCTCACTCTTTTCAGCGTCGACTCACCCTGCTGTACCGTTGTACTGCTGTGCCATTCTACCACTGTACCGCAGGTTCCTTCAGTCTGCGGGTACCATCAAGAACGTGGTGCGCGCCGACGTGCAGATGCTGCGGCAGCAGGAGCTGGCGGCAGAGGTGCGGTACCGTTGCCAGTACACACACAGTACCGCTTTCACTGCGGTTTGGTTGACTGTACTTGCACCTGTGCTGGCATGGTGCCTGTTTGTGCCCAGTCGACTCGCACGCCAGAGAGAGCTGGTGGTGCTGCTGGCTGCCTCTGTGAACTAGACCGCTGTGAAGCAAGCAGAGCACTGATTCTGGAGCACTCCTGCCCTGGTTGTGACACACACAGGTTGAGGACCTGCGCCGCCAGCTGTGCGGCATGCAGCTGCAGCTCAGCAGGCACCCGCACCTCCAGCTTGCTGGCAGTGGCGGCGGCAGTGACACTGCCGCCGCTGCTGGCGCAGCTGCTGGCCGCGATTTCGGCAGCATCGGCCTTGTTGCACAGGCGGGGCAAGGATCGGCTTCTGCTGGTGGCGGCGGGGGGGATGCTGCCGTCATTGCGGCTGCAGCAACGGCAGCGGCAGCAGCAGCGGTGGCGGGAGATGAGCGTGTGGCAGCACTGGAGGCGCAACTGGCGGCATCTAGAGCGGAAGCAGCTTCCCTTCGTATGTCGCTTGTGGTCGAGCGGGGGCGCGCTGAAGCGTACGAAGCGGTACTGCGGCAGCAAGAAAGCGGTACTGCCGCCACCGCCGTTGCCGCCGCAGGAGGCGAGGCTGCTGCAGCAAATGCCGCTCTTGGAGAAGGCGCCAGAGTGACGGCAGCCTCAGCGGGGGTTGCAGGTGAAACGCCAGGCACTGCTGGTATGCAGCTAGGTGCAGCCGGCACTGCTACAACGACCGGTGCAGCCGCAGCGGCAGCGGCCACCCCCACCCCTTCCGCCGCGGCTAGGCCGTTTGCCGCTCTCATGGCTGCCTCGCCGCTGCTGGCTGCCAGCCGCGACGTGGCGGAGTGAGTGGCAGATGCAGCGGCGGTGCAGGCCGCAACACCGGCAGGGGAGCACCTGCCGCTGCTGCGGCTGCTGCCGGGAGCTGAGGAGGTGTGCTGTGAGCGGGAGTCACACATGGGGGCTGAGGAGCTGGCGGCATTGAAGGTGCAGTACTGAGGGGGGGAAAGGGATGGGGGGGGGGGAGGGGGGGGGGGGGTCAAATCAATTAAATGACGGCCTGCTGCGGTCTGCTGGTGCTTGAATGGCACGGCCTCGCAGCCGCCGCTGCCGTGATCGAGCGCATATCCGTAGCTGGTGCCGCCTCCTCTTCTTCTTTCCCCCTCGCTGTGTTGAATGGCACGTGAAGTGCATGGGCTTGCTTGCGGGTGGTGGTGTGCGGCAAGGAGGGGCAGGGCGGCGGGAGTCGGCGGTTTACGAATCAACAGGCGCTCTGGGGCTGGCAGGCACATGTCAGCTTGCGGTGCGCTTTGCTCCCGCTGCCTGCCAGCCCTCCCGCCTGCCTTTTGGCCTGCCTTTTTGGCCTGCACTACACCCTGCCCCTCCACCCACAATCGCACACTCCTCCTCACACTCCCCCATCACCCACCCTCCTCACACACACTCCTCCCCAAAACAGACCAAGGTGGAGCGACTGCTGGTGGGTGCGCAGGCAGCCGGTGATCGTGAGCAGGCCCTGGCCTTTGCTGAGGTGAGGCTGGTTGTCAACTGGCTGTGCTGGCTGGGGTTTGCTGTTGGTGGCTGGCTGGCTGTGCTGGTTGGAGTGTGCTGTTGGTGGCTGGCTGGACGGATGTGCCTGCCACTGGTGGGTGGCTACGTGTGCAGTCACTGGCTGGGATGGACAGGCAGGCAAATGCCTGTGTCGATTGGCCAGCTAGGCTGCTGCCTCGTGGTACAAAGCCTCCGATGCTGTTCACCCCCGCCCCTCACCCAAGCCACACACACACACCCGCCCGCCAGCCCCGCTGCGACACGCGCACCAACTTGCTGCCCAGACATGCTCCTCGTTGCCCACCTGCTGCCCAGCCACCCACCTGCCTGCCTGCCCGCCTGCCTGCCTGCCTGCCTGTACATCTCTGCAGGCCTGCCTCTACTCCCTCCTCGCCTACAACAGCTGCCTGGGGGGCGGCAGTCACCAGGGCCGAGGACGCTGCTGAAGACCTGCAGGTGCTGTGGTGCTGCTGGTCAGGTTGAGCGGCGCGGGCGCAGCGGTGGGAGTGGAATTGTTGTGCGTGCGAGCGGAAGACGGCGCAGCAGCTGATGGGGGGCGGAAGCTTACGTCCTGCTTGAGCTACCCCCACCTCTCGGCCCTCAAGTCGCCTTGTTCTGTCATCATCTTTATCTTTAGCATTACATTTTCCACTTGCCTGCCTGCAGGCCGCTGTGCAGCAACAGGAGGCTGAGTTCATGCAGCTGTACCAGGAGAAGGTGCAGTACATGCGGCATACCGCGGCGGCCGAGGTGAGGTACCGCCGCCGCCCCTTTGACCCTTTGACCCTTTGCGGGTGCGCCCGAGGCTTCCGTGTGGTGTTCTAGCCTCCCTCCTGCTGGCTTAGGGCGTTGCTGACGCAGCATTGCTGACCTTGCCTTGTTGACACTTGTTGCTGACACGCTTGCTGCTGCCGCTGCTCCGGCGGTGATCCTGATGCAGATCGGCCTTGCCGAGTATGAGACACAAGTGGAGCGGCTGCAGGCCCGGCTGGCGGCGGCACACAAAGCTCTGGAGAAGCAGGCAGAGGCACAGCAGGGCACACCTGGGCGCTGGGGCTCCATTGGGCGGCTACTCAGCGGCAGCAGCCGCTCACCAGCTGCAGCAGGGGGGCCGGCAGCCAGCCCTGGCGGCGGCGAAATGGCGGCGGGCGGCGCCGGCGGCGCCGGCGGCGGGTCCCTGCGTTCATCTAGCAGTGGTTGTTCGCCCGACGGCACGCCTCGTGGTGGCATAGTCGGTGGCGGCAGCCGCCCGCAGCAGCAGCAGTTTGGTTCTCCATCCCCACTGGCCAAACAGCAGCAGAAATGGCAGCAGGGCCGGCAGCAGCCCGAGCTGAAGCAGCAGCAGCAACATCGGCAGCTGCAAGACCAGCAGCAGCAAGGTCAGCAGCAGCAAGGCCAGCAGCAGGAAGACCAGCAGCAGCAGCAGCAGCAGAGCGATCAAGAGCAGCAGCAGAGCGATCAGCTGGAAGATCAGCCGCTGCAAGATCAACAGCAGCAAGACGAGCAGGCGCAGCAGGCAGAGCGGCAGGCGCCTGCTGCTGCCAACCAAGCTGGGCTGCTGCTTGAAGCAGGTCGCCCCGGCAATCTCAGCAACCTTACTGTAGCTTCACTGAGGCTCTCACTGGAGCAGCAGGAACAGGCACACGCAGCTGCCGCCGCCAGCTTCTTGGCTGCCAAGCAGCGGCAAGCAGCAGCGGCACTAGCAGGCAGTGGCAGCGGGGGCGAGCAAGCAGAGGCGCTGCTGATCAAGGCTGCCGGGCGACACAGCGGTACGGCAGGCTTGCCTCCTGCTGCACCAGAAGAGCAGTTGCTGTCGGCACAGCTGCCGTGCAAGCCTTTGCCTGGCCTAGGGTTGCCAACGCAGCAGCAGCAGCAACAGCAGCAGCAGGAGCAGGAGCAGATGCAGCAGGAAGGCGAACAGGTGGGCCTGACTGCGCAGCCGACGGCGGCGCTGCAGCAAGCAGTAGAGCAGGGCGCAGCCGAGCGTGAAGTGTCAGGGCTGCAGGAGCGCGAGGGAGTCGGTGCACGGGCGGTGCGCGGGCACGCGCAGGCAATAGACACACAGCGCGCGCAGCAGGCACAACAGCCTCAGCAGCAGGTCCAAGCACAGCAGGCAGAGCAGGTGGTCGCAGCTCCAGCAGCATCCGGACTTGTACAACATGTGCTGCCATCTCCTAAGGCAGCAAGCCTCCAGCTGCATTCGCCTCAGG
This sequence comes from Chlorella vulgaris, assembly GCA_023343905.1. Lineage (NCBI taxonomy): Eukaryota > Viridiplantae > Chlorophyta > Trebouxiophyceae > Chlorellales > Chlorellaceae > Chlorella > Chlorella vulgaris. The sequence goes on from SIDB01000004.1 coordinate 1,903,078, forward strand.
CCGAAGCACAGCCGCCGCCTCAAGTGCAGCAGGCAGGAAGCTACACAGCAGCAGGCAGGCAGGCAGCCGGAAGCTACCCAGCAGCTGCCAGCGGTGCTGCCAGGCCCGGGAGTCGCGGTGATGGTGCCGATGCCTGGCAGCGGCGGCGGCAAGGCTCGGGTCCGGGCGCGCAAGGCGGCTGCGTACCAGGAGTTTGACTTGTGCCCGGCCACTGACACCTTCACCCTGCCTGGCAGCGACGAAGCCGCTGACCCACTGACAGCGCTGCGCAAGGTTTGTGTGTGATTGTGTGTTTGCGCTTGCCCGTTGCCTGCTAGAGTGCCTGAAATGATCTGGTGTAACCAAGCTGACACATACACGCACACACAACGCTCATCTGCTCACCCGCTGGGTCATCCTTTGGCCCATCGCATTGGGGCCTTGAGCAGCATTCGGTGAGCCGACACATGACTGGGTGGGGCTGGGCTGGGTTGGGGCTGGCAAGCGCTTGCAGCGCACCCACTCGACGGCCTGCTCTCCCATCCTTCCCTAGCCTCTAACACGCTGCACAATGTCTTGCCTGCACCTGCTTGCTCCTGCAGCGTCCATGTAGGGTTGAGCCATGGCAGCGTCCATGGGGATTAAACCATGGCAGCCCGCCTGCACCCGCCTCGCCCACCTGCAATTCCAAGTGCGTGTGTGTATATGGGCCCGGCGGGAAGCTGTTCAAAGGCATGGAACGGAGCCTTCTGTAGTATCAGGGGCCGCCGTGGCTGCGCCAAGAGCGACACGTTTGGTGACGCTCATGTCTCAAACCAGCGGTGAGCGAGCGGCCAGCACTCTGTGCGTGTTTGATTGACAGACGGCTGCGTTCGTTCCTAGTTCCTTGGGATGGGGGGCAGCTGTAGCACGCATGCAGTGGCGGCAGCTGGCGGGAATGAGCAGCATGCTGTCAACTACACTGAACTCACGCCCCTGGGTTGCTGCATTGCCTTCCCGTGCAGGCGTTGGCTCACCACGCCGGCAAACGCGGCAGCCTTCCTGCTGACTGTGCTTGGCGGCGACGGCGCCATCTATGCAGACTCAGGTGCGCTCGTCTTGCGACAGGAGCAGGGGTGGGGAAGGTGCACGTGCGCGGCCGCGTTGCGTGGCCATCCCTTGTCAAGCAGCAAACGAGCCTCACCATCTGCCGTTGCTCATGTTTCTTGCCCGCTGCAGTGCCTTGGTGGCGTCCGCCAGCCGGGGTGGAACCTGATCAGCAGCAAGAACAAGGCCATGGCCCTCCAAGAGCTGGGGAGTGTTGCTGCAGCGGTGAGTTTGTGTCCACTCCTGGTGCTGTGCAGAGTGCTTGGTGGTCAGCGGCAGAGTAATGGCATGCTGCGGCGGGCGTGGTGAGGCGCTGCAGGCGGCCCTGCCAGCTGCACTTTGTCCAAGCACCACCCGCTCTTGCGTCAACTGCTCCTCTTGCTATCTCCTGTGTCACCTCCCCCAGCAGGATTGGAGACGTCTCGCCTGTAGCCGAGCTGCCCCCCTGGATCAAGCGGTTTGCACAGGCCCGGCTGCGACGGCAGCTTTTGTACTGGCCACAAATAGCGCAGCGTTTGGGAAATTGCAAATGAGTATGGCTGAAGTGGGCACAGCAAACATAATGTAAAAAAAGGAAAGCTCAAACAGAACAGCGTTCACAACGTCAATACTCCAGAACTACCCGAATATTGTCAAGCAAGTGTTCCAACTTCATCAGCATCCCACCGCTGCTGCTGCCGTACTTCTTCAACCTGTCAGGCGAAGGCCGCGTCTCCACCAACACGATGCCCTCAACCTCCAGATGCTTGACAGCTGCCAGCAGCCTGGGGTTTGCCACCTGCAACCCCCACAGGAGCACGTTTGCCGCCAGCTGCAGCTGCTTTGCGCCCTTTGTGACTGCAGACATGGCAGCCAGTGAAAGTTAGCAAGTTGAGGAGGTTGCGTTAAGCTCCTGCGCACTACGAGCAACTTATCATGCAGCAGCAAGCAGGCCGTTGTGTCATCATGCCGCCACCGTAGCACACTCACATGCTGTATCGCTTGACTTGCTCTCGCGGAGGCGCAGCACTAGTGCGTTGGGAGGCTGCAAGTTGCGCTCTACAGGCATGTCCAGCTGCAACACGGACCTCAGCTGGCCGCCGGCCAAGGCCACTGCAATCACAAACGCAGGCTGCACCTGGAACGGCTGCCTGCTGGGCTGCACCAGCCACTCCTTAAGAGCAGCGTCGTCCAGCTGTGCCGCATCTGCAAGTATGAGACAAACAAAGCACAGCCATACTATATGAGAAGTTTCTCAGCACACGAAACAAAGGCGAGCAGGTGATTTGAAGAAGACACATGCACAGCACCGGGAGCCTGTGCTGACGAAGACATGCGAGCCTCACCACTATACTGCTGCATCATGCTGGTATACGCCAGCGCCCAGCCACTGAGCAGGTCCAGCGCGGCGAGCAGCACCTGCAGGCAGCGGGTGCGGCAGCAGCAGCAGACATAAGAGACGGACAGCTGCAACAGACTCATGTAAGAGTCAAGCAAGTAAGAGTTAAGCAACCTGCTCGCCATCTCGCTCCACTGTATGGCATCGCTGACGGGCAGCTGTGGTTTCCTTTGGGTGCTGGCCCGCCGCAGCAACACCCACCTCTGTCCACAACGCTGACTCAGCAGCAAAGTCGACCACATTGGGCAGGGGCTGCTTCAGCTTCGTTAGCGCCGCCAGCAGGGCAGCAGGAGGTGGCTTCAACTTGTTGCACGCCTTCTGCAACAGCGTCCGCAGCACAACAACCACTGCTTTAGAAACACGTAGGTACAGGAAGCAAGGCTGCCAATACATCAAGGTGGCCTGCTACTTCAATGTGACACTCAGACACAGGCAGCCACATACCTCCACCTTCTCCAGCACCAGCGGGCGGGCCTTTTTGTACCCAGCATGATTCTTCAGCAGCGCCACCAGTAGGAGCTGCTCTTCAGCTGGAAAGCCTGGCAGGCTGAGTTCTACCAGAAGCTTGTCACCTGCAGCAAGGGCACAAATGGGCAGCCAACGCGTCAGCAGGTGGTGGATGTGCAAGGGGCCAACACAAGAGGGCTGCAACCGTTCCCCTGCACATGCGTCTAGACGAATCTGGCCATCCAAACAACAAGCCACAAACCATACGTCTGCCCCTGGCCAGCCTGCTCACTAGTCGTAACGTACGGGCCTCGCTCCACGACTATCCCACAGCGCCGCAGAGCCACCGTGATTTGCGCCAAGCGCTCGTTCTGGTTGCCACTGTTGCGGCGCAACGTTTGCAACTCTGACTGGGATTGGCTAGACGCCTGCTGCAGATGAGTAAGGCCGGCCTTCATGTCCACCATTTTGCCCTCAATGGTGGCGGTCCTGGCCTTGAGCCCTTTTTCCAAGGCCTCAAACTTGGTCGCCATGTTGTTGAAATCGTCCCTGAGGTCATTGAAACTCTGCAGCGTCTGCAGGATCTGCCGCAGCATCTCGCCTTCCGCGTCTTGGGAGCTGCACACACAACCAAGATGACGCGATCAAAGCAGCCTGCAAGCTTAATGCGTCACAGAGCGCAAGCAGAGCGCCTGACGCAGCTGAGAGCGCACCCTTGGGGCGGAGGCGGTTGCGTTGCATCGTCGCCGCCCAGGCTGCCGCCGCCCACGCGCCCAGCACTGAAGCAGCGTGTCAGAGAAGAAGCGTTGGTGAGGACTCGGTCAGGCATGTGAGACATTTCTTCTGCATCTCCAGCGTCCCCATGTGCGTTTTGCCGTCCCTCGGACGGCCTTGCTCACCTGCAGATTACGCTCGGGTGCTGCGGCCCGCTGAGCAGGGTCCGCTTGGCAGGTGCAACTGATGGGTTGGCCAAGGCAAGGGCAAGCCGTTGGGGCGCAAAACAGGAGCAGGGGAACATCGCACAAGGGCGACCGACGCTGCCAACGTTCAAGCTGATCCAGACCAGCGATAGGGCGAAGGGTGAGGGCAGAATGGAGGCGATAACGCGAGGGGGGACAAGATGTGCCGCTGACAAGGCGCCAGCGTGCAAGCCACCATCTCTCGTTTTGGATTGCAGAAAGATGCAATCTTTCTGGAGCACCCTTAATGACTGCAATGTGTTGCTTGCACTGAAGCCAGGACTGAGGGCAGTCATGCCCGCCTTGCGGGAGGAATATTACATCGGGAAGGGCCGGGACAACAGCAGCGCTCAAGCCATTTTCATTTGATCAAAACAGTCCAGCCCAAATCAAAGCGACGATCCGCCGTAAGGTCAGCCAGTGTGCCACAAGCCTGTGGACACTGCTGCTGCTGGGCTGCGGGCACGGCTATTTTGGGGGCGGTAGCCTTTGCCGGCCCGCGTGTGCGCCTCCTGGACTGCAGTCGAGAGTGCTGCCGCCCATCAAAGGGGGTTTAAACATCCGTTTCAGAGCCACTGCGCAACGCTACTCCAGCCGCTGCGCTATCCGACCGCTGCTGTCGGCTGCCGCCGCCGCTACCTCCACCGCCCAGCTGCAACTGGCAAAAGGGTCGGCCAACGGCACAGCAGCAGTGGTGGGGCTGGTGCTCAATCCGGCGCCAAGGCCAGGGCCAGGGCAACTGCACGCATCCGCTGTACAGAATGCATGTCGCTGCTGCTAGCAATGGCGCCCGCCCTCAACCACCGTCACCTCTGCTGCTGCTGCTGGTCCCGCAGCCAAACAGCCAGCAGCCGCTGCCGCTGCCACTGCTGACGGAGACTTGCTGGTGGCTGGAAAGCCTGCCGCCCATGAGATCAAAGCTACCGCCAGCATGCTGCGCAGTCGGGTGTGGCAGCAACCCCGCAAGGAGTCGTCGCCGCTGCTGCGGGGGTAGCCGCAGGGTGCCTGCTCATTGGTTTGGGGTGCTGCCAGAAGGTGGGGCAGCGGTGGCTGCCACCACCAGCTCCCAGCGAATCTCCACTTTTGACAGCACATCCTGCACGCTCTTGATAGCGGTGCCAAAATGAGAGGCGCTGAGCGTGGGCGCCACCGGCAGCGGTGCGAGTGGGCAGCTCACGTCCCGCCGCCAGGCAAGCAGCTGCTCGACGAGGGCTCCCCAGCACAAGTACAACCATCACAGCGGGAGCAGACTTGTCCACAGCTGTGACCTGCAGGGTGCAATGTGAGGTAGAGAGCTGGCGGGTGGCACCCGGTGAGGGCGTGGTGTGAAGTGGTGCGGTGCGGTGCATGTACGAATTGTGAGCACAAGCAGTGCCGCGTTGCACTGGGGCAGAGGATGATTTGGGGGATTGCAGTCAGCGTACAAGCAATCCATCATACCCTGCAGCACACAGCGGCAGGAGGCGGTGCAGAGGCCGCTTCAGCAGCCACCAGCATCCAGCAGCCACAGAGCAGCGAGCATTGCAGATGCCATGGAATGACCATCAGGCACCGCCGTAATTTCCGCCTTTGCGCAAAGCTGCAGTCATCAGCTGACATACACGGCTGACTCTGCAGGCTGCACAATGCCTGGCGCCAGGGCTATGCACCGCACACCTTCACCAAATCTATCTTGTTGCGAATAGAAAAGTTGATGAAGTTGGTATCAATGATGACTTGGTAGGGCGGACCCAGCTGCGTGTTGTAGCGGAAGAACAGCGCTGCCGGAGTCTTGTCTCTGCAAGGCAAGCGCAGGGGCGGCGGATGGAGGCATTTGTGGGCATTCGTGGGAACAATTTTGTGAGCAAAGGCGCACTCCCAAACCAACATCAGTCAACTGCAGGAGGATAAGAGACGGAAGATAAACGAGAAACTCACACGTGCCGCACTTCGTCCTCCTCCTCCTTCTTGACAGGCTTGGGCCTGCACCAAGGGTCGACGTCATGAGAAGTTGGGGGAGAGTGATGAAGCACCAGCAGCAGCGTCAAGTTTGCGCCAGGCAGGCAGTGCTGTTGATGAGAGGCAACAGCAACTCACGGCTTGATGTCTTTGGGATTGAGCATGCGCTTGACCTCTGCAAACTTCCTGGTCTTCTTTGCTTTGCCCATGCTGACGTCTGCTGTCCCTACTTGCTCGGTGGGTAGCGGCTGCAAATTGTCGGGCAGGCGGAAGCGGCAGCGGCGGCGATGAGTAGCGGCATTGGTGCTGGCTGGCATGGAGCCTTGCACCTAACGCTTCCACAAAGACTCAGCACCAGCAGGGCAGCAGGCGGCGAGCGGAGGACAAACTCGGTAGACAAGGGAGCACGGCAGGCCGGCTTGAGCGGTTGATGTAAGTCGGCGCTGGAGCTTGTGCGCTGGGCCGGGGGGAGCCCGAAATTGTGCATAATGACTTGTACTTGCAGCCCATGCATGCAGCTCGGAGGCCTCGCTTCCCGCTGGCCAATCGCCCAGACCATCGTGGCTTTCCTCTTCATTGATGCCCGCAGCACTGCATGCCTCCGTCGCCATGCAAGAAATGGCGGCTGACGGCGCGGCGCCCCCCCAGGCCCCTGCTGAGCATCCACAAGAGCCAGAGGAGCACCCAGCTACGTCCCGCATATGCGTAAAGAACCTGCCCAAGTATGTCGACGATCGTCGGCTGCGCGAGCACTTTGCAGCCAAGGGCGAGGTGACGGATGCCAAGGTCATGCGCACCAGGTGAGATGTTGCACCGCTTGCAGTATGCCGCCGGCGGCCCCGCCCCGCTGCGGTTTAGGCGCCAGCGCCCGAAACCAGCGATTCATGTGCGCTTGCAGGGATGGCAAGTCTCGCTGCTTTGGTTTTGTGGGCTTCCGTTCGCCGGTGGAGGCCGAGGCTGCGCTACGCTACTTCAGCAAATCCTTCTTGGACACGATGCGCTTGGATATAGAGGTCGGTGCTGACAGGCTTTTGAAAAGCAACTTGGGCAGCGCTGAGCCTCTCTTGTCAGTGGACCAAACACACAAATTGATACCACTCGCTGTGGCAGCAATCCAACCAGGCAGTGTGCAGAGTGCCTCACCAGCTGACACCTAGCTGCCTGACCCATGCACCGATACGCGTGCCTCCTGCCTCTCTCTCTCTCTCTCTCCCCCGCAATTTGCCTACAAGTTTGGCAGTGGGGACGCGCCCCGCGCCTGGAGCAAGTACACAGCCGGATCCAGCGCACACGCCAAGCTGGGAGCAACCATCATGACAGGCGCCAATGACGTGCCGCTGGGTGCCGCCGCTGGCGAGGCCAGAAAGGAGTGAGACAGCCGGAAGGAAAAGAAGAAGGGGCGGGGGCCGCTGGAGGAAGAGGGTGGGTGCTGTCGGAGCTGCACTCGACTCTGCACCTGATAGGCTATCCAACTGCCGTGCCATGGCTCACCCACCTTGCCCTTGTGTTGCTGCCCCGTCGCATGGTGTCCTTCGTTCTGCTCTGTTGCTGTGCGCTGTTTGTTGTCCTGCTGTAGCGACCTGCTGTCTGCCCTACCCCACCCTGCCCTTTGCAGCTGATCCAAAGCTCAAAGAGTTCATGCAAGTCATGCAGCCTCGCAGCAGGCAAGCCATCTGGACAATTGACGACCTGCTGCCACCTGGCACCTCCGCCACTGCTGCGGCAACGGCGGCCAAGCAGCAGCAGCAAGCAGCCGCAGCTGCTGCTGAGGGAGGGTATGATGACGAGTATGAGGAGCTGCCTGCAGGAGCAGGAGCGGCGGCGACAGCAGCAGCCACACGCAGCAGCAGCAGCAGCGAAGGCGACAGCGATTCGGATGATGGCGGTGGCGAGGCGGAAGAAGAGGGAGGTGATGGGGTGGTCCGAAACGCAGCCGTGTCAGACCTCGACTATCTCAAGAGCAGAGTGAAGGCCAGTTTTGACAGCGATGATGAAGCCTTTGCGGCAGCCGGCAGCGGTGGTGGCGCAGCAGCAGCACCAGCGGCAGGTGGCGACGGCGGCAGTAGCAGCAGCGATGAGGAGGCGGAGGAGGAGGAGCAGGCTGCTGCGGACGCGGCAGCACGCAAGCAGCAGCGCAAGGAGGCGGCGGCGGGCAGCAAGCAGCCCAAGGCTCGGCGACGAGCGGCGGCAGACGCCGCTGACGCTGAGCTGGATGCAATCTTTGGCGAGGGAGGCGCTGCCGCTGGTGCCTCGGAGTCGGAGGGTGAGGAAGATGACGAGATGGATGCGAGCGGTGGTGAGGAGGAGGGGGAAGAGGAGGGCATGGATGTCGAGGGTGCAGCTGCCGGCTCTGGAAGCAGCGATGAGGAGGAGGCGGAGGAGGAGGAAGGAGTGGAGGCAGGAGACACAGAGGCGGGAGGTGCAGCGCGGTTTGCCACCTGCCGCTGCTGCGCAGGCTACGCCGTGCTGCGCTACAACCGCGCTCCCCGGAAGCTGCCCACCACGCCGCCGCCGCAGCCCGGCACTGTGGCGCCGTGGACCACTGAGCAGACGGCCCAGATCGTGATGAGCTCGGTGCTGCTCAACTCGAAGGACAAGTCGGCTGGAGGAGGGGTGTACCGCACTGCCATGTCCAAGGTGAGGCGAAATGCAGGAGGCAGAGCGAGGGCGGAGGTCACGGCGGCGGTGGTTTGCTGCTACATTGCAGCGTCCGTGCAAGCTTAATCTGCCCTCGCATGTCATACAGACGGAGGGGCAGCCTGCGTCTTCCTCTGCGCTCTGTAAGATATGATGGGTCGGTGCGCCTGTGTGCCTGCTCCCGCCTCATCGACACATTTGCACTGCCTGCCTGCGCTGCCTGCCTGCCTGCCTGCAGATGCCGCCCGCTACCCTCACCGTGCTGCTCAACATCACGCAGCCGCTCATGAACCAGACGGGCCAGCTGCGCTGGGCAATCAACAATGTGGCCATGCAGTCACCTCCCCCTTGCGAGGCCCTGCTAGACCTGGTCTACGAGTGAGTTTGCTTTGAATCCTAACATTGTGCAGTGGCAGTCTGTCTTGAAAGAAAAGGCGGATGGTCTGCTGTTGCGATGCAGCTGCCCTGCATGCTTGTAGTATCGAGTGCGCAAAAGTGGCACTCACCTGATGCCAGATGCCAGCCACCCAAACTGCCCCAACCACTGACTTCAGCTCCCACGTCCACTTCTGCTTCGACTGCCACCTCAGCTTCACTCAGCATACCTTGCGCTGAGACCTTGCTTGCTTGCTGCTGGCGTCATTTCAAAACCGAACCCCTGCTGCTCCATGCTGTGACATGCAGGAACCCAAGTGGTTTGAAGAGAAACGTGGTGCCCGCAAGTCTGTACAACAAACCCAACGCTGCCTTCAACAGCAGCGCCGTGGGTGTGCAGGTGCGGCGGGCAGCCGCCGCCAGCCCGCCTTTGCTGGTGCCTCAATCTGCCGCGCTGCCGAGCAAACCCAGCTTGCAGCCCTGAGCTCGGAGGTCGGAGCTCGGAGCCGTGCGCCCAGCTGCCACCGCTATCGCTGCTGGAGCTTCGCACCACACTCCCTCGTTCCACCTGTAGCTCGTTCCACCTTTGGCCCGATGCCTGAATACTGCTTGCGGCCGCCGCGCTGCCGTGACGTGCAGGAGGCCAAGAGTGGGCGTATCGATGTTTTCCTGACCACAAACGACAAGACGAAGAACCCGCCGCCCATCTACCCCACAGCTGGCACGCACGTTTTGCCCCTGAAGAAGGTATTTGCGTCCATCTGTGCCCTGGAGGTGGTCAGGCACTGCAGCCTGCAATTCTGTTTTGCCACACGCCCCACAGCCACTGGCAGCTTGGCCCACAGCCTCATGCCACACATCCCACAGCGATTTGCAGCACGCCCCACAGCCAGCTGCCACACATCCCACAACACTTTTCCGGCATGCACCACAGCCATTGGCAGTCCGGACCCACAGCCTGCTGCTACCCCCCCCACGCTGCTGCGGCTCCATGCCATGATGATCTACCTGCTCCAACTCCAATTGTTTTATTTAATCTTTCATCTGCAGGGCGAGGTGCTGGAGTTGGTGATTCAGAACCTAAACGCCAACTCTAACAACGGCGACTATCGAGTGCCGGCAGGTGCCAACAGGACCGCTCAGGAGCAGCGCCCCTTCCACCTCCACGGCCACCACTTCTGGGTGAGGCTTTCGCGCCGCTGCTGGCACCTGCTCTGATAAATGAGTGGGTGACAGCCGGACGCGGGGCAGGTGTACGCGCAGGCGGGAGAGGGCAGCGCTGGCTGAAGCTGGCGACAGAGAGGAGATGAGGAGGCACCAAGGCGCGTATCGCCTCCTTTCTGTGTCCGATGCCCATGCGTGTGCTGCCGATGTGCTGCGCACTTTGACCCCTGCTATCTCCCTGCAGGTGGTCGGTTCGGGCCTGGGGATCTACAATGCCAAGGCCAACGCCAGTTCCTTGAACACCGTCAACCCCCCCTGGCGTGACACAGCCACGTTGCCGCAAGGCGGTTGGGTGGTGATCAGGTTCAAGGCCGACAACCCCGGCCTCTGGCTCCTCCACTGCCACCTGTTCATGTAAGCGTTGGCTCAACCCTGCTTTCACTCTGCTGCTACTTCGCTGCCACACTATGGCGTCTGTTGGGCGAGCTTTGGTTTTTTGGGGACGAAAAGCTCATTGTGTTTGGGAAGGCCGCACTTGATCCCATCACTGCGGTGCTACACTCCGATGAGCCCGGCTGCACCTTGTGATGATGTCCGCGTCATAACTGTCTGCCGCTGCTGCTGCACCTGCAGGCATCAGTTAATGGGTCAGCTGCTGGTGGTGGCTGAAGACACAGAAGGCATTCAGAAGCTGGAGCGGCCGACAGGACTGCCCGAGTGCCCAGCCACCTGGTGAGTCTGTGTGTGCACCCACCTGGGACACTCTGCATGCGTGTGCTGCGGCATGTGTGTCATCAACCTTACCGTGCTTCTGTGAGGAGGAGAGCGCTGCGCTGTTGGTTGTGGCTGATGCGTGCTTGATCCGGTGTCTTGTCTCGCCACCGACATTGCGCTGCTGTGTCCCACTACACGTGGCATTGCAGCGTTTACAACGGGGCGCCCTGGAGCAACTCGGCTGTTCAGAAGGAGTTTGGCGACTCTGGGTTTGAGCTGCCGGCAGGAGGCCGCTGAGCAGACGGCGGCTGCCCACCCCTTGTGCCCTCCTTCGTTGTGCGGTTGCGTAGCACTAATAATATGCACTAAACCTGCAAACAGCACAGGTATTCTTTTGCCCTGGGCCTCTCTGCTGTTTGTTCTGAACCTCTCGTGTGTGCTGTCGCGGATGCATTACGCGGATGTAGTTAGTGCCACTGTCTGCTGTTTGAGCCTCTCTGCTGTTTGGGCTGGACTGTCAATGTGTACCGTTTCCTGGAATCTGAATGAACGATGCTTCTTGTTGATAAACGCGCACGCTGTTCGCACGCAGCTTGAAAGCTTAAGCAGGACAGTGGTGCATCAGCTGCAGCTGCACAGCTGCAGCTCTTTCACAAATGTTCCCTAGGGATCACCTCTACAAGCATGCCATGCTCAAAGCATGGACGACAACAGACAAAATACCTTTCCTTCCAGCTTAAAACTTGAAAGTCACACAAATGCAATGCTCAACCCACGAAGACCAACGATAAGACAAGACAGTATCAAACCTCACCCCCCGGCACTCTCCTGCCTCGCAACCCTCGCCGGCCCCAGCGCCTTGCACGTCCGCCAGTGCCCAGCCCGCCAGTCGGCATGCGAGCAGGCGGTGCCGCAGTACCAGGCCACTTTGCATTTTGAGCACCGCTGCCTGCCCCTTGCCCTGCAGCTGGGCCGCCCTCCCCATCCAGGTTGGCACAACGCAGGTAGGCGCAGCTGCGGGTGGCCGCCGCCTGTGCCAGCTCCAGCCCATCGCCTGGCTGTGGCTCGCGGTGCAGCAGTGCCGACACCTCAGCATGAAGAGCGGCAGTGGCATCAGAAGCCTGCAGGCAGGGCGCATGCACAGCGGCTATGCACATCACAAGAGCGCACCGCCTGCCAAGTGGAAGCGCCAGCGCTGCTGCAGGCTCACCTCAGCAACAGCGCCCAACCTGTCCGCCAAACCCTGCAGCGCCTGCTGTACGGGTGGGCTGCCTACCAGCGCTGCTGGTCCATGCTCAATTGCTGAAAGCAGTACTGCCGCCAGTTCATCATCTGCCGGCGCTGGCTGAAAAGAGACAGCAGCAACCAGCACGGCCTCAGCTTGCCCTACACTCATGGCCAGCAGGTGCCTGCAAGCCAAATGCAGACGGGGCAGATAGGAGAACAAAGTGCAAAGCAAGAGAGATTGAGGGCACATCACAGCTGAGCACAGCAGGCAGCACTGACAACTTGGCAATGACATACCTGGCACCACCAACCCCATCAGCCGCCGAAGGCTGTGCCGCGCTGACGTAAACTGCTGCGGCCAGAACCTGGTACAGCGGGCTAACTGATATGGCAGGCATGGGCATGCTGCCCGCTGCAACCGAGCAAATGCAGCGACACAGTGCGGTGTGCAGCTGCCACAGCGCCTCGCCTGCTGCCGCACAGTGAGCAGCACTCCAGGGGCTGCCGCTGGCCACGGTGCAGCAGTATGTGGCAATCTCATCTACGATGCCGCAGGCCACATAATCAATCTCCTCAGGCACACCATCCTCTAAAATTGCGTCTGGCTGCTCCTCTGCTTGCTTCTGCTGGTCTGCCAGCGCTGACACTGTCACCGCGTGTGGCAACGCTTGCAGCAACGCTGTGCCGGCTGCACACCACTCCGAGATGTCAGCCAGGCTGTCAATCATGCTGCACCTGTGACCATCATCGGCTGAAGCGCTGCTGTGATCCGCCGACAGCACTGCCTCTTGGACCCTCAGCTGGGGCAAAAACTGAAGCAGGTACTTCCAGCGGTGCAACGCAATTTCAGCACCTGCACAGCCTTCTGCGTCCTGCGTGCCATGCTCTTCACCCACGCGCAGAGCTGTAGGCAGCCGGGACAAGGCGGGCAACAGCAGCCGTACCATCTTCTGGCGCTGGAAGTCTGGCACAGCTACGCCGCGCTGTTGCTGCTGCAGGATGCTCTCGCCCACATGACCGCAAGTCGCGCCCAGCAAACAGGACAAACTGCACCAGAGGTCTGCAAAGCTGAAGCTTGTCAGGTCGTCTGGGCAACTTTCCGGTGCTGCTGACACCAACTGGAATGTGCTCTGCAGCACGCGTTGTGCCAGAGTGCTGATGCCTCCGGAGCTCGATGCCAACTGCTTGCAGAATGTGAAAAACAGCGCCTCGCTGGTCAAAGCGTCAATGACATCAACCACGCGAAGCCAGCTGAACTCGCGAGGCCGACGGTCAGCTGGCAGCTGCACAGCCACCGCAGCCACGTGCAATGCAGGAGTCAGCACCTGCACTAGATTGTGCTGCAGGCCGCTGTTTGTTTGCAGCGCCTCACAGTGGCGCTCAAACAACTCTTCGGCGACAATGGTGTTAACAATTTTGACCAAGAGCAGCAGCAGGTCTGGACCTGCAGTACTTTGTGACGGGAAGGGAGGGCACTCAGTCAACTGAGCGCTGGTGAACAGCAATAGGCCACACGATGTCGGAATGTCAAAGCTGCCCAGATCATGGCGCCCGGGCAGCCCTCTGACTTGCAGTAACGCAAGACGTAACACCACCTACCTCTATCGTGCGAGGGGCTGCCCAGTGCAAGCAGCGTGCTGGCAACTGCAGACAGCCATGCCAGCAGCTGCTCCGGTGCCGCCAATTGTGCAACGAGTGCGAAGTCCTCACGGTTTAAATCCATCAACTCAGCTAACAGTGCAGCCTGGACGTTCAACAAGTGAGCTGGGTAGCGTGTGCTCTCGCTGCCGCCGACTGCTGGCCTGGTCATCAGAGCGTGGCCACATTCCAGCGGCAGCGTGACGCATCTGCTTAGCGCTGGCGCAGCCCTTACAAATTGATGCCGGGCGGCAATGAGTGCTAGCTGTTTGGCGAGTGCGCAAGCCGCTGTCAGCTGCGTGTGAAGCTCATTCACCATTGCAGCGTTACCCCGGCGCGCAACAGCAGCGAGGCGAGAGCCCAGCTCTCCCAGCTGCTGGGCACCTGCTGCTACTGCCCTGCAAGAAGACATGATCGGAAACAAAATAATCATGGGTCATTCTGAAAATATCGCTTTCGTTACAAGTGGACCCAGATACTTGAAAGTTTGGTTTGAAACATACCATGGCACCAGGGGACATGGGCAGACAATGCAGAGATGCAAGCAAGCCCACCTGTCCAAAGCCGCGACCGTTTCGGTGTCTGGTGAGCCGGCCATGTCACGCTCCAGCTGAGCACGCATGTCAAACGTTTCAGTCACGATAGCAATCAAGGAAACGCTGCTGCTGTCCATGTCGCAGACCTTCGCCACTAAAGTTGCAATGCTACGAATAGCAGCGGGCGCCATCTCAGGCAGTGGCGGCGGCGAGCGCGCTGCTGAGTCTTTACTGGGCGGTCGCTGCCCCTGCACGCAGTGGTGTGTGCTTGTAGATAGCTGTCTCTGATTGGCTAGCGGGGCGAGGGGTGGTGCCGCCGCACCGGCGGCAAAGCGTAGGCGAGCCGATCGGCAGGCTGACCAAAATGGACTGGTTGGGGCAGGTGCGGGGGTGCGGGTTGATGGGCGAGAGCGCAAAACCTGCTCAGCAGAATTGCGAGATGGCCATCCGTTATCATCGGCTTGCATGAGCATGCATTCGCATCTGCACACATCGCAGCTTGGGGCTCCAGCTTGGCCCACATGCATCTATGCATTGAGACCTGCTGCTTGCGGCGCCGCCTCAGTGATCGGCGGCACTTACGGGGCCCCAGGTTTCACTTCATTGCTGCCAGACCTCATCAATCACGTCTGCAGCTGGTCTGGATGCGCGCCATGCGCATGCTGCAACCGGCGGCAGTGGCTCAGCAGCAGGGCATCATCATCTGTGTCAATGCCACTCGCCCTGGTCCACAGCGGAGCGACTAGCATGCGTTATGACCAGGCAATCAACACATCGATGGTTTGGAGGCATTAGAGTCAGGTGTCACAGGCATGCAGGGTTGCAGCAGACAAACCGGCGAGCGGGCATCACACCACGATACCACGTGTGTGCAGAAAAGCAAAGCAATGCCACCGGTCAAGTGGAGAAGCGCGTGAGAAAGAAGCCAAGCCAAGTGTACAGCTGGTAAAAGACAGGGAGCGAAAGCGGAGCAGCGGGACGAGTGTGGAGGCAGGCGGCAGGCCGCTCTCATGTGCGTGGCGCCCCTCCCATGGTTGCCTCTGGCAGCCGCTCAATAGAATACCTGCAGCAGCAGCAGTAAGTCAAAGCAAGAAAGAGCTTGAGCGTTGAGCAACCATCGTGAGTTGCAGGCTGAGCTGCCTCCAGCAAGAGCCAGGCACGCCCCGGCATCCAACTCATCTCCCCAGCTGCCCTATTGAGCGAGGGTGCCTGGTCAACTTCAGATGTGTGTCACGCCATCGCTCCACTCCCACCATACCTGTGGTTTTGGATGAACATGATCGGCACTCCAGGTATTTTTCGGATGCGGCGCCGCAGGTCCCGATCGCACGTCGCCACCAGGTAGCAGCGGTGCTGCTTCACTCGCTCGCAGATGCAGTCGTCCGCATACGTGCCCTTGTGGGTGCAGGGCAGCCGCTCCACACGCGGGTCCTGTGCCGGGCAAGCCAAGCAGTAGAGGTCGGTTCAACCACCCAGCGGCCAGCAAGCAAAACTTGATAGCCTGATGCACAAAGGTAGCCTGACAGGCTACGCCAGGAACGCCCAAACGGCTGAAGGGTGGGCGCTGCACGATGGGCCATCCAGCGCTGCGCTTCGACAGTGGGCGCCTCACCTTTGCAATCTTCAGCGCCACCCGATACTTCTGCCCCAGCTTCTCCAGCTCAGCCATCACGCAGTCGGTGATGCAAGGCGTGCAGTCAGCATACAAGCAATCCATCATGCCCTGCAGCACACAGCGGCAGGGCATGCGCACGAGGCGGTGCAGCGGTTCAGAGGCCGCCGGAGTCCAGCAGCCACAGCGCCGCAAGCCATGCAGATGCCATGGAATGACCATCAGGCACCGCCGTACTTTCCGCCTTTGCGCAAAGCTGCAGTCATCAGCTGACATACACAGCTGACTGTGCAGGCTGCAATGCCTGCCGCCAAGGCTATGCACCGCACACCTTCACCAAATCTATCTTGTTGCGAATGGAAAAGTTGATGAAGTTGGTATCAATGATGACTTGGTAGGGCGGACCAAGCTGCGTGTTGTAGCGGAAGAACAGCGCTGCCGGAGTCTTGTCTCTGCAAGGCAGGCGGAGGGGAGGCGGATGGAGGCATTTGTGGGCATTTAAGGGCAGTGTTGTGAGCAAAGGCAAACTCCAAAACCAACATCAGCAGTTTGCAGGAGGATTTCAGATGGGAGATCAACGAAACACTCACACATGCCGCACTTCGTCCTCCTCTTTCTTCACAGGCTTGGGCCTGCAATAAGGGTCGACGTCATGAGCACTTGGGGGCGAGTGATGAAGCACCAGCAGCAGCGTCAAGTTTGCGCCAGGCAGGCAGTGCTGTTGATGAGAGGCAACAGCAACTCACGGCTTGATGTCTTTGGGATTGAGCATGCGCTTGACCTCTGCAAACTTCCTGGTCTTCTTTGCTTTGCCCATGCTGACGTCTCCTGTCCCTGCTTGCTATTGGGTAGCGGCTGCAAATTGTCGGGCAGGTGGAAGCGGCAGCGGCGGCGATGAGTAGCGGCATTGGTGCACTGGCTGGCATGGAGCCTTGCACCTGAACGCTTCCACAAAAGACTCAGCACCGGCAGGGCAGCAGGCGGCGAGCGGAGCACTCACTCGGTTGGCAAGGGAGCAGGCCGGCTTGAGCGGCTGGTGTATGTCGATGCTGGAGGTTGTGCGCTGGGCTGGAGGACGCGGGAAATTGTGCACAATGACTTGTACTTGCAGCCCATGCATGCAGCTTGGAGGCCTCGCTTCCCGCTGGCCAATCGCCCAAATAATCGTGGCTCTCCTGTTTATTGATGCCCGCAGCACTGCACGCCTCCGTCGCCATGCAAGAAATGGCGGCTGACGGCGAGGCGCCCCCCCAGGCCCCTGCTGAGCATCCACAAGAGCCAGAGGAGCACCCAGCTACGTCCCGCATATGCGTAAAGAACCTGCCCAAGTATGTCGACGATCGTCGGCTGCGCGAGCACTTTGCAGCCAAGGGCGAGGTGACGGATGCCAAGGTCATGCGCACCAGGTGAGATGTTGCACCTCTTGCGTGCCGCGGGAGGCCCCGCGCCGCTGCGGTTTCGGCGCCAGCGCCCGAAACCAGCGATTCATGTGCGCTTGCAGGGATGGCAAGTCTCGCTGCTTTGGTTTTGTGGGCTTCCGTTCGCCGGTGGAGGCCGAGGCTGCGCTGCGCTACTTCAGCAAATCCTTCTTTGACACGATGCGCTTGGATATAGAGGTCGGTGCTGACCGGCTTTTGAGAAGCAACTTGGGCAGCGCTGAGCCTCTCGTCAGTGGGCCGAACACACAAATTGATACCTCTTGTCATGGCGGCGTTCTAAACCAGGCGGTGTGCAGGTTACTTCACCAGCTGACACCCAGTTGGCTGACCCATGCACCAATACGTGTGTGTGCTGCCCCTCGGTCTCTATCCCACAGTTTGCCTACAAGTTTGGCAGCGGGGACGCGCCCCGTGCCTGGAGCAAGTACACAGCCGGATCCAGCGCACACGCCAAGCTGGGGGCAACCATCATGACAGGGGCCAATGACGTACCGCTGGGTGCCGCTGCTGGCGAGGCCAGGAGGGAGCGCGACAGCCGGAAGGAAAAGAAGAAGGGGCGGGGGCCGCTGGAGGAAGAGGGTGGGTGCTGTCGGAGCTGCACCTAAGACTGCACCTGATAGGGCTATCCCAACTGCCGTGCCATGGCTCACCCACCTTGCCCTTGTGTTGCTGCCCTGTCGCATTGTGTCCCTTCCTTCTGCTCTGTTTCTGTGCGCTGTTTGTTGTCCTGCTGTAGCAACCTGCTGTCTGCCCTACCCCACCCTGACCCTTGCAGCTGATCCAAAGCTCAAAGAATTCATGCAAGTCATGCAGCCTCGCAGCAGGCAAGCCATCTGGACAAACGACGACCTGCTGCCACCTGGCACCTCCGCCACTGCCGCGGCAGCGGCAGCGGCGGCGGCCAAGCAGCAGCAGCAAGCAGCCGCAGCCGCTGCTGAGGGAGGGTCCGATGACGAGTATGAGGAGCTGCCTGCAGGAGCAGGAGCGGCGGCGGCAGCAGCAGCCACACGCAGCAGCAGCAGCAGCGAAGGCGACAGCGATTCGGATGGTGGCGGTGGCGAGGCGGAAGAAGAGGGAGGTGATGGGGTGGTCCGAAACGCGGCCGTGTCAGACCTCGACTATCTCAAGAGCAGAGTGAAGGCAAGCTTCGACAGCGATGATGAAGCTTTTGCGGCAGCCGGCAGCGGTGGTGGCGCAGCAGCAGCACCAGCGGCAGGTGGCGACGGCGACAGTAGCAGCAACGATGAGGAGGCGGAGGAGGAGGAGGCGCAGGCTGCTGCGGACGCGACAGCACGCAAGCAGCAGCGCAAGGAGGCGGCGGCGGGCAGCAAGCAGCCCAAGGCTCGGCGACGAGCAGCGGCAGATGCCGCCGACGTTGAGCTGGATGCAATCTTCGGCGGGGGTGGCGCTGCCGCTGGTGCCTCGGAGTCGGAGGGTGAGGGAGATGACGAGATGGATGCGAGCGGTGGTGAGGAGGGGGAAGAGGAGGGCATGGATGTCGAGGGTGCAGCTGCCGGCTCTGGAAGCAGCGATGAGGAGGCGGAGGAGGAGGAGGAAGGAGTGGAGGAAGCCAACACAGAGGCGGGAGGTGCAGCGCGGCAGCAGGCCGGCGTCGGCGCGCAGGGGCCATCAGTGGTTGAAGCCGAGGGTGAAGCTCACATCGCGGACACCGGGCGCCTGTTTGTGAGGAACCTGCCCTACACCGGTGAGTGCCTGCCTGCCTTCCTGCCTGCCTGCCTGCCTGCCTGCGTGCCTGCCTGCCCTCCTGCCTGCATGCCTGCCTGCCTGCCTGCCTGCCCATCGCGTGTTGCTGTGTGCCTGCCCGCCTGCATGCCTGCCTGCATGCCTGCCCGTTTGCCCGGACGCTGCTGCGGTGCCAGCCGGTCTCACCTCAAATTTTGCGCCTCCCACGTGCACCAACCTGCCACGGTTGTGTTTCTGTGTACTGCACCTGCACCTGCACTGCAGCCGACGAGAGCGACTTGCAGCAGCTGTTTGAGGCGTATGGAGAAGTGTCCGAGGTGCATCTGGTGCTGGACAGGTGACAATGGGAAACTACAGGGTGCATGCTTTGACCTCAGGGGGTGGCCGGCTGAGGATCCAACGAGCGCCTCTGTGGGCAGCATGGACCTGCTGCCTGCCTGCTGCTTGCCCTCCTTGGGATGTTCCTGCCCTGCCCTTTGCACACTGTGATGTGGCTGGCTCTTGGCTCTTACCGTTGCTTTCTTGTACCCCCCCCCCTGCATCCCCGATCAGGGCGAGCAAGAAGAGCAAGGGCTTTGCCCTGGTGCAGTATGCTCAGCCTCAGGACGCAGTGAAGGCGCATGCAGGTGAGTGAATGGTGCCACCAACACCCCCAAATCAATAATCTGTTGCTTGGATATTTCGGAATGAGTGTATCAGCACTGAGCCTATAAACACCTCTCCATCATGTGTCTACCTCCCTCCGGTGCCTTTAATGCTGCTGCCTCACGCCGCCTCACGCTGGCAGCCAGTCTGCCCCACGCTGCCTGCCGCGTGGCCCGGCGCACGCACTCGCTCGCCGCCTCTGCCTCCTGCGGCACGCGTCCTGATGCGCTCTTGTGGTGTGCGTGCTGCAGAGCTGGATGCCAGCATCTTCATGGGCAGGCTCATACACATCCTGCCCGGCAAGCGCCCCCCGCCTCCCCCTGAGGCTGAAGCTGAGGGCGGCGAGGGTGGCGAGGGCGGCGAGCGAAAGGGAGCCACCAGCAGCTTCAAAGTGAAGAAGGAGGCAGAGCTCAAGGCGGGGGCGGGCAACCGATCGGCCTGGAACACGCTATTCATGCGCGCGGATACAGTGGCGGAGGCAGTGGCGGCACACTACGGTGAGAGCCGTTGCATTAGCCTGTGTGTGGGGGCCGGCAAGGAGGCATGCCGTGATTTGATTGCAGTGGCTCTGTGGGCGTATGGGTGCAAGAGTAAGCGATCAGCCTGGCCTGGTGAACGCTGGCTGGTTGTGCAGTGCCCAGCGAGCAGGTCACCTGCAGGGTTGTGTGCTGCTGCTGTGTGCTGCGGTGTGTCACCTCTGTGTTTTCAATTTGCGACAGCTTGCCCTCCCTTCCTCCCTTTTGGCCCTTAACTCTGCTCTCGCCTTAACCCGCGCCTGAACTTCCTTGCCCACCCCTCGTCCGCACCGGTCCCTCCCTTCGTTCCCTCACCCTCTTCACCCTCTCCCTCCGCCCCCTCCCTGCACCCAGGTGTGTCCAAGAGTGAGCTGCTGGACCGGGATGCCGGTGACATGGCAGTCAGGCTGGCACTGGGGGAGACCCAAGTGATTGCAGAGACCAAGCGCGCCCTGGCGGAGGCTGGTGGGTGCCTGCCTCTGCCTGCCTGCCTCTGCCTGCCTGCCTGCCTGCCTGCCTGCCTGCCTGCCTGCCTGCCTGCCTGCCTGCATCTGTCTGTCGGCCTGCCCGCCCCGCCCGCCCGCCTGTCTGCCAGTGTCGTGTCCAGATGGCTCGCTGCTTGCCCGCCTCGACGCAGCTGCTGTGTCCCATCAACGCCTGTGTGCATTCACTGCTGCGACCTAAGGCTTTTCCAGCCCACAGCAATCGTTTCCACCTTACCTTGTCTTGCCACCACCACTCTTGCCAAACTTTCGTTGCCGGTCTTGCCTTCGTAGGTGCCGACGTTGCTGCACTGGAGGCGGCGGCGGCGGCGGGCGGCAAGGCGGCGGCGACACGTGGCGTGGCACGCAGCGACAGCGTCCTCGTTGTGAAGAATTTGCCCTTCTCCTCCAGCCTGGAGGAGCTAGAGACGTTGTTCGGGGCGATAGGTGGGCTGCAGGGGTGTGCTAGGTGTGGGCGGCTGTGATCAGTGGCACGAGGCGTTGCCACAGGTTTTGAGTCAAGTCTGGGTGGCCGCTCAGGCAGTCCAGTCCAGCTGTCTGTTGCAGCCTGCCGGCCAAGCAGGCAAACATCAGAATTGCCCTCTGCTGAGCTTCCAGGAGCCCGCTTGGCACTGTGATTCCGACCAGCCTGCTGTGACTCCGCGGTTTGCCATCTTCCATGCTGTGCTGTGTGGCCGACGAATCTGACCACGCAAGCTGTGCGTGCAACCTGCTGTGCCTGTGACGCTGCAGGTCCCCTGGGACGGCTGGTGCTGCCCTCCACACGCACGCTAGCTCTAGTGGAGTACCTCGAGGCTCAGGTGCGGTGTGGTGTGGCGATTTTTTCAATGGAAGGCACACAAGAAATCTTGCAAGCACCCACTCCTGTACCTGCTTGTGACGGCATGGTGCTGCTCGTTGTTTGGTGTCGTGCCTGTTTGTTTGTGTTAAGCTGTGTTCACAGTCCGTGTGTAAGTGTGTGTGTGTGTGTGTGTGTGTGTTGTGTGTGCAGGACGCCCGCCGCGCCTTCAAGGCTCTGGCGTACAAACGGTACCAGCATGTACCGCTGTACCTCGAATGGGCACCTAAAGGCATCTTCTCAACGCCTCCGGTTGCCCGTCCCGCCGCCGGTACCGCAGCAGCAGCAGCAGCAGCAGCACCGGCACGGTCTGCACCCGCAGAAGCAGCGGTAGCAGCCGGCAAGGGCAAGGAAGCAGCGGCGGGTGCAGAGGCTGTGCCCACAGCGGCTGCAGCAGCAGCCAAGAAGCCAGGGAAGGCTGAGAAGGCAGGCAAGGTCGCAGGCGAGCTGCTGACGGGTGTGGCGGATGCCCAGGCACAGGCAGACGATGTGGAAAGCAGCTCGATTTTTGTGAAGAATCTGGCGTGGGCGACAGCTGAGGAAGCGCTGAAGGCCCACTTTGACGCAGCTGTTTCGGCGGCAGGTGTGCTCGCTCACAGGATCTATGTGCTCACAGCGTTGGGAGGTTGGTTCGTGCAGATGCTCGACTTCTGCTGGGGTTGTTACCATGCGCAAGAGAGTGTGGGCCAGCCTGGGCTGGCTTGCCCTCAATTCTCTCACATTAATACCACCTCAGTTGCTTTTGATTGGCTCTTACGCCGTGTGGCTCAATGCCTTGCTGCTGATCCCACCTCTGCATCTACCTGCCGGTGCAGGCGGCACGGTGCGTGCGGTCAAGGTTGCCAAGCGCAAGGGGCCAGACGGCAAGATGCTCTCCGCCGGCTTTGGTTTCGTGGAGTGCAGCAGCGAGAGCACGGCCAAGGCTGCCGTCAAGGCACTGCAGGGCAGCAGTCTGGACGGCCACAAGCTGGTTCTGCAGCTGTCGCTGAAGAAAGCCGGGGCAGGCGGCGATGCGACGGCGGCTGCCGGCGGCAAGCGCAAGGGCAGCAGCAGCGGCGGCGGCGGCACGGACGGTGCGGCAGACAGCAGTAAGGTCATTGTGCGCAACGTTGCGTTTGAGGCTACCAGGAAGGACATAATGGGGCTCTTCACCTCGTTTGGACACATCAAGAGCTGCCGCCTGCCGCGCAAATTTGACGGCACACACAGGTGACTCACGCGGCGGTTGCCATATCAATTGACTTGGTTGTTAGGGACCATTCAGCTGGCACTTCCTTCTGCCGTCCTTACTGAAGCTGACCAGTGCCGGCATGTGTGAACAGGCTCCCCAGCCGCAAAATAGTGCATCCACCTGACTAGAAGTCCGCCACCTGCCTGCCTGCCTGCCTGCCTGCCTGCCCTTGCAGGGGCTTTGCCTTTGTCGACTTTGCCACCAAGCAAGAGGCACGCAACGCGATGGATGCGGTGCAGGGGGCGCACCTGTACGGCCGCCGCCTGCTGCTGGAGTGGGCGGAGGAAGAGGGCGGCCTCGACGAGCTGCGTGCCAAGACAGGTCGGTGCGCCTCTCTGGGTTACCTGGCTGACGGCCTGGCTGGCCAGCATGCAGCGCTGAAGAGAGCGTGAACTGTGTGAAATCATCGCTGGCATTCATTTGCCGCCCTGCCTGGATTGATTTTTTGTTGCTGTGTGGCTCAGCTGTGCCTGCTCGCCTTCCCCCTCTCTGCCCTGCAGCCGCAAAGTATCGCGGCGACGGAGCGCTGGATGGTGGCGCTGTGGACGCAGAGGAGGAGGATGCGCAGCCAAAGCAGCAGCAGCACCAGCACCAGCAGCAGCAGAAGAAGAAGCGGCAGAGGAAGTGAGGGTGGCCCTGGGGCTAGTGTGGAATACAACCGCTCTGTTTTGCGACCACAGTCTTGTGTTGTTGAAACCCATTAGCAGCCGCACACACTGCCGTAACTGTCCAGATTGATGACCATCGTCCTGGACTAGTCTGGGAGGTTCACAGACTGGGCCGCACAACAAAGGCGCAGCCACTACAGAATAGCGTTACAGTGTGAAAGGCCAGTGCATTGCGCCCCACCACAGTTGATGCAGCGATCCTGCGGTGCAAGCTGCCAGCCCTCAGAGGTTGCCTCGCACTTTGTGGAAGCACACAGCAACTCCTGAGACAACGCCAAAGGCCGCGTAGATTGCGACGGCTTTCCAAATGCTCTCCACCACCTCCTCTCGCTGCTCTGCCAGCGGCTCCAACTCGTGGCCCGGCTCCGCCTTGGGTTCAAACCACTCGCCTGCAGGGACGAGTTCAGGAGTGGTCACCACCACAGGCAGTTGCTGCGGCAACACGACAACGTCACAATCGCAGGCTAGGCGTATGGTCAACTGCAGTAGCGGCAGCGGGCCATCTGGGTGCTTTAAGCTGGAGCTGTGGTCACCTGCGTACGGATAGTTGTTGTGGATCAGGCTGGCCAGCACCGACAGGAACAGCACCGCGAAGATGCTGAGGCCCAGGCAGAAGGAGGAACCTGCAGGTGAGACAAGAGGAGCGGCGGGTCGGCTGGCGGGAGTCAACAGGGATCCCCCATGCGCTGGCAGCATGACGGACAATGATGCCACGCTTGTGATCGACACTTCCCAGGCTGGCGAGCGCACCTGCTGGCCCACACATCGGAGCGCTGCCGCTGTCTCAACCCGCTGCGGTTCCAACCCTCTGCAACGACGCCCTGTTGGCAGCTGCCCAAGTGAGGCGCCGCTTTGACGCGATCGGCTTCACACACAGACGATTTTGCGCCTTGCGTGGTGCTGTATGATCCACAAGAGGCCGGGCAGATCGCTGGCATAGATGGCAGCGCGAAAGAGCGCCAGCAATGAAAAAGGTACCTCCTGTGTATGTGCAGCCGCCAAAAATGTTGAAGCGCAATTGCGACTGCAAGGCCACTCCTCGACCGCCCTGCTCGGGCACCCGCGGGCAGACCCTTTTGATTGACAGCGCCGCCGCGACCAATCACTGTGCCGACAGCTCGTATTGTTCAGCCTCCCGCCTCTTGCGCACCGCATTCTCAGCAGCACGGCACCCCTCTCGGCATGACTGCACTCGGCATGCTGCAAAGCCAGGCCCGGGCGGCTGTGCCCACGGCCCGGCAGCACTCCCGCCACGTGCCCAGTGTGCAGCAACAGATGCAGGCACAGGCTCGCACGCGGTTCAGCGGCAGCAGCAAGCTTTACCTTGCCGGCGGCAGCAGGCTGCAGACGGCGGTGCAGCAGGCGACGCAACGGTCCAGCAAGCAGCAAGTGGCGGCCAGGTGCGCTGGATTGTTGCGCTGCAGTGGACGTGTGCAAAGCCGCACCTTTGAAAATGGCAGGGACCAGCCAGTCCTGGATGTTGCTTGTTGCTGCCTGTTGCTGCCAACCGCCGTTGGGCTGCTGCCCCGTGTCGAGTTTGCTACTGCATGCTGCCGATGCAGGGCCCCTGCTCGAATGTGTGGCATCATTGGAGTGTTCAAACACGAGGGGGAGGCCAACGTGGAGATTTACGAGGGGCTGCTGATGCTGCAGCATCGTGGGCAGGACTCTGGTGCGCTGCACGCGCTTCGCTTCGCCGCTTTTGGCTGTGGTGGTCACGGTGCACTGCTCAGCAGGCTCTAGGCAGCGAGAGCTGTCACGGGCCTTTGTGCCTGCCAAGTGGATGAGGGAGTTGTGATACAGCAGCGCTGCTTGCAACGCAGCCAGCCAGCTGGCTCGCTGGCTTGAGCGCCCTGCTCTCGTCGCTCCCAGCCATTGCCATGGCCACTGCCCCTGCCTCTGCCCACTGCCGCGGATGCTGCGCCTGCCCCTGCTCTGCCTGCGTATCGAGCAGCCGGCATGGTGAGCACCAACGGCCGCAAGTTTTACGAGCACAAGGCGAATGGGCTGGTCAAGGATGTGTTCAGCCAGCAGACCCTGCTAGACTCCCTCAAGGGTAGGCTGTGCTGCTGCCGCCTGGCGGTTAGTCTTGTTCCGCTGATGCTGCCTTGAAGCACTGCCCTGCATTGTGGCTGTCACACGTGAGGTAGTAGTTGTGTGATGTGCTGTTGTGGGGGGGCGTGTTCGCTGTTTCTTCCTCGCCCATCGCTCCCCGCTGCCGCGCTCGCCGGGTTGACCCTGCGTAACTACTGTTTCTGATGCTGCTTTGCATGCTGCTTTCGACCCTCGCTCTGCTGCTGCAGGCTCTGTGGGCATCGGCCATGTCAGGTATCCCACTGCGGGCTCCGCTTCTGCCCAGGAGGCGCAGCCCTTCTTTGTCAACTCCCCCCTTGGCATCTACATGATCCACAACGGCAACCTGACCAACTGTGACCAGCTGCGCCAGCTGCTCAACTCCTCCACCTCCTTTTTCAACCGCCACCTGCGCACCGACAGCGACAGCGAGGTGTGCGGGTTGGCACAGCTGTGCTGTCTGTGCTGGTGGTGCGTGGCATGATGGGAGCTTGAGTGCACTCTGTGTGTGATGCCCTTGCAATGGCGCTGTGATGGTGGTGGCGAGCTGCTGTTGCAGCTTGTGCGCGCCGAGGTTTACTGCGGCACACAGGCACAGGCTCTGCCCTTCACCCCGTGTCCCTTGCCGCTCCTCTTCCTCTCCTGTGCCCAGGTGCTGCTGAATGTGCTTGCTGACGAGATCCACAGGGCCCACCAGCGCTGCCTGCTGGAGGACAAGTGTGACCCAAACAGGGTGCGCCCCGCCTCACACACACACACACACACAATCAATGCATGCCGACGGCGGACAGCTTGCTGGTCTGTTGCCTGCCCGCTGTGCTCTGCAAGGTGTTTTGCTGGCTGTCGGCTGGCTAGTTACATTGCCTGGCTTGTCCGCCCTCACTTCACTCCAACTCGCTTGCACAGCGTCTTGCACAATTTCTTGGAGGATTGTTTGCTGCACGCCTCCCCCGCCCTTTCAATCCTTGCACTGCTGTGTTTAATCAGTCCACAGCCTTTGCTCATGCTTTCCTCGACTCCCCTTCCAACCGTCGGAGGAGGAGGAAGGAGGCAGAAGCCTTACAATGTTTTTGAGCATGTCTTTCACCTTCTTTCTCCTCTCTCCCTCCCCGCAGAAGAAGATGGACATGGTGTTTGAGGCAGGGGAGGCCACCATGCAGCTGCTGCAGGGCGCCTACAGCTGCATCAGCCTCATCCACGGCGTGGGCCTGGTGGCCTTCAGGGACCCTCACGGCATCCGCCCCCTGGTGCTGGGCAGGCGCCAGGGGCGGCGTGGCGAGGAGTGGTGCGTGGCTTCAGAGGACTGCGCCTTTGGGCCCATAGGGTTTGAGAGGGTCAGGGATGTTGCTCCTGGGGAGATGATCATTATTGATGATGATGGCAGGCTGCACTCGCGGCAGGTGGCACAGGTGAGGCCTGATGTGAGAGCGGCGGGTGCTGGCGTGGGGGAGGCTTCAGTTGGTTTGTGTGTGTGTGTGTGTGTGTGTGTGTGTGTGTGTGTGTGCCGCTGATTGTGTGTTTTGCTGGGATCAATTTTGCTGGAATTGGGGCGGCTGCTGCTGGGCTGCCGGGTGCCTGGAGTGCCGGGTGGCTGAGGTGCAGTATCCAGCACGTTGAACAGCTCTTGGTTCAAGGTACCCCTGCCTGGCACACCCCCGCTGCCAGCCGCCGCTCTCAACCCACGCGCGTTTCCTGAGTGCTAGCCCAGCTCTGCTGCCACCCCAACCCCATGCCCTGCGCTGCCCTGCCCTGCCCCTGCCCTCCTGCTGACCCTGCCCTGCTGTCGCTGCCTGTTGTCGCAGTGTGAAACGCTCACCCCCTGCATCTTCGAGTACATCTACCTGGCCCGCCCGGACTCGGTGCTGAACGATGTGCCGGTGTACAACTTCCAGCTGGGCCTGGGCACCCGCCTCGCCCGCCGCATCCAGTGAGTGCCCGCGTGCCTGCCTGCCTGTGACTGTCTGTGTCTCTGTGTGCCTGCTCTGTCTGTGTCTGTGACTGTGACCATAACCGTGTGTGTGTGTGACACTGACTGTGTCTGTGTGTGCCTGTGTGTGTGCCTGCAGGGAGCGGGGATGGGACGTGGACCTTGTGTGCCCGGTGCCAGACGGCTCACGGCCAGCAGCAATCCAGATCAGGTGCGGTACCGCTGTGCCTGCTGCCCTCCCTCAGCCAGCTGCCGCCCTGGCACTCGGCTCCTGCCTGGTGCTCGCCGCTCGCAATCCCTGGGATTCCCAGCCTTGCACCTGTCCCACTGTGCGTGCTGTGCAAAGGGACTGGGCTGGAGGGACGCCGTGCCTCTCCTTGCACGCCTCGCATTATGCAGCAGGGCTGGGCACCTGCCTGGCTGGCTGTCTGCGGGCTCTGGCTCCCTCCAGCCACGCTGACCGCTTTGCCTTGCTTCACCCTGATCCTGTGTCCCCCTGCTGCCCTCCTGCTGCCTGCAGTGCTGAGCTAGGCTTACCCTACCGAGAGGGTCTGGTGAAGAACCGATACGTGGGGCGTACCTTCATCATGCCTGACCAGCGGCTGCGGGAGGTGCGTGCCTTTCGGGGCTGTAGTGGTCTGGCTGGCAACGTGTGCAGCGGCGTGGGCTGCTGTGTGGTGCTTTGGTACGCTGGAGTGCTGCCTCAGTGTGGCCTTTACCTCTTCTTCCTCCTGCTTGCACTCCTCTCCAGCCGGTCACACCTCACCTTGCACACCCTCCCTCCATCCCTTTATTATCCCCTCCATCCCTTCTCTACCCGCAGATGTCTGTGCGGCGCAAGCTGAATGCGATGCCCGTTGTGTTTGCCGGCAAGAATGTATTGCTGATTGACGACAGCATTGTGAGGGGCACCACGATGAGCCAGATTGTGGACATGGTTCGCAAGGCGGGGGCTGCCAAGGTGGGAGAGAGTCAGGCACACCTCCTGCTCACATATGTACTTGCCCGCTTTTCTGTTGGGATGCTGGGCTGCCAGGGTGTCGGGCGCTTTCGTGCTGCTAAAACATGCATTGTGTGTTCAGTTCAGTGTGTTCAGTGTGTGGATATTGGGCGCAGTGCAGTGGTATGCGACCCATCAACAGTGCTTCCCACGCGCTGTCACATGCACTCTTCTTGCCCTTCACCCAGCTCCTTGCCCAGCTCCTTGCCCTGCGCTGTGCCCCTCTGCCCCTCTGCCCCCCCGCAGGTCTACCTGGCCTCAGCCTCCCCTCCTGTGCGGTACCCAAATGTGTATGGAGTGGACATGCCCACACGCAGGTGGGCTGCTGCTACTGCTGGCCGGCCGTTGGCTGGCTGGCTGGCTGCCAGGCTGCTGGCTGGTGGCTGGCTGGCTGCTGACTGACTGGCTGCTGGCTGGCTGGCTACCTACCCAGCTGCTGCCAAGTGCTGGCTGGCTGGTTGACTGGCTGGCTACTTGCCCGGCTGCTGGCTGATGGTGCTTGTATGTGTTTGGGGGTGGTTTGGTGTTTGCCGGTTTGGGCGGAAGGGGAAGCGGCTGTTGGTGAACTGTGTGGAGAGATCAGAGATTGCTGCGGGCTAGCTGTTGCCGCTGTCCATGCCCTCCTCCCTTCTGCTGACTCGTTGTTGCCCCTCTTGCCACCACTGCAGCGAGTTTGTGGCGCACGGGTTGACAGAGGACGAGATTTGTGAGACTCTCGGGGCGGATGGGCTGATCTACCAGGATGTGTCCGACTTGATTGCCTGTGGCCAGGACTTGAACCCAGCCATCACCCGCTTTGACGACTCCTGCTTCACTGGTGAGGAGCGTGGCGGGCAGGCGGCTGCAGTTCCTGGTGGATGTGCTGGTGTGCGGTGCTGTGCTGGTCGCGTGTGAGGGTTTGAGTGTGTGCGTGGAACTGCGAGTGGCGGTGGCTGCCTGGATGGTGGTTGCCGCTTGAAGCAAGGGCATGCGCATGCCTTTGTGGGGACTTGTTGGACGCACCGCACCACATTTGTACTGTACGCTGTGCTGTTCCGCACTGAGTATTGTACTGTATTGTACCGCTTCATGTACCGCAGGCAAGTATGTGACGGGCGACGTGAATGAAGCGTACCTGCGCAACCTCGAGGAGCAGGGCCGTGGCAAGCGCCGGGCCCGGCCCGGACGCAAGACCAGCTTGTTTGGAAACAACCTGCAGCCGTCCACGCCTGATGCCATCGACAGCGGTGCGGGGCGCTTGCCCGCCTCTACCTCTGCGTGACCGCTCTGCTGCGGCAGCGGCGCGGCAATTGGGGCCCAATCTTGCTGCCCTGCGTTGCCGACGTTTACGGCTGTCTGTATGCCCGTCTGCTTTGTCTTCCTCCTGAACTACCCAGCAATCCATCCGCTACTGTTCCATTCCCATTTCCCCTTTCATCTGCATCTCCCCAGCTTGCCTCAAACTCATCGACCCACCGTGCGTTTTCATACCTGCTGTATCGCACGCTGCCAAAACTAGCTCCTGGCCCTTGCGCGCCCTGCAACACCCTCGAGCCGCAACAGGCCCCACCAAGTTGCCAGGAAGTGCCAGGGTTGAGAAGTGGGAATCTGTGGCAGCTGACGTCCGCCCGGCGGCACAGCGGTACCAAAATGCCGCTTTTTGCGGTCTCGAGCGGGCTGCGCGAGCGGGTCAATTGCGATGGACATCTTCCCTGCGTGGTTTCCAGAGCGGGAGGTGGCGTTCCGCAGGCGAGTGCTGTTTTTCAGGCGGCCTTGCAAGCGACTGGACCAAAGTTATTTGCAGACTTAAGTCGTGCGACGGGCGCCGCCGCCTGCCGACCTCCTTCCCGTCCGTGCAGGACCGCGGCGGACCGCTGCGCCAACGCCGACCGTGCCGGGCTGCGCTGGTGCTCGCGGCTGCTGCTCGTCTATGCGCTGCTCAACCTCTCACCACACCTCAGCGAAGCAGGTTTGTATCAAGGGGCACCAGGAGAGGCATGCACTGGGCGGGCGCCTGCCACCCATCAACTTATTCCCAAATGGTTGCTGTGTGTGCCGTACACTCCGCAGGCTCGACGGTATTTATCGTCCTGCGATGCCTGCTGGCGGAAGGGGTCGCTTTGTGCATCGTGCGGCGGCGCCGGCTGTACGTGCGGCACCGCCAGCAGTTTGTGACGGCGCTGTTTGTGCTGTTGACCGGCTTGAACGTGGCTGTGGGTGAGCACTGGGCGGCAGCCACTCTCTTGTGGTGCCTGCTTTTGAGGGGGAGCGCAGAGCGCGCTACGACATATACATGCTTCGTTCCCTCATGCCAAAAGTGTTTCGCTCAGAGTCATGTCTTGTTGGCTGTGCTGCCGCCTGTGGTCCCATTGTGCCTGCAGGGGGGGTTCAGGCGCGCCAGCTGAGCGGCCTCTTTGGTATCGCTTTCAACAGCAGCGGCTGGGCTACACTACTCACCGACCTGCTGCTCAGTGCGTTGATGCTGCTGCTGTCACTGTGGCGTGTCTCCCTGCTGCTGCATTGGGCCAGGCCTGGCCTGGCCTGCTGCATGCTGTGACAGTGCTGCTGGAGTGAGCCGTGACCAAAGCTGGGCAGCAGTGCAGCTGCACTCATGGATTGGCACTCTCTGCCTGTCTTCAGATGCTCAGCGGCTTTGCACCGTAACCTGTGTGACCCGTGTGCTGCAGGAGGCCCTCTGTGGTTGTTCCTGTTTGCCTCCCGTGCCCGCCTGCTGGTGCGCTGGAGCCTCATGCTGCTGCCCCTGCTGGCCGTAGCGGCCATGCAGCCAGCACAGCAGGCCTGCAAGCTCTACTTGCAAGTGCCGGGCATCGAGCAGCCGCTGTCGCTCGTTTGGAAGGCGCTGGACGTGCTGCAGTGAGTGCATGTGCTGTGCTGTGCCGGCTGGCTTGGGGTTGTGGTGTGGGCAGGGCATGGTGAGGCGGATTGGGGGGCTTGGATGGAGGCAGCATGGTGCTTGTCTCAAGAGGGGGGCCTGCTGCGGATGCTGACACCCGCGCCGCTTCTATAGGCCTGCTGCCCCATTGCCCCGTCCATGGTTTCTTGCGTGCCCTTCCACCTGCCCTGGCCTGGTGTCATGCTCAGCCTCCCCACCTGGCCCTGCCTTGCCCCTGCCTGCAACTGCAGCCTGAGCATGGTACCGCTGTGGAGGGCAGACATTGGCCCAGCACCCACCTCGGTGCAAATGTGCCTGGGCATCTCTGCCTATTTAGTCTTCTTTTTCGGTACCGCGCTGCCGCTGTACCTCGCGTACTGCCTCGAGTGGCGGGCCCGCGCGGCATTTGCAGCAGAGGCGCGGCACCAGCGGCGGCAGCTGGCGGAGGCCGTCGGCGGGCGGGCGGGCGGCGGCTTCCCCCCGGGGGCCCAGCAACCGTCGCTGACAGGGCTGTGGCCGCTTGACCTGCACTTTGCCAGCGCGGTGGTGTGGTGCATCTCCAGCCTTGCTCCGCCGCTGGCGCGGGCGGCATGAAGCCATGGATTCGCACTTGCAAGAAGCAGCTCCAACGCACATCTGTATTGATAACAGCAACTGTGAAATGACAATCAAGCAAGGGGATGGAGCCTGTGCAAGCATGGCGACAAAGTGCACGAGGGTTGACTCGATGTTTGCCGTTTGACACCGCTGCCGCTCGCCGCCGCCGCCTGGCAATCACCCCGCCGCGCCACCGTGCCCCCGAGTTAATATCTGGTGGCTGGGCCGTGTCACGAGTTGATTGAAGCACCAGTTAAACGTGCATGCGTGCATTTATGCCACGCGTCGAAGAAAGCCGAGGAATGGGTTCAAGTCCGCCCGTTTCCGTTTGCAAGGCCATTCTTTCGGTCCCTCCCCCTCAGGTCCGGCGTCTCCAGGGCTCCACATGAGGCTGTGAACACCAACGGGCGAGCCGTCACGCGGTGAGCGATGCGCCCCTCTCCGGGCCCGGCGCGGCTTCGGCCTGCATGCCACGCCACCGCTGAGCGCTGTGTCGCGCCCTGCCGCGTTCCGGGCGTGCATCGAGCGCACAAGTCACAAGTCCAACCTGTTGTCGCTCCGCCTTCCGCGCCTCTCTTCCTCCTCCTGACCGCCGCCCCGTCCCCGCCTTTTCCCGCGCGCAGGCCGCTCAACGCCCAGCATTCAACTCAATCTGCCGCCGCTGCCTCCCTTGCCCTCCTCCCTCGCCCTTCTGCCTCGCCAGGCTCACCACATACCTCAGAACAGACATTCCTCGCTCCTCCGCTCCCCGTTCTCTCGGACCCGCGCCGCCTCCGCTCGCCCCAGCTCAACTCCAGTCACGAAGCACAGCACCACGCTCCTCCCGCCATCTACCCACCACTGATGCCCTCCACCTCGCGCGATCGTACCACCCTGCGCCGTCTCCGCTCCGATCGCTCCCCGCGTGATGGTGTCTGGTCCATTTCTCCCTCGTTGGCGCGTCTCTGAGACCTTGGCGTGGGTTGCTGCCCTGGCTGCACTTGGCGTCTCCTGGCTGGCTGCCTGCTGTCCTGGCTCCTCTCTCCTCTCGGCATCTTCCTCTCGGCTGTGCTCTCTGGAGGGATCGGATTGGAATGGATACTGGGTGCTGCTTCCCGCTGTGGCGACTACTCTGGGTCACTCTACCACGGTCTGGGCTGCCGTCTGGTCTGCTGCACGCCCATTCATTCCTGCGGTCTGCCATCGCTTGTCAGCTCCTCGCCGCTACGTGATTGGAAGGCCCCTGCTGCACCGCGCTTGGCTCTCGTCCCTGCTGCCGCTCCCAGCTCGCGTCTCTGGCGTCACCGCTGCCCCAGCCTCACTGCCGCGCTCCGCTGCAGCCCCACCGCAGCCTCACCCGCCCCGCGCAGCCACGGCCCCTGCAGCTTGCATGCGTGTGAACAACCCACTTTCTTCTCGACTTGCACAACCACTATTTGCCCCACCCTTCCCCCCGACTGCCCTGCTGCACACTCCTCCCCATGCACCCACCACCCACGCCCCGATGGCACCACACCGGCATCAGGTGACCAGGCTTTGCCTGCTGGGGTGCGCTGCCTGCCTGCCTGCCTCAGGTGCAGTGCGCTGCTGTAAGCTCCTCCCACCCTGCAGCGTTCTGTCGCCGCCGCCACACACACTCTGTCTCCCGCCCCCCGTCACGCTCTTTGCCACATGCTGTCACGCTGCCGTACTGCTGAGGTCGAACCCGTAGCTGAGTGCTGAGTCCAGCTGAGCCTGCCCCCGTCCTGCTGCTATGCGCTCCGCTGCTGCTGTCGGCGACGCCTCCTCTGCTCCCCGCTCGCTTGCACTCTTGCTTTCTGTCGCTGGGTTCGGTTGGCTGCTGTTGTTTGGCCGCCCTCGGGTTTCTGCTGCGCTTCCTTCTCCTGCTGGTTGGTAGCTGCGCGCCCGCTCCCCCCACGGCTCCCTCCCTCCCTTACGCCTCGAGTTGCCCCCCCCCCCCCCCCCCCCCCCCCCCCCCCCCCCCCCCCCCCCCCCCCCCGTCGGTGATTGGTGCCTGCCTGCATTCCGTGCCTGCTTGGGCTGCCTGCACCTGCCTGCAAGTCTGTTTGGGGCTGCATGTGGTGCCACCTGTGCCACGCTAACAGTGCACCCTGACGCAGCACTTGGCAAGGCGACCCGTCACACACACGCACACATACACATGCGCCCGAAAAACCAAGCCTCACCACATCTCCTGGCAAGCACCGCTCTGCACTTTCTCTCTGCACATGCATCAAGCCGCTGCCGCCGCCGCCATCGAGACCCGCCGCACACGCTCGCAGCGCCAGGGCAGCAGGCAGGCAGCGCTAACCTTCAGACTGCTGCAGCCACACACACACACACACCACACACACACACACACACACACGTCCCCTCTGGCATCGCTCGACAGATAAGCTCTTGGGTCACTTCATCTCGCCTTGCACGCATCTGCTGGCTCACGTGGTTGATTGGCAGCGGGCAGTCAGCCTGGGAAGGCAGCGCTCACTTGTGGCCTCTCCCGCAGCCCCAGCCCGGCACTTGGTCACACGACGCACAGACTGCACTTCAAGCCCCGAGTCATTCTGTAAGCTTCTGGTTGCCATTCTTTTGCTTTTTTTGTGTTTCCTTTTTCTTTATATTATTTTGGGCCCGTCTGCTTGCGCCGCCGGGGCAGCCGCAGCACTGACATGTGGTCTGACAGTGCAGCACCATCCAGCCCCCGCGCCTCTCCCCCGAGCTCTTTCTACCTCTCAGCGACCAGTAAGCGGCCTGTGTGCCAGCTGGCGTATGCTATTGCGGCCCTGTCGCAGCTGTGTTGTCCCTGATGAGTGCCCGCTTGTGTGCCAGCCCGGCAGCAGCAGCGGCAGCCTGCCCCCCCCCCAAGCCCCCTAGCCTGCTGCAGCACAGAGCAGCAAGGCCTCCACTTCCCTCCCTTTCTTCCTGCCCTTGCGTCTGGTGCGGTGGCCTGCCCCTTGTGGTGGTGGTGTGCTGCATGCAGTGTGTGCATGCCCCCCCCCCCCCCCTTGCACCGTAACTCCCCTTGGCTCCAGTGCAGCCTCTCTTGGCCAGTCCCCACGTGTCTTCTCCTCGCTTCCTTCCCTCCCTCTCCTCCCTCCTCTCCCTCCTTCCTCCTCTCCCTCCCTCCTTCCTTCCTCCCCACTCCCTCCCCCTGCTGCGTCCCTACCCCACTCCCTCCCTCATCCCCACTCTCTTCCTTCCCCTCCTCACTCCCTCCCCCACCTCCCCCGCTCCCTCCCTCCCTTTGGCCTTCTGCCCAAGCCCCCAGCTCTCAAGCCGTCCCCTCTTCCCGGCTCAGTCGCTGAGCACAATCGGTGTTTTTCAACACCACCCTTTCACGGAATCAAATATGTGGATTGCGAGGGGTGGTTGGCACAAGCTGCAGCATCTGGCTGGGCTGGCCTGAGCTGCTGCCTGCAACCTCCGCTGCCGCTGCCTGCTTTGCCCTCGTCCCCAGCATTTTCCACCAGCTGCAAGTTGCTTTACAAACAAACCATGCCTTGAGCAGCAGAGGGGCCGTCTGTGAATGAGGTGGAATGAAGGGAATGGGTAGTGGGTAGTGCGCAGCGCCTTTCTCTCTACAGCTGGCCCCGTCGCACAGCTG
The DNA here is from genome assembly GCA_023343905.1 of Chlorella vulgaris. Taxonomy (NCBI): domain Eukaryota; kingdom Viridiplantae; phylum Chlorophyta; class Trebouxiophyceae; order Chlorellales; family Chlorellaceae; genus Chlorella; species Chlorella vulgaris. The sequence continues at coordinate 1,938,363 of SIDB01000004.1, forward strand.
CATCCAGGTCCTCTGCTGTGAGCTGGCCCGGCAATCTGCGGCCACCGGCGTTGAAAATCGAGTAAGCGCTCCAGTCTCCCTCTTTGCGGCTGCCCAGGTTCAGCAGGATACCTGCCAGTATGGTGGTAATGATGTACACAGGCCCCAGCTCGTAGCGTGATGCCAGGCGTGCGCCCGCCATCCACGCCAGCAGGCCCACCCACACACGCAGCCGCACCGCCAGCAGCAGCGCGACGAGCGCTTCGGGCAGCTGCAGCCTGCGGTGCAGCAGGTGTGCAGCGGCGTGCTGCCAGCGGGGGGCGGTGGCGGGCAGGCGCAGGCGCAGCAGGCTGTCGAGAGCGTCATCATCATCGCCGCCGCTGATGCCGCTCACTTCCTCTCGGATGGCTTTGGGTGTGGGTCGGGGCGCGACGGCTGCCAGCAGGGTGTCTGCGTACAGGTGCATTTCCAGCCAGGCCAAGGTACGGTGAGGCTGGGGAGGGAAACGGCTGCTGTTTGAGCTGTTGGAATGCAGCAAAAAGATGGATGTGAAACGTCATGCAGGGTGGTTCGTCTCTCTGCCTATCAATGCATTGCTCACCTCCGTCTTTCAATCTGCCCACTGCCTCGTCATCTGCCAGCGGCTGCCCTCTGTGCACAAGCCGCAGGCCTGCGCCCCGCGGTAAGGCCAGGCACTGTATCACAGCTGCCAGCAGGGCCGCCGCCGTCAGCGGCTGTTCGATTTCCAGGGCCTGGCGCCTGCCCGCGGGCGTCACCACGGTGAGCTGCATTCGATTGCTGTTGCGGCAGCCGGAAGCTTGGCGGAGGATCGGCAAATAGGAGTCTGGAGTCTACAAAGCGGGTAAAAGAGCGTGTACGATTACAAGCGCCGAGGTGACATGACAGTTTCAGGAGAGCTTTGGCCTTGTCGTGTACGATATCACGCCGCTGACGGGGCGGTGGCGGTACGGTGACCGAGCGTGCCCTCCCAACTTTAAGCCCTCTCAACACGTGGTTTCCGTCAGTGCATCTGTTGCAACGATCATCGATGCAACTCGAGTGAACCGATAAGCAATGGTGCCGTGTCTGTATTCAAGGGCTGGATAAGCGGAGCGTCAAACAGTTCTAGGATGGCTGTTGGCGTGTGGACTGCAGGGCTGCTGTCTGCCTGCGCCCACACATGCCAGCAGCATACCTCCCATCATGGGAGACTAGGTGCGGCCGCCACGCTGGGTGGGTTGACGCAGCGCCCGCATCAAGGCATCAGCATATATGACAGCTGCGCGCTTCTTCTCATCAGCTGTCGCTTCACGGTCAGCAGGCAGCGTGACTGTCAATGCTTCACGCTGTGCGGCAGGACCGGTTGTGGCGCCACATCTGCAGTGTGGACGGGTTGGCACACCAGCTGATCACAGCAGCCTGTTGGAGGGGCTGGCAATGCATCTGCTTGCCTTGGCATAAGATGCCCTTGCTACCCATACAAGCTTCGCTCAGAAACATGCACACAGCCTGGCATCCCGTGAAGCTCAGCCCAGCCCCACACCGCGTTTGAAACTTACGTGCGCATGAGGTGAGTCTCATACTCGGTGGCTTCAGCATCGTAGTCACGGATTGGGAAGTTGGTTTTGGCGGTGCGGCCCTTTTCAAGTATAAGCGCGCGGTCGTACTGCCGAGCAGCCCCCTCCTCGGTCTCAAACACGCCAAACGAAACCTGCAGTAGCAGTGCACACACACCAGAGCATGGTCAGCAAGGGCAGGTCGTGGATGCCTTGCACAGGGCTGGCTGTGCTGAGTACAGCGTGCTACTCCCGCGGCCAGGGAAGAGCAGCAGGCACCATCCCATGCCAACGGCTGCAGGCACGGCTGCTGCTGCATGAGCAGGCACCCATTGACAGCCAGACGCTCAGCGCATGCTGAGGGTCAGTGTCACCCGCCAGCATGAGCTCACGTTTTTGCGGCCGTTGAAGGAGCCGATGCGAGCCTCCCATCGCCCGTTGTGACCGCTCACGCCTCGGAACCTTGACTTGCCGCGGCTAAAGGCGCTGGAGCGGCGGCGAACGTAAGCCACCACCTCGTCCTGCACACATGCGGGAGTGGAGCGTGAGGCAAGGTTTGGCGGTAGGAGTCGCTCCTGAGTGCCGCTGCCTCACCCCATGGCTGCCCATCACCCTCCTTCGACTACGCTAGGGGCCCACTCTGAATCGCTCATGCACACCCTTTGGCTTGCCCATTGCTTGGTGGTCAAGCATATGAGGCCAGGTCACAGGTCAAGCATATGCGGCCAGAACAGATCACAGCTAACCCTGCGGATGTCCCGTCTTGCTCACCCGCGTGTACCCAGCAATCTCCTGCAGCTGCTGGGCGTATTCGTCGGGCGAGAAGTTGATCTGTGCGTCCAGCCCCTTGCAGGCCAGCGCCGCCAGGTCGTACGCATGTGCGGCATCCTCCTGCGCTGGGTGGGACAAAGGGCGCAGAGGTGAGGCAGGCGACAGAGCTGCTGGCAACGCTGGGCGGCAGCCCGGTGTCGAGTGCAGTGCTCACCAGTACCACCACATCCAGGGCTGACCAGTGCACGGGTGGGAAGCAAGCAGACTGTAGTGACAAGCTAGCAAGCAAGCTGGCAGGCAAGCAGGGCTGCTGCACTGTCATGCCTGCGAGTTGAAGCCGCCCAGGTAGAGCTGCCTGCCGTTGAGCCAGAGCGAAGCCTCCCAGCGCTGCGTCAGCCTGCGAGCAAGCAGCAGCCGCAGGTGATCAGGTGCAGGAGTAGCAGCGCAAGCGAGCGCAGCAGGGGTTCAAGCTTCAGGCAGGCAGGAAGATGTGCGAGCAGCACCCGCCGCTTCCTCACCTGTGCCTGCTGACGCCTCTAAACTGCTGCACCACCACCACCTCATCCTCCTCCCTCTGCTCTGATGCCTGCTGCTGCTGCTGCTGCTGCTGACGAGACAACGCCCTGCTGCGCTCCCTGGAGGGAAGGTAGGCCGGATCCGCGGCGCCTTCACCGCTGCTGCGGCCACCCTGCCGGCGCCCGCTCTCCCGCGCAAACCGCGTGGGTTGCAGGCTGCTGGCTCGCGCATGCTGCTGCGTCTGCTGCGCCTGCTGCCCCTGTTGCCCCTGCTGCTGCTGCTGTGGATGGTCGGGCACTTCAAACCAGGAGGGATGAGGCATGACCGCCGCGGCTGCACTGCTGGGGGTGTCGCCGCCGCCATCAGATTCATCGCTCCAGGCGCTGCTGCTGTGGCGCTTGCTGTCACGCATGCTGTCTGCATCCCTGCCATCTAGGTCCATTCTGTCTGCCCGGCGCTTGGGGCTGCCTCGCGCGCTGCCTCCCTCGCCGCCCTGCGCCGCTGCTGCTCGCAGGCTGCCTGGAGCGCCCGCGCCGGTCCTGATGCGCAGCACTGTTGGCGGTGGCGATGCATAGCTCCAAGGTGCCGCTCCCTGCCCGCCTGCTGGCACCAGCACAACCTCCACACCTCCCTCGTCCAGCCCGCTGCCGCCGCAGAAGCTCGCCGAGTGGCGCAGACTGGGCTGCTGCTGCTGGTGCTGGTGCTGCTGCTGCTGCTGCTGCTGCTGCTGGCGAGGCAGCATGGCGGCGCGGGCCGCCAGCTGCGAGTGGCCGGGCATGGCTGGCAGGGCGGCAGGGTCAAACAGCAGCAGCCGCAGGTCTTCCTCAGAGGGCAACTCCCCCAGCCTGCTTTCATCTGCGAACTCGGCAAAGTCAGCCAGCCCTGCGGCGGTGGCGCTGAGCAGGCTGCCGCCTCGGTACAGCAGGCCGGCGCTGGCGCCGCCTCCCGGGGAGCCGCCGCCTTCCATTTCCTCTGCAAGTTGGGGGCAGGCAGGCAGGGCAGGGCAGTCGCAGCAGGGCACATACATTCCAGTGTGCAGGACAGGGCTGGAAGCTGGCACAGCGCTGATGAGAGGCAGTCAGAGGCTGACTGGAAACTGAGGCAGGCAACGGATAGCCACAATCCAGGACGGCAGGCCATCGCTTCTCCGATTGCTGCTGCCCGCCCGCCCTGGCCCCACCTGTGCTAATGAAGTCTAGTTGAGTGAAGGGGCGGCCGTAAGCTGGGATGGCAAAGCCGCTGCCCTGGTGCAGGAGCAGTGGCGGGGCGCTGCTGCCAGGGCGCAGCTTGCCGCCCAGCGCTCGGTTCGGGTGGCCCGATGGCACTGGCACGAATGTGTTGGGCAGCACCAGGGGCGTGGCGGCGCTGCCTGCGCCCTTGAGCACTGTGTAGCTGCTGGCGGTGGCCAGCAAGGGGCCGATGTTGAGCGAGGCGGCGGCTGCCGGGGTTGTGACCAAACGGTTGCCAGCCTGCTCGGCATCCAGAGACCCCATCTTGAGAAACGGCGTCAGGCTGAGCCCCGGCATGCCACCCTGCAGCGAACAGGTCACAACAGGGGCTCAGCGCCACGACGCAAGTGCAGGCAGGCTGCGAGAACGGCCGGGCAGCGGCGAGGAGGCGGGAAGCGCGCCGAGAGGGTGCGGCTCCTGCCGGCGCACCTCCCTGCCCTGCGGGCCGCCCTCCTCCTGCTTCAGGTCGGCCAGGAGCAGGTTTAGGCCATCGTCAATGTCTGCGAGGGGCAGCCAACGGTTTTGATAAGTTTGGGAGAGCGGGTAGCCACAACCGGTCCACGGCCTGGCGGAGGCCTCAGGGCGCCGCGACCTCATCCACGGCCTCCACGGGGGCTGTCGCACATCAGGGCGGCGCCAGCGCGCTGGTTTCGGGCTGGAGCACGCCTATGGGGGGGCACTCACTCGAAAACGAGCGCGGGAGCAGCTGGTCGTGGTTTGATGACATTCCCGTGGCCCCAGGGGTTGTTTGTGAGCTTGAGCAAGGCCGTCGCGGTCCGCGCCAGCCAGCCGACCTGGTGTGCCCCCGAAACCGTGCGAGCGAGGCTGATCCAAGCGATCCCTGGTCAGAATGGGCCCCGAGAAGATCGATGGCGTCAACGAAAGCAGGTTGCGACGGCAGGCCGCCTTGCGCCCTGCTGCGTTCAACGCAGCACGTTCTTGACCGAGCCGGAGAGCGGCGCGATCACGCCGAATCCTGCGCTATAAGTGTCAGCGTGCACATGCAGCACTGTCATCGCGTGCGCAGCCGGGGCAACAGCGCAAAAGGCCAACCAGCTTCGGCCGCCTTCAGGCGCCTCTCTGCGTCTGCTGCTTGCCTGAAACCACGCACGGGGCATGCCAAAGCTCAGCACCTATGTGTCACACACAGGCGAAACGCCTCCAGCGCCTGCAAGCCCCCGCCGCCATCGGCCGCCGACGACCGACGCAGCAGGAGCACTTGCAGCAGCAGAGCACCTTGCAGCGGTAACTGGAGCCCACAGCGCTCCCCGTGTTCCTCTTCAGCGGCAAGCTCAGCAGGGGGACCAGCAGCAGGGTCTAGAGGGCAGACTGGGGCAACTGTCGCTGGACCCGCGGCACGCAGCAGCTGCCACCAAACTGCAGGCTGACTATACGAAGCGTGTGCGGGAGCACGGCCCTCGCACGTTTCGCTGGCCCGACGGCAGCTTGCGGCCAGAAAAGCCACCGCCAAGCCCACACGCAGTGGTGAGCACTCTGCACCTGTCCCAACAAGCCATTACTGTGCCTGCTGCTGCTTCGGCTGCCGTCCTCATGCGTGAGACCAAGAGGTTGCACCAGACCTTGCTGCTTGCCTAGCTGTAGCTGCTGCTGCTGGAGATGCTCACCGCTGCGCTGCGCTGCAGGCCAACCGGCAGCAATGGGCAGAGCTAGTGCAGCACTGCCGCACAGCCGGCGGGGATCGTGCGTTTGAGCGCGAGGGCCAATCGCTGCGATACTGCCTAGGGGTGTCCCACCAGCAGCACGCGGCATACCTCGCACACATAGGGCTTGAGCCTGAGGCTGATCCCGGCGGGTGGGTGGCTGAAGGGCTTCAGCTGGCACACTACTTCAGCTGTCTTGGGCTGGGCAGCTATCAACACTGCTCTGCTCTAGCACCTGACCTCGCTTGTACAGCCGATTTGCCTACAAGAGGGTCCCTTCCTCCCGCCCCAAACGGCACTGAACCTCCCTGCCGCTTGCGCGGCTGGTGTGCAGGGAGCTCAAAGGCCGGGTAGCAGGGCTGCCAGCCCCTCTAGATGACCCCCAGCACTGCTTCAACACATACTACAAAGAGGTGCGTGGCAGGCTGGAGAAGCAAGGGGTGGCTGGGGAGGCGGGGAGGCGGCACGCAACTGCTGGCCTGCAGCCGGCAACCGTCACAGCTCACGGCAGCTGGCCTGCAGCCAGTGCACACCCGCAGCAGCACAATGCACCACGTGCAGCCTGGCTTTGCTGCAAAGCTTGCCGCAATGCTGCAGCGAGGTGTGAGTCGGGACTTCTGTGCTTCATCTTTGCTGGCCAGTGCTCAGTGTTTGGGGGACAGCATCGGTGCCCGCCCGTCTTCGTGTACTGCCCATTGTAGTGCCCCTGACAGGAGGTGCTGTCTTGCATGCAGGGAGCAGCGGCTGTATTCAGGGGTGCTCGGGGACGGCTGCTCTAGCCTGCCACGGCTGCCACTGGCTGGCGCTGGCAAGTAATTCGCCCCTAACGCCTGGCCCAGTGTGCGGAGGCCGGCCCCAGCGGCCTGGTAGTGGTTGCTGTCTGTTATCGTTGCTTTTACACACACGCTGCGCTTGTTGCTTCCGTCTGCTTTTCATCTCTCTCTCGCTGCTACTGTATTTTGCCAGTGCTGATGCTGACGGCAGCGCCTTGGAAGCCTGCATGCTCCCTTCCTGCTCTTGTGCTGCCACTTCAATAATGAAAACACTGCCACACCACACACGCCCACGACACCCCACGCCTCATCAGCCTTGCATCAGCGATTAGGGCATGCACTGCTCATGTGTGCGCCGCCGCACTTGAAGCAGCCGCCGCCATCTTCGCGCCCGCCGCCGCCGTACTTGCGCTTGCCTGCTGCGCCATCGCCCCCGCCGCCATAGCCGCCGCCATAGCTGCCACCTCCGCCATAGCCTCCGCCTCCGCCGCCACCGCCGGGGCAGTCCCTGCAACAGGCAAAGGAAGAGGAGGAGGCATGGGCGCTGAATGGCTGAAGCGATGCCACTGAGCTCCAGCAAGGCATGCAGCGAGGCTTTCTGCCGACTTGCACGAAAAAGGAAACTTGCACATGTGAGGGCTCTGCCCACCTGCTCCAGTGGCCAGTCTCCCCGCACTTGAAGCAGGTCCCACTCTTGCCGCCGCCGCCGCCGCCGCCGCCGCCGCCGTAGGCTCCTCCTGCGCCACCATAGCCTCCACCGCCTGCACCAGCACCGCCACCCTGGCTGGGGCAGTCCCTGCAGCACGGGTATGCAACATGCGGTGCATGTGTCAAGTGAGCCAGCAGTAGTGCGCATCAACTAGCGCCCAGCTACTTTCATGTGAATGGAAAGTGGCGCACAGATGCAAGATGCCTCTTGCAGCACAACGGTGCAGCAGTGCAGCAGCGTTACCGCGCTGTGCTGTCCTGTGCAGGCCCCACCTGCTCCAGTGGCCAGTCTCTCCGCACTTGAAGCACGTGCCAGTCTTAGCGCCACCGCCACCGCCGCCACCGCCACCCCCGTATGCGTTGCCGCCACCTGCGCCGCCACCATCGCCATAGGCACCTGCACCAGCACCACCTCCCTGGCTGGGGCAGTCCCTGCACAACCAGAGTGCGAGGGTGGGGCAGAAGGAGAGCCGTCAGGGTTCAGGGGCTGCGTAGAACACTGGCCGATAAATGGTGCCTGCTCCCTCTCTTTGCTGATGCCCCTCAAAAGCCAGCCAGTGTGAGCAACTAATAAATGCGAGCAAGTTCCGCTCACCTGCTCCAGTGGCCAGTCTCCCCGCACTTGAAGCATGTCCCACTCTTGCCGCCGCCGCCGCCGCCGCCGCCGCCACCACCGCCGTAGGAGCCTCCTCCTGCGTCGGCAGCGGCAGCCCCACCACCAGCCGCAGAGGGGCCTGCAGCACCATCATCACAGTTGATTGCGAGGTGCGTTGCAAGCTGAAGAGCAGGTAGCAGCAGCAGCCGGAGTAGCAGCAGCAGATGGGTCGCAGGGACATTGCGGCTGCGAGTAGACCTGAGCTGCAAGCTGAGGTGTGTGCACCGCGTGAGTGCCATGCACGCAGCTGCGCAGCAAGGCTTCTTCGGTAAATGAGGCAGGAAGGCAGGCAGGCAGGCAGGCAGGCAGGCAGGCAGGCAGGCAGGCAGGCAGGCAGGCAGGCAGGCAGGCAGGCAGGCAGGCAGGCAGGCAGGCAGGCAGGCAGGCAGGCAGGCAGGCAGGCAGGCAGGCAGGCAGGCAGGCAGGCAGGCAGGCAGGCAGGCAGGCAGGCAGGGAGCAGCGTCCGCTCACAGTTGCTGGCCCAGTGCCCGGGCTGGTTGCACTTGTAGCACACATCGCTGCTGCGGTCGCGCAGCACACCCCCAGCACCATCAGCTGCGCCCTGGTAGGGGGCGCCTCCAGGCACGGGTGGCGGCGGAGTGGTGGCGGCACCTCCATAGCCGCCATAGCCGGGCTGGTAGTTGCCCTGGCCGCCAGCCTGCACGGGGCAGAGTGGTGGTGTGTTGAGCTGTTACTGTGACCGTAGGTCAGTGAGACAAAAGTGCCCAGGTAGAAAGCACAGTCACAGGCACAGGCACAGCCAGCATGGCACACCATGGGTGCATGGCACAGCTCAGCACAACAGATGCGGTGGTTGCCAAAAGACAAACACAAGAAGAACCAGGCATGCCGGCCCGGCAGCCAAGCAGCACACATGCATGCAGCACACATGCCTGTCCGCCGGCGCCGGCGCCGTAGCCGGTGATGCGCCGCTTGCTGGCGGGGCTGCCAAAGCCGCCGCCGCCGCCGCCTGGCGAGGCAGCACCCAATTCGTCTGCCCACTTGAAGTAATTGCAGGCCTCGTTTGGGCATTTCACAAACGGCCTGTGGTGGGGGAGGTGGCAGGGGAGGCAGTAACAGGGTCACGTGAGAGGCCTGAGAGGGTCAGCTGCGTCAGGTGAAAAGCTGCTGGGTGCTGCATGCTGGGATGTATGGTACATCCTATGGTGGGTGCTCAATGCGCAGGTGGGTGCTGGGTGCATGGGCGGGAGCTGGATGCCAGGTGGGTGCTGGACGCATGAAGGGGGCCATCAGTGCGCAGGTGGGTGCTGGGTGCTGTGCAACAGGTGAGTTTGCGTTGGCAGCAGGCAGGCTGGAGCGTGTGATGCAGCACTGGAGGGCGGCAGGAGCAGCAGTGGCATCCAAGGTCACCAGTTGAGCTTGCCTGCCGGGGTTCTTTGGTGTGTTGGAGGTGCGCTGGTAGCATGGGTTGCTGCAGGTGGGGCACAGCACCTCGCCTGCAGGAGCACTGCCCTGCGGCGGCGCCGAGCCAGGGGCCGGCCCATATCCGCCGCCGTATGCGCCGCCGCCGCCGCCGCCGCTGGTGCCATAGGATGCGCCGATGAGCTGCGGCTGGCCGTGCTGCGGTGCGCCGTGGGCTGCAGGCGCCTGGCCCCAATCATCTGAAGAAGGAGGAGGTATGAAGGGCAAGATGTGATGTGGCGTGGCCAGCAAGCAGTAGCGCAGGCGGTGGACAGGCACTTGCACACACTGCCATCCTGCAGCAAGAAGCTGTGGCAGCACTTGCAGCATGCCCAGCCGTGAGGTTCCCTCACCATCATCCTCGGCCTCAGCCAGGGCAGCCAGCTCCTCAGCAGAGTAGCCGCCATTTGCAGCCGCGGCCGGTGCCCTTGCACTGTTCGCCTCCACCCCGCCGCGCTTCGCAGGAGCCACGCTCATCTCTGTCTGTGCGTCGCCGTGGTCGTCCCAGCTCTCGCTAGCGCCGTAGGTCGCCATTGCAGGCAGGGATCGTCCGTGAGCCTTGCACAAGGCACAGGGGGCGTTTGCAGTGTGATCTGGATCGAATGCGGACAGTGCCGACACCGATCAACGCCGCACTTGAATTGAATCAAGGCGTGCTTTGCTGGGGCATTTCATGAGGTGGCGGACAACTGTGATCGCGTGCACAACGTCATCATCAAAGGGTGGGGCATCAGGCGTGCGTCTAGGGGCACCAGGCCTCGCCGGTTCAGCCATCGGGCTTGACGATGCAGCAAGTGGTGGTGCCTCCGTCCCCCAATTGGTGCGCATCTCGTGCAGGATGTGCTTCACATCGCATGCAATGTGGCGCAGGCTGGCTTTCTTCACTATAAGTGCCGCCGCCACCGCCTGCCGCCACTGCCACCGCCACTGCCAGATCAAGTCTGTGTTGTTTTGTCGCAGGTATGGGTCGCACACCGCTGACTGGGCACCCACCCTGGGGCTGTACGCATACGCCGCACAGAACAGCGTGGCCGTGCTGAACACGCGCGCTAAGGCTGTGCGGACACTGCTGGCAGGCCACACCAACAGGTGGGGACGTGGAGCCTTCACCCGGCAGTCTCTGCAGTCTACAAACACTTATGCCATCTGGCGGATCGGCATGTTGCCAAAATTTCCACGTCCTGCACCAATGTTGCAAGTCCTACGGCCGCTCCCACCCTCCACCCTGCAGGGTGACCTCTGTGGCGTTTGCGGGCGCCGCCGTCTCGGGTCCCGCACCGGACACTGACACTCAGGCCGTACACTGTGATGCGGTGGCACCTGCGCCTGCAGCGCTGCCGCCTCTGCTGGTCTCTGCAGGCGCGGACCGCTCGCTGCGCCTCTGGAATGCACACACCATGCAGCGGGAGCGAGCTCTGTACAAGCGTCCGGCCGAGGTGTCGGCTCTCGCGGTCAGCAGGTGAGGCGCCTGTTCTGGCTTGCAGCAACACTTCCAGCCGCCCTGCTTGTCACGTGCCGCTCCCAGCCTTCGCGCTGTCCTTACTGCCTGCATTGCCCTGCCAAGGGGTGTGCTTGGCCACTCAATGCTCCGCCCTTTGCCTCGGTGTGCACAGCAGCCAGCGTGCCGGTGCCTGCCCAGCCTGCTCTGTTCTGCCGCCTGCTTCCTCTGCAGCGATGGCTGCACTGCGCTGGCAGGCGACAAGGCTGGCAGCCTGTTCAGCTGGGACCTCTCAGACGCCACATCCAAGCCTCGCAAGCTGTCCGGCTGCAAGCAAGCCGCCGCCGTGACGTGCCTGGCAGCCGCCCCTATCGGCAGCAGCAGCAGTGCCGGCAGCAGTGGCCAGAGTGCGCTCAGCAGCCTGGTGATGGCAGGGTACGCAGATGGCACAGTGCTGCTGCTGGACTGGCAGCGCGACTGCGTGCTGCAGCGGCTGGAGCGACATAGCCGAGAGGTGCAGTGCGTGCGGTGGTGCGCTGCTCCAGTGCCTGCAGATGCACAGCCTGCTGCCCCGAGTGCCACAACAGCTGTTGCCCACTATGCAGCAGCAGCAGTAGTAGAGGTGGCAGCAGCCACAGAGGCTGCAGCAGAAGCCGTAGAGCCTTCAGCAAGAGCAGTGGCGGATACGGCGGTGGCAGCAGCAGCAGATTCAGCAACGGTGGATGCTCATCCTGCTGCTGCTAGAGGGCACGGCTCAGAGGCGGGATATCAGCAGGCAGTGCCAGCCTGTGCAGGCAGCAGCTCGGCGGCATCAGCTTCAGAAGATGCGCAGCTGCCAGCCCAGCAGCAGGGGCAGCACCCGCCGCCGCAGCAGCAGGATGAGCTGCCTGATCGGCTGCCGACTGCTGGCGCCACAGCCAACGCTTCCTTGCCACAGCCGCTGTCGCCTGTGCAAGATGCGGCGGCAGCGCAGGCGACTGACCCAGATGTGGGCCTTGCAAGCCATGCCCGGCCTCCTGCCTGGGAGATCATGCTATCGTCTGCAGCAGACGGCGTACTGCAGCTGTACTGCCTGCCCCATCGAGGCGGCACCGCATGCGCTACAAGCAGCAGCGACGGCAGCCCTGCCTCTCAGCTGCGGCTGGTTTCAACACTGCGGGTCCCCAAGGCACACCCCGGTCTGAGCAGCAGCCAGACCAGCAGGCTGTGGCTCACGGCAGCGGTGGTGCCGCCACTGCTGCTGCCCACACGCACACCAGAGCCCCCAGCGGCCGCAGCAGGCACAAGTGGTGAGCAGCATGCCGGGAAGGCGCAACAGCTGTGGCTGGTCAGCACTAGTCACGGCGGCGGGCTGCTTGCCTGGAAGGTCACCCTTCCGGCAGCTTCAACTGCCGCTGCTACCGTACAGCGGCCACCATCGTTGCCAGAGGCAGCAGGGCCAGCAGCAGTGAGGGGGTCTGCATCAGCCAGCTGGCGCCGCTCTCCCCAACCTCATGGCGGCGTCGGCGGTGGCGGCGGCGGCACGCTGTGCGCTGCTGTGGCCGGTCCCTACAAGTTGCCGGTTCAGTCGGGCCGCACAGTCTTCACCCTGCATGCAGCAGTAGTGTTGCCGGACGCTCCGCCCTTGGCTGTAGCTGAGGCTCAGGCTGAGGCAGTGGCGGAGGCAGCGGCAGGGGCGGAGGCTTCGCCTGCTGCAGGCGCCGGCGTGCCTGGCAGTGTGGACGCTGTCGCTACTGCTGTGGCAAATGCTGCACAGCCGCTCCTTCAGGTCATGAGCAGCAGCATGGACCGCTCGGTGCAGCTGGTGCAACTGCAGCATCCCGCGGCCGCTGCCGAGCAGGCTGCCGCCGCGGCGACAGCCGGGGCGGGGGCAGGCCTGGGTGATGGATCGTGGCGGCGCGATGCGGCGGCGAGCGGCGCGGTGGATGCTGCCTGGAGGGGTGCTGAGGTGGCTTGGCGGTTGATAGGGCTTGGAGGCCATGCCTACTCCCTGAGTCTGCTGCTACCGCATGTTACCCAGTATCAGCCTGGGCCCCAGCAGCAGCAGCAGCAGCAGCAGCAGCAGCAGCAGCAGCAGCAGCAGCAGCAGGATCCAGCAGGGGGATCGGAGCAGGCAGCAGTACATGCAATACCAGCAGTACAATCAGCAATACATGCAGTACCAGCAGTACAATCAGCAGTATATGCAGTACCAGCAGGAGAGCCAGCCGCCGGCGACGAGGATGAAGTGCCGCCGCCGCCGCCACCGCCGCCACCTGTTGCTGGCCCTGATCCAGGCACGGCGGTTTCATCTGCTGCAGCAGCTTGTGCCAGTAGCGGTGGGCTGAGAGCTGCTGAGAAGGAGGCACCGCTTTCCCGGCTGCCGTACCTCCTGGCCCTTGGCTGCGGGGACAGGACCGTGCGGGTGGTACCGCTGGCCGGTACCGCCGCCGCCCGACGCAGCGAGGCGGCGCAGCAGCGGCAGCAGCAGCAGCTGGTGTTGTGGCAGGATGTGCCTGCCAAGGTGACGGCCGTTGCCTGGCAGCCTCTGCTGCTGCCGCCACACGCTGCTCAGCCAGCCAGGCAAGCAGGGGAAACAAGCACAGGCTTGATCGTCCCAGCAACAGCTGCAGCAACAGCAGCGGCCCCAGTGGCGGCCGTGGTGGCATCCTCAGCGGCGGCAGCGGCAGCGACAGCGGCAGCAGCTGTTGCGTTTGGCTGTGAGGATGGCAGCCTGGGACTGCTGCTGCCCAGCAGGGAGCAGGTGCTGCAGCTGCCAGTCAGGCATCAGGCAAGCCACTCCCTACCTCCCCTTCCTGCCCGCCTTCTGCTGTACCTGTGTTTGCTGCTGCTGCTGTTGATGCTGCTGCTCTGCTGTTGCCGCCCTGCTGCTGTTGCTGTGTACGGCTGTCGGTGCCGCACCAGGCACTCATGCGAGCATGTATGCTGTACAGAGGTAGTGCCGCCAACTCGTCCGCCCTCCATGCCCTCCACAATATCTTGCAGGGTTCCGTGCTGGCGGTGGGCTGGTCGCCGCCCGCTGCGGCCGCCGCGGCAGGCGGGGAGCCCTCAGTGCAGCTGCACAGCCTCTCAGCGGACGGCACCCTTCTGCTGTGGGCAGCCCTGCCGCTGCCGCTCCTCGAGCTCTTCCCAGCTGGCGCTGCCCGGCAGGGCGGTGGCGGCGTTGGCGGCGGCGGCGGCATTGCTGCCTGGGGTGCAGCAGGCGGGAAGCTATCCAAGACCCTGGCAAGCCCTTTGGATGTCGGCTCCCGGCTGGGAGCAGCAGCAGTCGCAGCAGCGGCAGCTGGCCTGCCGGCCGCCCTCGCAGCCCTGTTCCCTGCTGCCAGCCAGCAGCGGCAGTGGCTCACGGCCTTTGCACTGCCGCCGCAAGACTGCGTGGCACAGGCAGCCAGGGCGACTGGCACAGCTGCCGGGGCTGGGCACCTTTTGGCAGTGGCATGCAAGGGCGGCGCGCTTGCGGTGCTGCAGGCTGCGCCAGCGGCGGCAGCCACTGTCGCGGCGGCAGCAGCTGCCGAAGTGGAACTGAAGCTGCTGTGGGTCAGCGGCGGCAGTATCAGCAGTACCACGGGCCTTGGGGAGGCAGTGAGGTGGGTTTCGTACTGGCGATCCTGCCTGGCCAACTGACTGCTTGCTGGGGTGTCATGTGCGCATGACTTCTCCTGCGGCCCCACTCCGCTGACATCGCTGCCCGATTCATCCCCTACTGGCATGGCTGCTGGGTGTCATCTGGCTGGCTGTCATTTGCTCTACTATGTACTGCTGTTATTGCCATAACATCTTGCTCCGCCTTTTCGTCATCAGCAGCTGGAATTCTTAACCGCTGCTGCTTGCTGCCTGTCTAGGCCTAATGCCCCTGGTGCCTCCCCGCCTCCCTCCCTCCCTCCCTCCCCGCAGCAACCTGTGCTTCTCGCCTGACGGGCAGCTCCTAGCCGGTGCCTCAGACAGCGGCCGGCTGTCTCTTTACTCCTTGGCTGCAGAGGCAGAGGTGGGGCTGCAGGCTCTCGTGCCCTCGGCAGCAGCGGGCGCCAGCATCCAGCTGAGTGCCGCCGTGACGGCGCTGGCGTGGGTGGGCGGCAGCTGGCCATCCAAAAATGCAAACGTGGCTGTTGCCACCACCACTGACAGCAGCAGCAGTGGCAGCAGCAGCAGTTGCACTGGCCTTGGCGGTGCGGGCACCAGCAGCAGCAGTGCCAGCAGCGCAGGTCAGCTTGTACCGGGTTGCGGCAGCGGAGGCATGCTGGCAGCCGCCCTGATGAGCGGCGGCATACAGCTGGTAGACTACCACCACCACCACCCAGCAGGCGGCAGCGGCAGCAGTAGGGGCGGACTGCTGGTGACGACCGCACTGCTGAGAGGCCACAGCGGCATGGTGCGCTGCCTGGCCTGGCTGCCTCCTGAGGCTGAAGCTGAGGCTGCTTTGCTGGAGGGGTCAGCTGAGGGTGCAGCTGAGGTGGCTGTCGACGAGGGGCAGCAGGCACAGCAGGCACAGCAGGCGCCGGTTGAGGCGCAGCAGGCAGCTCAGGAGGCAGCAGAGGAGGCACTGCCGGCGCCAGAGCGAGCACAGCAACAGCGGGATGAGCAGCCCCGCGCGCCGCCCCAGCCCAAGCTGTTCCTGCTGTCAGGCGCTGAGGATCAGTCGGTGAGGCTGTGGGACATTGCCCGCCAGCTGCAGGTCTGGCAGGAGCGGCAGGCGGCGGCAGAGGCAGCGGCAGCGGCATCCGCAGAAGCAGCAGCAGCCGCAGAAGCCGCAGCAGCAGCTGCAGCAGAATCTCCGGGGCCTGTGGATGCAGGAGCAGCAGCGCCTGCGCCAGAGACCCGCCAAGATGTGGCAGCGCCCATGCAGCCTCTGGAAGCCGGTGCTGGGGCACCGCAGCCAGCCACTGTTGAGGCGGGCACACCAGAGGCATCGGCACAGGTGGCTGCTGCCGATCGGCAGGCAAGCATACAGCCAGGACAGGACGAGCAGCAGCCGGCGCAGCCACATCAAGTGCGGCAAGAAAAGGAGCAGGCGGTGGCAGGGCAGGAAGAAGGCAGCGGCAGTGAGGCTGTGCCGCCGCCGCCGCCCCCCCAGGTGCCAGCTGCCGTGCATCAGGTTGCGCGGCAAGGAGCTGCGGGGCAGGATGCAGCACCTGCTGTTCATGGGGATGGCGCACAGCCATCTGGCCCCTCGCTGGTGGGGCCAACCGTGGCTGCAGGCCTGCTGGAGGCTGTGGCGGCAGCGCCAGTCGCAGTGCAGGCCGCAGCAGCAGCGCCAGCAGGTGCAGCAGCAGGGTCACCAAGCGCGGCAGCAGGGTTCGCAGCAACAGAGCCAGCAGGTGCAGTAGCGGGGGCAGCAGCAGCTGAGCCAGCAGGGGCTCCGCCCCAGCAGGCACCCCAGCACGCACCCCTGGCCACCCCTGCCAGCAGCGGTCCAGCAGCTGCAACAACAACACCCGCACCTGCAGGGCAAGGAGTCTCGATGCCGCCAACAGGCGCTGGCAAGAAGAAGGGCGGCCAGCTGCTGGGCAGCCGCCCGCTGCTGCCGGCAGCGACGATCGACGACGGCGACCGCTCTCAGCAGCAGGAGGCGCGGCAGGCCTGCTTGCAGCTGGCAGGGCAGCTGCTGCTGCGGGGGCAGGGACCGCCAGCCGCCGGGCAGGCACTGGATGGCAGCTGTGAGGGCTTTGCATCTGACTTTGGTGATGCAGAGGCGGTGCCTCCGCCTCCCCCTCCACCTCCGCCTCCGCCTCCGCCCCTCAACCCAGCTGCCGCTCTGCTGCTGGACTGCGCCTCCGACCCGCTGACAGCCAGCCTGGCGCTGGGCCAGCAGGCCGCCAAGCTGGGCAGCGATGCGGGCTCGGCAGGCAGCGGCGCGACCCGCCTACACCTGGCGCATCGAGCGGCGGCGGCGGCCCTGTTTCGTGGCGATGTGGCGGCTGCCGTGCAGCTGCTGCTGCAGCACGACGCTCTCACCGCGGATTTTGTCAGCATGAGCGCCGCCGCAGGTGGGCCTTTCCTCTGTGCTGCTGGCTGCGGGCTGGCACACTGCGCTGTCACTGGCTGGCTGGCTGGCTGGCTGGCTGGCTGGGATATTACAGCGCGGACTGGCTCACTGTGCTGACTGCTGGCTCACTGTGCTGGCTGCTGGCTGCTGGCTCTGAGAGCTCTGGCCAACCGGCTGATTTACAAGCCGATTGTGTTTACAAGCGCCTTTCATGCCGCGTGCATGCCAGCAACGCCTGCTCTTGCCCCTGCTCCGCCGGCATGCAGGCCCTGCTGCCTGGCGGGCGGTGACCAAGGTGTACGCAGCCAGGCTGGAGCAGCAGCAGCAGGAGCCGCACCTGGCAGCGCTGCACCTGCTGGCAGCTGGGGAGGTGGAGGCGGCGGTGCAGGTGGGGCCGCATCTCTGCTGCTGGCTGCTTCTGCCTTTGTCCCTCGTCGAACCCCATCCCTCCCTTTTGAGTGGAGAGTATGAGACTTTTCCTCAGCTGGGACTTCCCCTGTCTGTCCTTGCTGCCTGGCTGCTTCTGCCTGTGTTTCCTTTCGACGCCCATCCCTCACTGTTCATATGAGAGTATGAGATTTCCCTCGTTTCTATCCCTGGCTGCAGGTGTATCGCCGGGCGGGGCTGCTTCGGGAGGCTGTGTCCTTGGCAGCGGCCCGGCTCCTGCCGGGGCATCCCTTGCTGCTGGTGAGTCAGAGGCAGCGGCGTCAGCGCCTGTGGTTGGAGCCATGTCTCATTGTCGTTGCTGTTGTGTTGTTGTGTTGGCTTTGATTGTTGTTTTGGGATGGGTGCTTGCCAGGCTATACGAAATGCCTGCCTCCAGCCAAGGGCTGCTGGCCGTCTGTTTGAGTTGCCTGCCTCCAGTCAAAGCATCGCTTGTCTCCCTGCCCCCCTTTTGGTCCCGAAATCTTTCTGGATGCTGCCTTGCTGCGGCCTGCTACCAGCCTGGCTTGCTCTCCTTGCTGACTGCCCTCCTGCCGGCCTCCTTCCCACCTTGGTTGCCTCAGGAGCTGCACGGAGCCTATGCTACCCAGCTCAGCATCAAAGGGCAGCATGAGCAGGCGGCGGCGCACCATGCAGCGGCTGGCCAGTGGGCTGCTGCTGCAAAGGCCTTGGGTTGCAGATGCACCGCGGTGGCGGCGGCGGCAGCTGTCGCTCTCTGCCGCTCTGTGCTTGATCAGCCAGGCACAGGAGTGGTTGCACGGGAGCACGCTGAGCTGGCAGCTCAGCTAGAGGCCTCTCTCCGGCAGCTGGAGGAGCTAGCAGCGGCGGAGGGGCTGGATGCTGCGGCCGCGTCAGCAGAAGCAGCAGCAGCACTCGGCCACAGCCACCCGCTGCCAGTGGCCCCAGCGGCCAGCAGCAGCAGCGGCGGCAGCAGGCCGGATGCGCGCCGCCACTACAGCTTGCAGGCGCTGCTAGTCCTGTCCGAGGCTGCAGACCAAGCCAGCCGCACTGCTCAGGCAGCTTTGCGGCAGCTGCTACCAGAAGAGCTTCGTGCCGGCAGCAGCCAGCACAGTTGAGCATGCACGTTTGTCACTTCTTCTTGCTTCCAGTGTTGATGTAACACAATGTGGCTTATGCTGCAAGATGCATGACAAGCCAGCAACCCTGCCCAGCAGATCTGTGTGAAGCCTGAGTATGAACAATCTTGCTCAAATCAACAAAAATGGAGACATGAAATGAAATGGACAGGAGGGCTGATGGAGACGCTGAAATGTACGGCATTCATTCATTGTCCAATCGAATCGAATCGTGTTTCTGACGGCGCAGCACATGCATACCCACGAGACAGAAGGCGTGGAAAGGAGAGAGGCACGCGCACATAACGTTTACCACGCCTCAAACGGCGCACCCGTGCTGGGCGGCACCTTGCCGCTCACTGCATCCAGCTCTGCGACCTGTGCGTCCGTCAGCCGCCAGCCCAAGGCCCCGGCAGCCTCCTCCACCTGCTTTGCGTTCTTTGCGCCCGGGATGGGCACGGCTCCCTTGCACATGGTCCAGTTGATGGCCACCTGTCCAAGGGTCTTGCCCCCCTGGTCATCTGCCACCGCTCGCATGCAGTCCAGCAGCACCTGCAGCTCGATGGGGCAGTACAGCGTAACAGCATCAGTGCTCTTCCTCAGCGTGCAGCGGCAGGCGGGTGGAAGCTGCAGGCGCTTGCAGGTCAGCTGGTCTGGCGTCCGCCTCCTCCGCAACCCAAAACAGCACAGCCACACAGCACAACCAAACAGAACAACCACGCAGAACAATGACATTCTGCCAAACAATCTGCGAGTGCCAGTGCCAGTGCGAGTGCCAGGGCTGTCAGCAGTACCGCAGGGACCAACCTGTACTGAGCGGTACCGGTCCTCAGTGAAGAGCCGCGCCCTGGGCCCGCTTGGCTTGTTGTCCTTGCTGTACTTGCCTGTCAGCAGGCCCTGGCACATTGGAGAGTAAGCCACCAGGGTGGCGCCCGTCTCCCTGCACCAGCGGCAATCAAGCCACCCAGTGAGAAAGAAGGCAAGCAAGCAAACAAACCAACAAGATGGGCGAAAGAAGACGCCGTGAGTGATCAGCCTAGAGCGATAGGTTATGGCTCAACAAGGCACGGAAGGCAAAAAGTGCAAGCCTTAGCCAACCAAGCTGAGCAAAGATCACAGCAGCAGCGGCACAGCGGGGCACAACGTGATGCGTGAGGCGTCTGTCCCTCCCCCCACCATCCATAACTGCTGGCCATTCTGCCAGCTCTTGTCGACCGTCACACCCCTTTGCTTGCCCACGACCGTGCACAGAGAGGGACAGAAACTTCATGCAGCGCTCGAGCACACCTGCACCGCCCACACCTGCCCCGCCCATGCTCGCACCTGCACGCCTCCATCACACCGTTGGTTTCGGGCTTGCGGTACAGCAGGCTGTACTGCACTTGGTTGGAGGAGAGGCAGGTGCCTCGTGACTCCAAGTAGGCTGCCGCCTTGCGCACCCGCTCGGGTTTGAAGTTGCTGACTCCTACCGCCTGCGCCAGGCCCTGCTCTGCCACCTGCACAACAAACGAGAGCGAGAGGCAGGCAGCACTCTGGCTGGTTTCAGCGGGAGGCAGCAGAGGCGTGGTTGCACACACCAACCATGTTGAATTGTGCCCAAGACACGCCACAGAAAGCAATAGCCTGCCGCCACTGCCGACGCCGTTGCCGCTCCTGTTGCTGTCACTGCTTTCTGCTGCTCTCTGCTGCTGCTCTCTGCTGCGCTCTGCTGCTGCTGCTGCTGCTGCTGAGGCTGAGCTCGCACCTGAGCCAGGCCTTCCAAGTGCGCGTCGTTGGAAAAAGCGTTGAGGAAGAAGCCGGGCCTGAAGGGCCCAAAGGGACATCACACACACATACACACACACATGTGGCGCTGATAAAACACGCAAGACAGTTCAGCGTAAGGGGTGCAAATTGTAAAGCACTCCAAAGCAGCTTACCACACAGCACAGCACAACGCCGCACTGCCACCTGCTGCTCCTGGCTCACCAGTGCTGGATGTAGAGGCCCGTCTTCTGCAGGCCGAGGCGGTTCAGGCTCTTCTTGCAGGCTCCCACCAGGCTGCCGGGCGTCTGCCTCCACGGCAGGGGCGCAAACTTGGTGCCTATGACCATTTGGTTGGCGGTCTGCGTCTCCTTCATGAACTCCCCGACTGCATCATCAGTGCAGCAATGAGAAGTGAAGAATGAGAACTGAGGACGGAAGTGAGGAAGTGAGGACACGCCTCTCCCAGGATGCTTCCAAGATAGGCGTTGGAAGTGCACACCGTGGAGGGCTTTCAATTGCACAACAGTCCACCCTCCATTTGCAAGCAAACAAACAGGCGTGCAGGGCAAAACTTGCAGATGCAAAAGCTCAGCGCCAGCCAGTCGACTTGCCGAATTCCTCGCTGAGCCCGAAGCCGTACACTTCCGCAGTGTCCAAAAAGTCAATTCCTGAAGCAACCAGTGCCTTGTATGCCTGCACGTCAGCCGAAATACAAATTGAGGAGTGGGTGGTGGTCACCTGACCCTCGCCGGCCACGGCACCAAACCGAGAAGCACCTCGCCACACAGAGATGTTGCCGTATTCCTCCGTGGAGCAGCAGCTGTAGTTCACAGAAGCAAGCAAGGCAGCATGGTGCACCGTGAGGTTGCTCGGCTTGTCGATGTTGCTCTGCCAGTAGCGGCTGCGATCACCCCAGCTCCAAGCCCCCACGCCCAGGGAGGATACTTGCAAGCCTGCACTTCAGATGCCATTGATAACTGGGAGCATGGGTCTGCCTACGCAAAGCGTGCAAGGGCGGTGGCAGTGGCGGTGGCCAGCCGGCAGCGTCCGTGGCCTAGTCCAGTCAACCGCTCACTTCACTCGCATCGCGTCCTGCTGTAACCAGAGCGTGTTTCAATCAATATAACGAGGCGCACCAGACTTTCCCAGCTCGGTGCGATCTCTCTGGCCAGCAGGTGCCAAGGTTGATGCGCTCCGCACGATCATGCTTTGTCGCTGAGCCCGCGCATTGGACCTTGAGAGGGGGAAGCTGGCTTTCATGGCAAGAGTCATGGTTGCTGGCTGTTTTTGGCTGTCCTCTGCGGTGGATTCACTTGCAGCACGAGCAGCTTGAGATCAATAGGTCGACAACAGCCGTTGTCACCGTGCAGAAGACTACTCACTTCTCACTCCGCTGTGCTGTGCCGCCCTGCAGCACGCCACATGCCAGCTGTCCCGGCTCTGTCCCGACTGTAAGCCCTCCTGTGTTTATTTACACACACTGTTGAAGGGATGGGCATGCGGCCAGCGTCGGGCGTTAATAGGTATTGGCGGTGTTGGTTAATAGGTGGGGTGAGACCAGCTGTCCCTACAAATACAAATATGAAGGGGGCCAGAAAAATTGGCACGCCAGATGCGTGGAGACAGCGTGCCCTTCTGGCGCACGCAAGCAGGCGCGTGCATGCTATCGGGGTGAGGGGTGGCGGCAGGGCCCACAGGAGGGCAATCAGGGGCGGCACTAGAGCAAAAGCGAGCGAGCGGAAATGAAATGGAGTGATGAAAGAAGGGGAGGAAGGGAGGAAGGGCGGGCAGGGAAGTACACGTGCTGAGTGTGGCGCTGGGTTCTCATTGGACGGAAGAAAAACATCCGGTGGTGGCGGCGGCGGTAATGGAAGGGTTGTTGAGCGTGAAGACGCTCAAGCTAGTAAGGCCCGGCGCGTGGTGGGCTGTGTAGGCTTTACAGGCATGGACACATCGTCATGCCTGTACTGCCTGCAGCACCACCAGCGAGTGGCTGGCGAGGCCACTGGGGACTGGCAAATGCAACCAAGCGCGGCACTGGACCAACAGCAGTGCAAAGGGACATAAGGCATAGGGATGCAGAGTCATGGCAAGCGACACACACACGCACAGCCCGCCACAGACTGGACAGAGGAGCCGGGCGGGGTTCACGCGGGGAAGCCTTGCCGCTCAGCAAAGGAGGTGATCAGTTTGAAAGAAGTCTCAAGAAAAAGAAAGCAAAGGGGCAGGGGCGACGCCGGCAGGGATGCAGCCACTCGTGACCGCGACCCTGAGTGTAGGACAGGGCAAACGCAGCAGCGACAGCAGCAGGTGTGAGCTACGCAGGCGGGCGGAGAGATACACACACAACCTTGCAACTCGTGCCGTGCCATACCTCTCATACCGCTCACAAAGCGCGGGCCACAAAGCGCTGGCAAGCATTCAGCGAAGCGGTTGGTGCTGCATACACGACCCACCTGCCGGCTCTCCCCGCATACGTATCATATCCTTCAGTCTCCTCACAAAAAGCTGAAGCTGCCGCCTTCCAGCTTCACGGCAGGCGGCGCCAGATCGGCGGGACCGTGAGATCCGCCAAACCCATTTCGCTGAGGGGGGTGGTGCTGGTAAGCTGCCACACCCATGCTGGAATGCATCTGCTGGTGCTGCTGAGCATGCTGGTACTGCCCGTTTCCCACAGGCACCAAGCGCTCTGCTGAAGGGTCCAAACGCGAGCCGGTCCCCAGCTGCACCTGCTGCTCGTACTGCTGCTGGTGCGCCTGGTGCTCGTGCTGCTGCTGGTTCGACTGCTCGTGCTGCTGCTGCGCCTGCTGCTGGGCCTGCTGCTGCTGCTGCTGGGCCTGCTGCTGCTGCTGCTGAGCCTGCTGCTGTGCGTCAGTAGCACGCTGCTCGTGCTGCCGAAGCGGAACGTCAGGCACGTCTGACGGCAGCGGGGAGGGCCCAAGGTCGCTGGACAGTATGGCATCCAACAGCGGGTCCGCTTCGTCGAGGTACGACAGGGAGGTGGCAGGAGGGTGGTGCAGGTGTGCTGCACAAACGAGGGGCAGGGACAGGCAGCAGAGGCACAGGGTGAGGTCAAGCGGAGAGTGCTGGAAAGGAATGGCCTCCCTGCCTTGCCGCAGCACACAAGCGACAGCCAGCCAGGCTGTGCCGCTCTGCTGCTCGCCCTCAAAGGCTGTGCCCCTGCGCTGGCTGCGCTGAATCGGCACCACCTAGCCTTAGCCCACCCGCCTGCCTGTGCCCACCAAACACACACAGCTACAGACATTGCTGGCATGTAGGTCACAGTGCCGCCGCTCACCTGTGACACGCTTGGGCACGGCGTCATTCTCCCCAGCAAACAGTATCTGCCAGATGTAGTCGTCAGATGGGTTGAGCACATCCACGGGGTTCATGGAGGTGGTGACAGTCACCAGCGGCGCGGAGGTGCCCGTCTGGGGGGGGGGAGGGAGGGAGGCAGAGGGGAAGAGGGAGGGAGAACACAGGGCAGGTTAGCACACTTGCAGAAAGGAGTCAATGCATGAGCAGTCGCGTGAGGCAGCGGGACGATGGGCAGAGAGGGCAGCAAGCAAACGCTGCACCACCGGGCGACTGGAACGCCAGCATCAGCACACGCTCTCCATCTCAGCCAAGCAACGCTCCCACACATGGCTTGCCAGGCGGGCAGGCAGGCAGGTTAAGGCAGGCAGGGAAAGGCAGGCTCACCAGATGCTTCTTGCTGGCGTCAAACTGGTCAAAGTCAAACAGCATTCCCGCCCGAGGGGCCACATCCCAGTCTGCCGGCAGCGGCGGCGGCGAGGGAATGCGAAGCAGGTCGTCCTCCTCGTGCCCAAAAGGGTCCAGGTGCCCATTGGCATGCGAAACAGCCCCGAAAGGGTCCGAGAAGAGGTCTAGCGGGGACGGCGAGTGCGTGCGCAGCTGGCCGCCGTCGCCGCCGTGCTGCGGCAAGTCCATGTGCGGCAGCTGCGCGGGCTGGCCCTGGTGCTGCTGCGAGGCGCCGCCATCGGCGCCTCCAGGCTGCTGCTGCTGCTGGAAGAACTGCTGAGGAGCCATGGTGGCCTCACTGCCACCCCCCGCCGGCGTGGGAGTGCTGTGGTGGTGCACGTTGGAGTGGAACAGCAGCCCTCCTGCATGGTGGGCGTCCAGGTTCTGCACCAACGTCTCTATGCGGCACGCTTCCGCCTTCCTGATGCGCTGCTTGGACTCCGCCTCGCTCGTCTGGCGCTGCTTCACAGCCTGCCGCCGCACCGCCTGCTCCCAGCTGCCAGACGTCTGCTCTGTCGTGGTGGCTGCCGTGACTGCCTGTGGGCTCTCGCTGGTCGTGGACATCTGCTGCTGCAGCAGCGGAAGTGAACGCACACGCTAGACGAAGTCCTCAGCAAGCGGGCAGGCAGCGCGATGCTTGCTGCACTACCTGTGCGGCAAGCGGCTGCACAGCCAAGGCATGGCATTGACCAGTGCTTCGAGTACGAGGCCTGCAGCAGCTCACAATACCCCCACAATCCTGCGCCAGAGCTGAGGGGCACTGAAACAGCAGGCAGACCACATGCGGTGCTGCGGTACCGGCGGTGTGCTGCAATATCGGCGGCAGGGGAGCTTTCTGCCGCCAGCACATGGCCGAGGGGGGGCCTGGTTTTTGCTGCAAGGGCACGCACCTGGCGCTGCCTCTTGGCTGCTTGCCGAGGCGCGCTCTTGCCAGCCGAGCAGCCCACATGGTGCTTTCCAGGCCGCAAATCCTTGCCGCACTTGGGACAAAACTTGAGCTCGGTACCGTGGCCACGCTCCTTTCCCGACCCCCGCACATCCGGCGGCGCGCGAAAGTGCACTTTGAGCCGCCAGAGCTCTGCAAAGCTGCGGTTGCAACCTGAAGAACAAGGGGTACAAGGGAACAGGCTCAGCAGGCCCCCAGGATGGTCCGAGCAGGCTGTCGCGCGCACACGCTTAGGCGAGGGATGGCGGCAGCCGCCGGTGGCCGCCTTGTCGCTTGCAGCGCCGTCCGACACCCCACCTGAATGTGGACAGTAGAACCTGCAAAGCACAGGGATCGGGGCGCTCAGGGCACGGCAAACTGTCGCGGTGAGATGGTTTTCAGGTGGGTAGCTCGCTGCTGGCTCCTGGGCACCTCGTTGCCCTTTCTCACCTGTCTGGATCGGGCCCTGACACGATTCTCGCCCTCTCCTCCTCCGTGGGCGGCTCTGCTCGCTTGCCGGTGTTGGGCATCGCCGCTGCAGGCCCCGCCGCGACCGCCGACTCCTCACACCGTCTACCCCGTCCAAATGCGTCCGCCGGAGGCCGCAAACACGCAGCTTGGTGCAGGCTGACGGTGCCGCTCAGCCACAAGTTCGCACGGCGCCCCGAGCGAGTGCCGCCGGCTGTGGGTATGGCTGCAGCTGGGTATTTTGCTCGGCCTCACGGTGGCACCTGAGCGCCTGGGGCTTTTCGCCTGGGTCGCCTGCTTCGGTGCCATGCTGCGTGCGAACCGCGACTCGGCCTGTTCAACGCTGTGCAACGCGCATGGCGCCGCACCCCTCGCGCCGCACCACACAAACCCACTAGCAAGAACATATCTGACGCCGCCTGCGTCGCCGCCAGTTCGCCGGCAAAACTTTACAAAACTTAATAGGAGCATTTCACACTGGCAGGCCCTTCGCCTCCACGGGGTCAGAGTGGAGAGGGCTTGTAGGGGGAGACGGGCGCGGCCTGGAACGATGTGCCCTCCCGGTAGTAGCTGACTCCCGCCACTCGCTTCCCCTGCTTCTCAATAACATCGATGGAGGCACGCGCCAGCCCCTTCTCTAGCTGCTTGCCGTCGGCTGACACCGTGTACGTCAGCAGGTTGGGGTGCGCCTCCAGCAGCACCACCAGGCCCTCGCCTGCACGGGGAGCCAGCTCCACAGATGGCATCAGCACCATGCCGTGCTGTTGTTCACATCAGCAGCACCCGGCCCCGCTAGTCGCGTGCCGCAAAGCTCATCCCGCACAATGGTGGCCAGCAGCCAAGACTGCCGTGTCTGCCCCGACAGCGTGCACTGTCAGCCACGCGCCCTCCCACATCCCACAATTCACAGGTCACCACCATGTTCCCCAAGGGCTCACCGCTGACGCCCGCTCGCTGAGCGTAGTCCACAACAGCCTGCATGGCCTCGACCGACTGCCCAAGGATCTGCAAGAACACAGAGCACAGGCAGCGGTTTGAGGCATACAGCAGTCTTGGGGTAGTCGGTACAACCACAGGTCCGGCGAGCCAGCAGCTGCACTTCTTGGCATGCAGCGCTCCCTTGCTTGCCTCTGGCATGCCTCACCATTTTGTTTGTGGAAGCCATGTTCTCCACAGCTTTCAGAGGGATGCCCAGGCTCTCCAGGTAGGACACCTGAGAGGGGAAATATGGCGAGGAACAGAGGAACAGGGTAAGTCGAAAACAGCCAAGCAGAGCAATACACACTCAGGAGGTGCAGCGACTTGCAGGCTTTCAGCGGGCACCCTTGCGATCATGATCTGCTACACTGTTGTACAAGGGCCCCAAACACTGGTCGCAGGACAGCTGGTAAGGCAGCACAAAAGGGCATGAAGCCTGCAGAATGCAAGCAGGTTTTTGGCAGTGCCGCGACGCACAGCTGCCTCGATCTGTGGCACAGTGGCTTTAAGCCGCTTCTTCTGCATCTCTCCCGTCACTCCGTCGATCCAGGCCAGGTCCCAGCCGCGTGCCAGCAGTGCCTTGCGAACTGCTGCCGGGCTGCTGAGTTCCGCCTGCAGGTCGGTGGCGACGGGTGCCGCTGCCGCGCGCACGGCCAGCCTGCGGAATGCGCAGTGCGGCGTGAGGCATGGCGTGGCTAGATGCAACATCGATTGCTGGCAACCTGGCCAGGCGTGAAAGAGCGAGGGCGTGGCGAACCCACCTGGTGTGTTGCCCGCTGGGCCTTTGGCTCCTGCAGCTATGTGTCACGCATGACACGAAGGCCCGAGCCGCAACGGGGGCTGCAAAGGCTGCCATCGAGCAAAGTGCTTCTGGACGCGCGGTGAGCAGTTGTCTGGGCTTGTGATATTGTGCAAGTGTGTGCCTGGATAATGCCGTAGCCGGCAGCCATTCATTTCGCAGCACCATCATCTGCCAACCTGGAGCTGTACACTTGCCTGTGCGATTGTCGGGCCCGTTTGCTACCGTCCTCGGCTGCCGTCACGACACCAGAGGCAGCGGTGACGACTTGCCGCCTTGCTCATCGCCCCGGCGGTTCAGACCGCTTCCAGAACGGTTCCAAATGGTGAAGAACGTGGTGGTGAACGTCAGCGTCAGCGGATGGGCCGCCCAGGTAGGCGTGCAGCCAGCCCTGGTGCCGTTGAACGCATGCCGCTGGGCAGGCGGGCGGACACAAACCGTCCGTGCATCATCAACCATGTTCCGCATTGCAGGACCTCTTTGACATGGTGTACAATGGCAACGGAGCCTTCCTGCGCAGCTTCCATCGACATGTCAACGGCGATCCAGGTGTGTAGTGCACCGCCGCTGCAAACCGCAGACTCACAACCGCCCCCAACCGACGTGCACTGCCACCTTGCTTCCCCCAGATGCGAGCGTCGGCGAATGGGAAGACGATCAGCGCACAGTCACTTTCTGCACCCCAGTGGACGCCCCGGGCCTCATCAAGCGCATGCTGCCACAAGACACGATCCAAGTGGTGGAGAGGCAGCAGCGTGGCTGCGAGACGGACGGAAGCCTCACACTGACCAGCACGCCAGTGCCAGTTGTGCCAGGCGCAGCAATGTTCACCACACGCGCGGTGCTTACCTTCAACGATTCTGGCAACGGCGAGTGCCAGGTGAGTTCTCACAGACAATGCAAGCTGCCAACTTGAGTGCATCCAGCTGCCTGCTGCCATTTCCTTGGCCGCATGGTAACACTCATGCACTGCACCGGCAGAACTGAGGCTTTGGAAAGCATCTTCAATCCTCTGCCTGCAGATCCATGCGATGGTGACTTGCAGTGCCAGCGGGCCTTATGGTCTAATAGGTGGGCAGGCTCGCAATTGCAGTGCAGACGCCCGACCACTTTACTTCTGCTGCCTCAGTTCGCTGTTGCTTCGACTGCCCGACTGTAACGTTGCTTTACTGCGCCGGACTCCTGGCTGCAGGCACTGTCGAGTCGTTCATGGCAGAGGCAGGAAAGAAGAGCCTGCTGCAGTTCCTTGAAGCTGTGAAGGCCCTGGTGAGGCACGCTTGCTTGTTCCGTGTTTATGTTTACAACCCGTGCGTCCGCAACAAATTTTGCGCTGCAGGCAAGCCTGCGAAGCTGTTCGAAGGAAGGAGAGCATGCCATGGAGCATATGAGGCTGAGATTGAGACGGTTTGCCATGTGCCGTCTTGTGTGCAGGTGCCAGGAGTCCAGGCAGTGCCGCCACCGCTGGTGGCGGCATCTGTGGCAACGGGTCTGCCTGCACCGGCAGCGGCGACGATAGCAGCAGTGCCAGCGTCTAGTTCATTTGGGCCAGCACGAGTAGCAGCAGCGGGGCACGCAGAGCTGCCGGAGCAGTTTTATGATGCTCCCGAGCTGCTGCTGCCGCCGACGCCGAGCAGCGGCGGCGGGCAGCCCGAGGAACTGGATGCAGCCCAGCTGTACCTGCGCTACATGTGTCGCACCAGTGACCAGACAGTGGGCCTGCTGCAGGTGGGTGCTTGGCAGGCTGGCTGGCAGTCCGGCAGCGGCAAGGACAACCATGCAATAGCTGTGCGGTTGCTCACTGCCTGTGGCTCATGCTGTGGCGCCATGCCCCATGTTGCAACATTGCTTCGCGACACCTGGTGACCGGAGATGTTTGTTTGTCCTTTCTTGTGCCTCCCACTCGTGCCTTTTTGTTCCTTTGACTCCGCAGGCGCTGGAGTTGCAAGTGCGGTCGCTGCACGACACTGTGGCTGACCTACACCGCATGGTAGACGAGGAGCGGCGACGAAGGGCGTGGTGGCCAGACCTGCCACACACCGTCAGCACGCGAGGGGCGGTGCTTGGGGCCATGCTGCTGGCCAGCTCTGCCGCTGCAGCAGCCCTGATGATCAGCAGGCGGCAGCGCACGATGGCCGTGGCGTGACTGGCACCGTCTTTTCTTGGCCCATGTATCGATTCCTTGTATTTATTATCCTGTAACGCTGTATACTTTACTTAAACAGTCATAGGAGTTCAAAGCAGTGACCGCCAAATTGCAACTCGCGCAGGTCGCCTCTGGCCTGGCTCTGCTCATGGCAAACGGATCCATGGTGTCGTGCAGCGCCATCAGGGGTTCAACATTAAGAGTGTTTCGCCTCAGGTGCGCCTGTGCACACATGTGCAGTATCTCGATCGACGGTGGTCTCATCACCAGTATGACATGCCAATAATGCAGACGGGGAGCGAGGGCGCGCATGCACATCGCCGCCACCTCTGTCGCCGACGCCGAAAGCCGTCCAGCACGGGTGGCTGTAATTGGAGGCGGCTTTGCTGGCCTGGCTGTGTCCTGGCACCTCCTGTCAACAGCATGTAATGCCAGGCCCGTGCAGCTGCACCTCTTTGATGCCTATGGATTGGGAGCGGGCGGCAGCGGTGCCGCCGCAGGCCTGCTGCACCCATACACAGCCAGGGGCAAGGTGAGTTTGTTGCACCACAGCATCGGCACAGCAAGGGAGTTTCGGATCCTGACCAGCCGGCCTGGAAGCAGGGATTTTTGCATGCTGGATGATCGACACCTTTGCCGGTACTAATGGGGACACTGTCCCTGTGCAGACGCTGTGGCGCGGCTTGGAGGCTTTCCAGGAGGCCACCGCCCTGCTTGAAGCAGCAGAAGCAGCTGCCGCGGCAACAACAGCAGGCCAGGCACCCGGCATCCGGAAGCCCTTTGTGTGGCGGCATGGCATGCTGCGCGCGTCGCGCTCCGCCAAGCAGGCGCGAGACGTGGCTCGATTCCTACCGGCAGACCCTCAGGCAGCGGCAGCCGCAGGCGCAGAGGTGCTGTTGGATGCCGCAGCGATGGCAGCTCTAGTTCCCGGGCTGCAGCCTGAGCAGCTGCTGCTGTTGGACCAGCAGCAGCAGTTGGCGGGGGGATCGCCGCCGCCACCTGCAGCTGTAGAGCAGCCGCCACGCCAACGGCAGCAGGGGGCAGCGGTCCACCCACCGGCAGCGGGCCTGCTGGTCCACGGCGGCGTGACCCTGCACCCGGGCAGCTACATCCAGGCGCTGTGGGCGGCGTGCCAGCTGGCAGCGGCACGTGCGGGACCAGGCTCGGAAGCCACCCTGCACCTGCGGGCGGTACCGTCGCTGCGGGAACTAACAGATGCAGAGGGGCACTTTGATGCCGTGGTGGTGGCGGCAGGCGCCGCTGTGGAGAGCATTGCAGAGCTGCGTGGACTGCTGCCCCTGGATCTGTGCCACGGGCACTCTCTGGAGATGCGCTCTGGCGGCAGCGGCAGCAGCAGCAGCAGCAGCAGCAGTGATAACATAGGCAGCAGCAGCAGCAGCAGTGATAACATAGGCAGCAGCAGCAGCGACAATACTAGCAGCAGCAGCAGCAGTGATGGCAGCAGCAGCAGCAGTCGCAGTGGAGATAGCGCTGCGGGCGGGCTCAATGGCTACCCAGCTGGAGCCCCCAGCTTGCTCGGCTCGCCTTACATTGCAGCACACGGCAGTCACAGCGTGGTGGTCGGCGCGACTAAGCGGTACGGCCTCACCGCAGCAGAAGCGTACCGCCAATGCAGCTCGCCCCTGGTGACAGATGCAGCAGAGGCCCAGGCTGCAGCTGAGGCTCTGCTGCCTGCAGCACGCGTGCTGTGGCCGCCGCTGGCCGGCTGGCAGGTTGCGTCCGTTCGGGCTGGCGTGCGGGCAATACCAGCCAGAGGCGCAGCAGGGTCCATTCCCTATGCCGGCAAGCTTCCCACGCAGCAGCACCTTCCCAGCTGCTGGGTGATTGGCGGGCTGGGGGCCAGGGGCCTGGTGTACCATGCCTGGCTGGGCAAGCTGGTTGCGGCGGCGGTGAGTAGCGGCAGCGAGAGCGGGCTGCCTCCTGAGCTGCTGCGATGGAAGAGTTCTGACGTGGTGTAAACTCACCTGGCCCCCTCCACGCCGCCTTGGAACACTGTGACGCCATGAAATCCTAGCGCAGAAATCATGAAGCGGTGCCAGGCAGGACGGCGTGGCGGCGAGCGCGAGTGTCCACACTGCGCTCCCCACACCATTCATCTCATTGTTCTGTCCTCATTCTTCTGCCCGTTCAAACAGGCTGCTATGAGCTTCGCCCGCTCCTTCGCTCGAAACCGCCCGCTCAACTACTTCTTCACTGTCGTGTGAGTTACTGGATGGCACGCGGTGCCGTGAATTGCGCGCCGCAGCGAGCGCTATGCTGACAAATCGATGCTGCTCGCCGCCGGCCGTCTCTTACCGTCACAACCCTCCATTGCAGGGTGGGCGTGGCCTCTGGATTTTACCTGTTCAACGAGCCTCTCAAGCAGCGCTTTGAGCAGCAGCAGAGGGAGCTGGCAGCACAGCAAGAGGCAGAGGGGACAGAGGCAGCAGGCCGGGAGGCGTGAGATGCGCTGGCAGCAGGCGGCAGGCGGCAGCGGCAATGGGTTCGACTCCGGCGCCTTCTTCCCTACGGCGGCAGTGCCTGCATGCGCTGGCCACCATGCTCACAGGGTATGGCACGGGCCTGGCGGCTGACAGCAACGGACTGCTGGCGGGTATTGCCGCCCTGCCAGCAGAGCTACGGCAGGAGCTGCTGCTGATGTTGGCCGGCTGGCAATTGCTAGATGAAGCAGCCTGCGCCGTGCTGACACACAGCGATGATGGCAGTGGTAGCAGTGTCTTGGCAGGCGCGACGGCTCTCAGCTTGGCGGGCTGCGTGCTGCTCAACCGCACCAGCCTGGGCTTGTTTACTGGCGCATCGCAGCTGCTCACGCTCAGCTTGAAGGGTGTCCTGCGGCTGGCAGACAGCGATGTGGAGCAAATAGCCCGGAACTGCTTAAGCCTTCGACGCATGGATCTCTCAAAGTGCCCCAATCTGACGGCAGCGGCAGTGGCAGCCTTGACAGGCTGTGCCTGGGCCCCAACACAGCTGCAGTCGCTGTCTCTCGCGGGCTGCTGGCGCGTTGCTGAGCTGCCTGGGCTGCACCTGTGTGGCGCGCTGACCGCCCTGAACCTCAGCGGCTGCTGGCAGCTGAGCGATGCCGTCGTTCAACAGGTGGGTTCAACTCCTCCCAGCGCCGCCGTATCGCAACATGCTCCCAAAGCTGCCGCCCGTGCTTGCTGATGCTGCTGCTGCCACGCTAATTGCGCACAGGCATGGGATTGCTGCTGCTTCGGACAGTGTTCAGTGGTGGCTGCACCGAGGCTGCTGGTCCCCTTTCAAGACAACCACTGCCACCGGCTGCGCTGCCCTGTCTGCAGGTGCTGGCCGGCACCCCTCTGCTGGAAGATCTCAGCTTGGCCTCCTGCTGCCAGCTGACCAGCAACGCACTAGTGAGCGACTTTTTTGCAGAGGGGCACGATATTCCGGTAGCGGCGCCTGCTGCAGCCCCAGCGGGGTTACCTCCCGGACCCGGCCTGGGTGTGCACCAGGATGCAGAGCCGGCAGCCGGGGCGGCGAGGCGTGCTGCCTGGGGCGACGTAGAGGAGGAGGCCGACGGCTTCGAGCAGCTTGACGTTGCAGAGCAGGAGGAGGCGGAGGAGGAGGACGAGGCTTTCGAGCTGTGTTATCCTGTGGATGGCGTGGTGCTTTCCAAGGTAAGCTCCGCTTGCGCTCTGCGGCCAGGGCGTTGGCTGCGGCATAGCTGCTTTCTCTTGCGCACTGGGTACCGGCTGCGCTGGTCAGGCTGGAAGTTGTTGTGCGGCGGCATGTCAGTTGCTTGCATTACGTGTACAGAGCAAGTACCATACCCGCATCCAGAGTTCTATCGCCAGCACGTGTGATGGGTGCGCCCCTGCTGTGCTTGCTCCTGCTGTGCAGCTGCGAAGCCTCGACGTGAGCAGCACCGAGGCCGGCGACTGCCTGTTGCTCTGGCTCGCGCAGCGCAGCTGCTGCTGCCTGCAGAAGCTGACGCTCAGCGGCTCCCTGGTCACTGGGCTGGGCGTCAGTGCCCTGCTGGCAGCCAAGAGGGCCATCCTGCACCACCAGCGGTGCCTCGCCACTGCACAGGCCTCGACTGCTCAGGCCGAGATCCAACCGCTCCTGGAGCTGAGTGCCGGTGGCACGGCGGCCTTTGCAGTGGCAGGGCAGCAGCACCTGCCGCCTTGGAACCTGGTGGAGGCATCACAGGTGAGCAGGGGAAGCGATTCATTGATCCAGTGTGTTATCAGGTCGTTTGTGTTACCAGCAATTGCAGCCTACTTGAGTCTCTAGCCTCTAGACGATTTCCGTCGCTCTGAAGCAACCTGCGCCATTTGCAATGTGCATTCTGCTACTCTTGCACTGTGCTGCTGTGCCTGCCGGATTGGCCCACTCCATCTGCGTCCTTGCCTGCTGTGCCTGCTGTGCTGTGCAGAGGCGCTGGGAGGCGCAGCAAGGTGGCGGCCTGGCAGTCCACCTCGCCAGCATGGCGCATTCCGCGGTCGATCCGCCACCGTCTCCTCCTCCGCTGCTTCTCAGCCTGCTGGCACCGCCGCCAGACACGCTCTGCCCCTTCTGTACAGCACCGCACCCCAGTCCTGCCGGCACTACTGATGCTCGCCTGCCTTTTGGTCTGGGCGCGGTTGCTGCGCCTGCAGCGGCTTGCTGGCCACCAGGCAGCCCTGCTGAGGTTCTGGCCGCCTTAGGACCTGCCGGCCTGGCACAGCTTCAGGGCCTGGACCTTTCTGGCACTGGGGGCGTGAGCGGCGTGGCAGACGTGATTGCTGCGGGCTGCACGTGAGCGACGAGACGGAGGGCGGGAGTGCTTGGTGGTGGTGCAGTGCTGCTCGCAGCTGCGTCGGCCATTCTCTGCCTTCTCCAAAGCTTCTTGCTTTGCTTCATGCTTGTGTTGTGCATCCAGCAATGCTTGCCGCCGTCTCGTATTTTCTACTTCACCTGTCCCTTAACTGCTCCTCCGCAACCCCTTCTTTGGCTGGCAGGTCACTTCAGCGGCTGCGCTTGGCGGGCTGCACCAGCCTGGACGACGGGAGTCTGTCCGGCGTGCTGCGCCGCCTGCCGCTGCTTCGGGAGCTCGACGTTTCGGGGTGTAGCGGCAGCAGTACCAGCAGGCCCGGCTCTCGCTTGCAGAGGCACAAGGCTGCACGGCGGCAGCTGGGCGGCATCACGGACGCCTCGCTGTGCCTGCTGGGATCCCAGCACAGCGGTACCAGCGGTGCCAGCTCTGTGGCACCAACTGCAGGCCTGGCAGGACTAGCAGTGCTGAATGCCAGCGGTCTGTCGATCAGCGACCCTGCGCTGTGCCACCTGGCCAGCCTGCCCAGCCTCACCAGCCTGCAGCTTCGGGGCTGCAAACGGGCCAGCGACAGCGGCCTGCAGCAGCTGCTGCTGCACTGCACGGCGTTGGCCAGGCTGGATTTGGCACGCTGCTCGCAGGTCACAACGGCCGGGTTTGGCTGCTACACTCCCTTTGCTGGGCAGGCAGCGCAGCAGCAGCAGCAGCAGCAGCAGCGGCAGCAGCAGCAGCAGCCTGGCAGCGCATGGGGAGAGCTGCCTGGCCACACATTAGCGTGGCACGGACCGCGCCCACCGTCAGGCTCGGGCACTGGGCGCGGGGCAGACCTGGACCTTAACAGCGGTTGTGGCAGCAAGGCTCGAGAGGAATGCAGCGCTGTCGAGGGGGAGGGAAACCAAGAGGCGCTGGCGCCAGGTGCCTTTCAGGGTGTGGTGTCCACAGCTGCCGGCATTCGGCTGCAGAGGGCTGCCCTGCCCAAGCAGGCGTGCACTCGCCAGGTGCTG
The DNA here is from genome assembly GCA_023343905.1 of Chlorella vulgaris. Classification (NCBI taxonomy): domain Eukaryota; kingdom Viridiplantae; phylum Chlorophyta; class Trebouxiophyceae; order Chlorellales; family Chlorellaceae; genus Chlorella; species Chlorella vulgaris. The sequence goes on from SIDB01000004.1 coordinate 1,973,191, forward strand.
GCCTGGCTTGCTGGTCAGGCAGCCAGCAGCATTGTTGGCAGGGGCAGTGCGAGGTGCGACCACGCCGGCCTTGCAGCCAGCAGCCGGGGCCCAGCAGGCGCGTCACCCTTACAGCGGCTGGAGCTGGCCAGCTGCGACGCACTTACAGAGGCCGATCTGCTGGCCCTGGCTTCCTGCTGCCCGCAGCTCAAATCTCTTCAGCTGGGCGGCGGCGACAATGCGGCGGCGGCTGGTAGCAGCCTGTGCGCGGGTTTGGCGGCCAGCTGCCGGCTGGTGACGAGGCTGGACCTCGGTGCTGCCAGCCTGGCGGACGCTGACCTGTCGGTACTGCTGTTCGGTCTTCCTGCGCTGCAGCATCTGGAGGTTTTGCAGTGCCGGGCTCTCACTGGCGCGCCTTTCGTCCAGCTGGCATCAGCTGTCAGGGGCGGTACTGGAGGCGCCTTGCTGCTGCGTACTCTTCGACTGGACGGCAGCAGCATCGAGGATCCTGGTGTTGCAGCTCTGGCAGACAGCTGCCCGCACCTTGAAGTGTTGGGCTTGCGGTGCTGCCGGCACGTGTCCGACAGGGCTGCAAACGCAGTACTGCTGTGCTGTCTCAATCTGCGTCAGCTGCTGCTGGGCGGCTGCCCGTGGATCGGCCGTCCACACTCAGGCAACGCACACTGGAAGGAGCACCCGGCTCACAACCTGCAATTTGTAGAGTTACCAGCTCGCTGCAGCGGCATGCAGATGTGCTGGAAGATGGCATACCCCAAACTTGCCAGAGTCAAGTTTGTGTTCCGAGATCCCTAGTTCCACTAGTTCCATAGCAAACAATGTCCAACCTGGATTGCTTGTAAACCGACCAACTGACCAAGTTGATCGGACAGGACCACGTTGCGGCGGGCGGGGGAAACCGCGCAGTGGCAGTGCAGTTCAATCGTCCGTCGATCGCATTCCTTTGGCCTCCGATTGTTCGAGTGTCCACCAGGCTGTTTGCAGCCCTGTGATTTTTGTTGAGCTCGCTTGAGCGGCTTTGTGCAAGCCAATCGCCACTGGGCCTTGCATCGCCGTTGTTTCGTTCTGGATCTGTGCCGATCGAATGACGGCAGCAGCGGCGACTTTGGCCTGCCATCTTCGCTGCCCTAGCAAGGACCGCCTTGCTTCTTTTGCACGGCCAGCACCTCATGCCTGGCCTTGCAACAAGCGTGCGACATCAGGCCGCTGCGATCGCCGCCGCTGCCGGGCCCCGCCGCTTGCCGCCAGCGGCAACGAAGAGCGGGGCGGCGAAGCGATTGCCAAGGAGGACTATGGGTGCGCGTTGCCTGGCTCGCTGCCTCTTAGCTGCTGCAGGACGGCGCGCCTGTCTCAATCAGCAGCGCTTCGCCTCACAGTGCCCGCTGCACAGCGCCGCACCATGCGTGTTGTTCACCTGCTCATCAACATCTGCCCTGCCCCCGCAGCCTGTTTGTGCGGTTCCTGCACACGGCGTCGCCCTACGTCGCCGGCCACCGCGGCCGCACCTTTGTGGTGACCATCCCGGGAGAGGTGGTGGCGCGCAAGGAGCGGCTGTACCCGCTGCTGGAAGGTGCGCTTCAGCTGCAGCTATGTCCGGGGGGTAAGGGCAGTACAAGGCAGGGAAGAGCGCAAGACGTTGCAGGGCCAGGCGGCATTGGGGCTGTTTCACGGGCAAGATTTGCTGCAGTATCCGGAGTGTCACGTGTGTGTCGCTGTTCAATTGGTTGCGAAGGCCAGCCGATTATCATTGTCAAATCATTGCACTGCCTGCCTGCCGACAGCGAGGAGCCTCCTTCCCCTCCTGCGCCTCTGCCCGCAGACATCCTGCTGCTGCATGGGCTGGGAGTGAAGCTGGTGGTGGTGTGCGGGGCGCACGCCCAGGTCAGCGAGTACCTTGAGGCGAGGGGGCGGGGCAGGCAGCTGGTGGGCGCCTACCGGGTGACCGATGAGGTGGCGATGCAGGGGGCGATAGAAGCTGCCGGTACCACCACCACAGTCGTCTCTGCCTTCCTGTCGAAGGTGAGGTGGCTGTCCTGGTGTGCGGGTAGGTGGCTGGTGTGCGTGTAGATCTGATGCGCAGGCAGATGGCTGGAAGGGGTTCAGAGAAAATTCATAATCGCTTGTGTCAAGTCATCGCTTGAGTGTGTCGGGAGCAAGTTTACTCCATTTCATTGCTGGGCAGAAGGGTGCAGTGCTGCCTGCTTGGCAGGGCTGCACATGTCGCTGACACTGGGCACAAGGGCACGGAAGAGCTGGAGGAGGGTCGCAGTGTGGGTAGAGCTCATCGTCATTCAGCAGTGCAGGGACTGGTTCGAGCTGCTGCCACTGTCGCTGCCGCTGCTGCTGCTGATGCAGGCACCAAGCATACCTGTCGTGCGCCGCCACGCCCGCAGCGAGGGGGGCCAGTTCCAGTTTGCTCCGGCTGTCCAGGTGTGGGTGCAGCCGCTGCCGTTCTGCTTTGCAGCCGGCCAGTGTTGCCGTACCAGTGTTGCCGTGCTGGCGCCGTGCTGCTTTGTGTCCGGCTTTGTGTCTGAGAGCGGTGTTGCTACCTGGCATTGAGAGCCGGGTATCAGCGCGCGAGTGATGCATGCGGTGACATCTGCCGGATGCTGGCCTGTTTCTTGGGAGGCTCGGCAGATGTGCTGCCAACCTGCTCCTGATTCCTTCTCTAGGGTGGCTGTTGTGTTCCCCCCCGGGCCTGCTCCCCTGCCACCCTGCCCCCTCACTCACCAAGTTTGCGCGGCGCCTGTGTGTGACGCAGGTGGTCAGCGGCAACTACATCACCGCCAAGCGGAGAGGCATCGTGAATGGCGTCGACTTTGGTGGGTGTGGCACCTGCCGTGCCTGCTGTGCCTGCTGTGCCTGCTGTGCCTGCTGTGCCTGCTTTGCCTGCTGAGCTTGCTTTGCCTGCTTTGCCTGCTTTGCCTCTTTGCCTGCTGGGCTTGCTGGGCGTGCTGGGACTGCTTTGCCTCCTGCTGGGCCTGCTGAGCTTGCTGGATGCAGGTCCCACTGCTTTTTCCCTTCCTCGCAAGCCCTTGCGCTCTCTGCATGCTGCCTTTGCCTGCTGCGGGTTGCAAGCCAGCCGGCTGCTGATGTGGCCGTGGCAAGCAACATGTGCTTGCGTCCACTCTCCGCAGGCCAGATGGGCCAGGTGCGGTTTGTGCAGCGCGGCGCCATTGAGCACCAGCTGGCTGCCGGCAACCTGGTGCTGCTGACCAACATTGGCGTCAGCTCTTCGGGAGAACTGCTCAGCTGCAACGCCTTTGACGTGAGCATGACACCAAGGGTAGTGTGGGGTGCTAAAACAGGCGCAGGGAGCGAGGCGTGGAAGAGGCCACGCTTCACTCTGCCCTGCCGCGGCTGCCTCTCTGCTGCTGCTACTGGCTGCTGTTGCTGCTGTTCCTTGCGACAGGCATGCATGCCACTCGAGCCCGTGCTGCTGGAATGGTCAGGATGATGATGCTTGACTGCGTATAAGAAGGAAAGAAAGAAAATCAACTTTGGGTTCCGCTGTGTCCCCCCACTGCAGGTGGCCACCCACGCGGCTGTGGGGCTGCAGGCAGACAAGTTGCTGATCATCACCGGGGAGGACGTGCGGGAGCTGAACCTGCCCCACTACCTGCCCCTGGTGCGCTGCTGGCCACGTGGCGGTGCTGGCCGCTACTGTCGCTCGTTTGACAGCGCTGCTGCTGCGTCCGTTGCTGCTGCTGACACCTGCGTCCTTTGTCAGAGAAGCGACCAGGCTGTGCGGCGTGTCTGTCTGTCGCACCGTTTCTTCGGTGTCTCGTGCCATCCGTTTCCCCCCTTCTCAAACAGCTGCCGGACCCCTCAACACCCCTCCTCCACCATACAGGACGATGCCGAGCGGATGATCACAGCCAGCGTGTGTGGAGGGGAGCAGGGCTGCGTACTGAATTCGATGGAGGGGCTGGCCCACTCTGAAGTTGCCGGTACAGGCAGTACAGGCAGTACCAGCAGCAGCAACGGCAGCGGTACAGGCAGCAGCAGTTGGTATGGCAGCGGCGGGGAGCAGAGACCCTTCAGTGGCGGCTGGGAGGGCAGCAGCTGGGACGGCGATTTGGAGTTTAGTAGTGGCGGCAGCGGCGGCGTTGGAGGCAGTGGCGGCGGTGGCGGCGGTGCGCCCTGGAGTAGCGAAGGAGAGCTTGAGCTGCAGCAGCAGCAGCTGCAGGGCAGCTGGTCAGACGCAGAGGCGGAGCAGCAGGGGCAGCAGCAGTCGGCGGCGGCGGTACAGCAGCGGCGGCAGCGCAGCAGTACCGCCGAGCTGGCTCTGGACCTCGACAGTTGGCAGCACGTGGGATACCCCATAGCAGTGCTGGCGGCAGTTGTCGCCTGCAAGAATGGAGTGAAGCGCAGCCACCTCATAGACGCCGCCAGCGACGGGTGAGCGGCAGCGGGGGCGGCGGCGGGCGGGGCCCTCTCAGTGTCTCTAGGCTTAGGCGCGATGTTGTGAGGGCCAGTGTCACTTCAGCTCTGCCCTCTGCAACCACACTGCCTGCCAAGCAGTGCGGTCGGCATCTCACCTTGCACCTAATACTGCAACGCACCCTGTACCTCACACCCTGTACCGCACCCTGTACCGCAGGGCCATGCTGCTGGAGATGTACACGCGGGACGGCACACCAGGCGTGTGCATGATTGCAGCCGACATCTACGAGGGCATACGGTGGGGAAGCTCTGCACGAATCCTGCTCCTGCCTTCTGCTTGCGGTGCCTGCCTGCTGCTGCCTCTGCCTCTGCCTGCTGGGCATTCCTGCTTGTGGTGCCTGCTGCCCCTTCCTGCCTGCGGTACCTCCATCTGTGCATCCCTTAAGCTTGCCACCTTCTGCTGCTGTTTCACTGCACTCCCTCAGCCGCTTCTGCTGGCCCAAGGCATCTGCGCTCCGCACCCACCACGGCTCGCGCTGCCAGCATCATCTGCCTCCACCACTCCAACGCACACTGGGCCCTTGTTGACCTGCCCTGCTCAGCCTTCCACACCCTGCCGCTCCTCCTTCCTCCCCTGCCACACTTCTCTTCCTTTGGTGCCTATGCTCTGACGTTATATATAATGAATCGAATCCACATCTCAATTTGATATTCATTCAATAAAACATCGATTGAAATGATATTCCGTGCTTTCCATGCCGCCCCCCTGCAGGCCCGCCGAGGGGCGGGACGTACCCGGAGTGCAGCAGCTGCTGGGCATGCTGGCATCCGAGGGCTTCACCCTGCCCTTCCCACCCGACGATGTGTCAGCCCGCCTGCGCAACATCACAGTGACGGAGCGGGAGGGGAAGGTGGGTGGCTGGCAGGCTGGCGGGTGGTGATGGTGCTGGCATAGCTGGCTGGGTGGTGGCTGGACAGCTGGGTGGGTGGCCGAGTGGTTGGGTGCCTGATTGGGCGGGGGCAGGCTGGGATTTGGCTGCCAGGTTGCAACAGTCATCACCCTTCCTTTCTCAACCCAACCCGTTGAAAGCCCTTCCCAATCCCCTTCTCAATCCCTACCTTCTACTACCATCCGCACCATTGCTAAACCCCTCCACCACCCTCTTGAACCACCACCATTGCATTGGCCCATGTGCAGGTGCTGGCCTGTGCGGTTGTCTGTGACCTGGGCGAATGTGCCGACGGCGTTCGGGGTGCAGAGCTGGGCGCTTTCTGCGTGCACCCGGCCTACCGGCGAGCCGGGTTTGGCGACAGCCTGCTGGACTACGTTGAGCAGGTGGGTTGGGTGGGTGGGTGGGTGGTGCGGTGCGGTTATGGGTGCCTGTGATGGCCTATCGAAACAAAGAATTGATTTTCAATCATTTTTACAAAAGATTATTGAGCTGGTGGTGATGAGTGGGTGCTTGCACAGGGGTGATGGTCTGTGATATTCATTGCCAGGTGCATGCGTGTGTGTGCTGCAGCCGGGGAGGATGCATGGGTTTAGGCGGCCGGCTGGCTGGCTGGCTGGCTGGATGGGCACAGTGTAGTGTAGTGAGCACGAGGCAGACAGCCATGCATTCAGACATGCCTGCTTGGTCTGGTTACCCTTGGTTTGACAAACCGAGTCCCCCCCACCCCCTTATTTGCTCCGCTGCAGGAAATCCGCCAGAAGGGCTATCGCAGGGCTGCCATTGTGGCCGGGGAGGGCTCTTACGAGTGGTTTGCGCAGCGGGACTTCTCTCGGGTGGGTGCCGCCGACTCATCGCCCCTGCTGCCAGAGTGGCGGCGGCGCGAGCTGGCGGCGGCGGCGGCAGGAACCAGGGGAGCGGCGGTGCCACAGCTGCTGGTCAAACCGATTGTGGAGCTGGATGAATCTGTGGCTGCGCAGCCGGGCAAGCGCATCGGGTTCTAGTTTGGGTGCTCTCTCAGTGACACGCTTCCAGCCACATGTTTTGCGAACCTGTTCAGCTATGTGTTGACCCTTGCACATTGTAAGTTTTGCACTCAGATATTTACACGCATGCGGTTGTTGCAAGGGTAATGCACTCAAGGTTCAGAGCAGGTTACAAAGCAGGTTTTAAAGCAGGAGGATGGGGCGAAACGCAGGCAAGGAGGGCAGCAGGCACTGCCGGCGTGACCCTGCTGGGAGGGCATGCACTTTTGGCAACCAGGCTGCCGCTCTTTTAACGCGAATCAATGCAGGAAAACTAACACACGAAGCTGGCCACTGGGCCGGCCCACAAAGCCCGCCAGCCGGCCACTGGGCCAACCAACCAACCGGCCACGCAGCCAGCCAGCCGGCCCGCCAGCGACTCGACTATCTACTCCACAGCCTCGAAGAACAGCACGCTGGGCTGCACGTGGCCGTCCTCACAACGCTTGCGCACGTCTGCCCAGGTGCCAGCGGAGGAGGCGGAGCTGTCATCGAACATCACCCAGCGAGCCATCTCAGGCAGGTAGACGAAGGCAGAGTAGTGGCGTCCGTAGTAGCACACCATGGACCGGAGGCGGTACATGGTGCCTTGCGGTACACCGCAGTATAGCTCCCCCAGGTCGACCTGCGGTACAAAGCGGTACAATGCGGCCGGGTGGAGGGCGGCAAGCGCAAGATGAGAACACGGTTGGGGGGGTGGAAGCAGGGCAACGATACATCTATAGTGCTGCAACCTGCTTGATGCTGCTCGCTCCCCTCTCCTTGAGCAGCGGGGCCATGCCACCACCAACCAAAGAGCAACCTTTGCCCAGATCAGGGTCAATTGGTCTGCTGCGTTGATCAAGATTCTTCACACGGCAGCAGCCCCTCACCTCCTCCCCCACAGCGCGCAGGGTGCAGCCAATGGTGGCTGGGTCCTCCCGCTGTGACTCCCACACCAGCTGCACAGTGAACACGCGCGGCAGGCCGCCCTCCAGCACCTGGCGCACCGGGTGCATCGTGCCGCAGCCGCCTGCAAACATAGGGGGGGGGGGGGGGGGGGGGCGCGCCACAGGTGACAAATAGAGGTGTACCAAGCCACAGGTGACAAATAGAGGGGAGACAGAAAGCCAAAGGTGGCGCACGGCTGCAGCTAACTACGGTGGGTTACAAGTGTGGCTAGAGCAGCTTTGTGCAGCTGCCGTCCCTCAGCCACCCCGATAGATAAACCTAAGCATGGCCGCAGGCACCGCTGCCGCGGTGTTTTATTTTCTGCACTACTTGCGTTGCTGAAGCACGCCGAGCCCAACCCAGACCACGCTGCCCAGCCAAGTTCGAGAGCTTTGGGCCAGTGCAGACAGTTCCTTCAAAACCACTGCTACTGCCGCCTCACCGACGTCGGTGTCACAAGACTTGCAGTGCTCGTCTTCAAGGCTGCGCAGTCGGGCGCCAAAGCCGAGCGCCGAGCCATGGGACTGCAGGGAACCGCGCAGGGCGGCAGCAAAGGTGTTGAAGACATACTGCGGGGGTGGCAGGGAGGGAGGGAGGGGAACAGGGAGGCAGAGTGGACAAGCAGTCAAGCACACAGGCAGGGGGAGAGGGAGGGGAGGCAGGGAGACAGGGCACACGTAGGCATGGCAGGCAAGCAGGCAAGAAGGGTCGGCCAGGGTGACGACTGAAACATTGTGATCACAGCGAAGGCTTGCAGAACACAGGCTTGCTGGGTGCAGGAAGTATACCCAGTGAGGCAACACCTAAGGAAGGCGCAGAGGCGCAGTATGTATCGCAAGTTTCGTTGTGGACACACGGACTGTACGGCAAACAAGCAAAAAAGCAAAAAGCAATACCAACAGCGCCAGCAGTGTCAGCAGTGCCGGCAGGCACCCACCTGCACGTATTGGCCCCCCTGCGTCTCCATGCCGCACTGGCCGCACAGCACCGCCTCTGCCACCCTCAGCCCAAAGACTGCATCCACACTGGCTCCCGCCTCTGCTGCTGCCGCCTTCAAGTGCTCGTACAGCACCAGCAGCAGCTCGCCAGCGTCGCTCATTTCGCCTGCGGCAGAGGAGGTGGCAGGCAAGACGGCAGCTTCAGCATGGTCATGGCAATGCACGGCTGCCGACAGCAGCGTCAATTGATTCAAGTGGGTGTCGGTGGTGTGAGTGCTTGTGATGTGTGGCACACAGGATGATTGGTCTGGTGTGCTTGCTTTAGCAGCAGACGCACAGCAACCAGCAGCAGCAGCAGCAGTGCCACTCCGCTGTTAGAAACCCGCCACACGCTCCCGGCCATCCATCGCAGCAGCAAGCAAGCAAGCCGCCAGTCAAACCGCGGCGCCACTGCTCACCCATCTTGAATTCCTGGCCGGGTAACGCGTTGAGGGCCTCCCTCAGCGGCGTGGGGTCAATCACAGCCCGCTTCTGCTGCTGCTCTGCGTCCATCAGCAGCGGCAGCGGCGGCGGCGCGCCCGAGAGCAGGGCGGCGGCTGCTGCCTGCCGCTCCTCTTCAAAGTCATCCAGCTGGCGAAAGAGAGCCACTATGGCGGCCAGCACTGGATCCCACAGGTAGGTGCCCGCGTCCCAGCACAGCACCTGCAGAGGCGTCAGCGGCGGCCACGGCAGCAGCAGGGCTGTCAGTACAGCCAGTCGCAGCAGAAGAAGCGTCGTGCAACCAGGAAACACTGGTTGCCGTAATTGTAGCGGCAGGCGCACGCACGCCTTCCAGCCAGGTTTCTGCGGCAGGAAGCTGCCCGCCCCGCTGCTGCACGCCCTATTCAGCCATGGATGTGGCAGCAGATGCACCGCAAACGCACTCGAAAACCACGTGCACAGCCACCCACGCAGGCGCAGCCACAGCCAGGCCCTGGCATCCACAACCGCCCCGCACCTGGGACCGAAAGGCCTCGCAGCGCCACAGGCACTGCAGCACCACGTTTAAGAAGCAGTTGAACTCTCCAGACTCATTGCGCAGCCCTGGGAGCGACAGCGCAGCCACTTCAGCCTGGCGAGGGGCCACCGCTTTGAGGAAGTTGAGGTGAGGCGGCAGCAGCTCGGAGCCTGGCTGTTGAGCGACGGCGTGGGCTGCCTGCAGCGCTGAAGCTGCTGCTGGCATGAGGGGCAGCGGCGGGGCAGACCAGCCCAAGCCAGACGTGGCCTCTGCTGGGGTTGGCGCTGCAGCGTGCTCCCATTGCTGCTCCCACTGCTGCTGCTGCTCCCACTGCTGCTGCTGCTGCTGCTGAGCAGGCCTGCCCTGCCTGTGTGAGACTCCTGTGGCTGCCGGCCCATACTGCCACGAGCCACTGCCTGCTGACGTGAAGCCTGCTACTCCTGCTGACGTTGGCGCTGCCGGCTGTGGCTTGGGGGCGGCCCTGGAAGCCCAGGAGGCACCCGCCGGAAGTGTGGCAGGCACCCCCTGCCCCACCACCGGTGCCGCGGCAAAGCCCGCACCAGGAACAGCTGCAGCAGGCGCCCTGGCTGCTGATGCCTCAGGCACAGTCGCTGAAGCCGAAGCATCCAATGGGGGCCCTCCGCTCTGCCTGGACAGGCCCGTAAAGGCCTGCGAGGCAATCGCCACCGCAGCTGCTGGGTCGGCCCAGCCGTCGCCTGCTGCCGCTGCTGGTCGTGCTGCGGGCGAGGGCTGGGCTGAAGCTGGGGATGGGGTCTTGTGCGGCGCAGGCGAGGGCCGCTGGGGTGTGGTAAAGCTGTGGTCGCCATCCATCCTGAGCATGTCCATGACGAGTTGGAGGTCGGCTTCGTCGCCAGCTGGCACAGCATGCCCAGCAGGCTCCGCAGCACGCGCCGCCGCAGGTGACTCTCGCGCTGCAGCAGCCCGCGGAGCCGCGTCTCGTGCCGCAGGCTTGACTGCTGCGGCAGTGGCCCCGGCAGCAGCCCTGGCGGCAGCCTGAGGGGGCACGGCGGCAGCCGCTTCGCTTCGCGGTTGACGGACTGGGGTTGCTGTTGCGGGCTGGTGAGGTGCCTGAGGCGCAGGCTCTGGCCAGGCTGCATCCTTGTCAGCTTCAGGAGCCGGAGCAGCAGCCTCTGGTGATGAGGTTTGCAGGCCAGCGTCGGAAGGAACAGGGCTGGAGGTAGATCTGCGGGAGACAGTCAGTACGCGTGCCTTCGGCTCTTGGGCGCGGGTGGCGGCAGCAGAGGGGTGCTGCGTGCTGATGCGTCCACTGCTCGAGCGAGACTCCAGATTGCCCCTGCTGCCGTTGCTGTGCAGACTGTGCTCAGCTGGTTGCTGCTGCTGCCGCTGCTGCTGCTGACGAAGAGGGGCGTCGCCTCGCTGTCCATTTTGCTGCACTGGCTGCGCTTGGGCCTTGCCCACTGCCACTGCACGCGCAACTGCCGGTGCACGAGCAGGTGCGTCTGGACTACCCAGAGAGTGGGAAGGCACATCAGGTCCATGCTCAGATTGACCAGCAGCCGCCTGCTTGCCGCCGCCTCGCTTTCGGGAGCCTGCTGCCGCTGCAGCTGCAGCAGCATCTGCGGCTGCGCCAGGCGACGCTCGATCAGCAGCCCCCTGCTTGCCGCCGCTTGGCCTTCTGGAATCTGTTTCCGCTGCTGCTGCCGTTGCCTTGGCTGCTGCCGCCGGATTTGCTGCTTCCAGTGCAGCTGCGGCTGCTGCAGCAGCCTCCTTGTGCTCTTTCGACTTGCGGCCGCCGCGCTTTGGCTTACGCTTCGTGTCAACGGCACCGGGAGAGGGTGTCTGCTCGTCTCCATCGGACTCCTGCTGGCGCTCCAAGCCAGCAGCCTGCCTGTGGAGCTGCCGCTGCTGCTGCAGCAGGCGCTCCTCCAGCTCAACCTGCTGCTGCAGCTGCTGCTGCGCTTCCTCCTCATCCTGCCGCTGCCGCGCCTCCTCCTCCTCCTGTCTCCGCCGCGCTGCCTCCTCCTCTTGCTGCTGGCGTGCAGCCTCCCCTTCCTCCTCTGCCTCCTCCTCCTCCTCCTGACGCATCTTGGCTGCTGCCTCCTCCTCTTCTTTCAGCCGCCTCTGCTCAGCTGCCTGCTTCTTCTTCTGCTCCTTCTTCTCGCGCTGACGCCGTGCAGCGTCAGCTGCCGCAGACTCCTCAGCCAGCAGCGCTGCCTCTGCTGCAGCAGCAGCACGCACAGCTGCCTCTGCCGCCCGCTCAGCCTCCGCCTGTTCCGCCGCACTTGGAGACACCTTGCTGGCTGCAATGTGGGAGGCAGGGCGTGCACCTGATTTGAAGGGAGCGTAACTCAACAAGTCCAAGGCAGGGCAGGGGCAGGACGCAGGGTAGCAGGCGGAAGGTGCAGCTGCAGGGCTCAGTGAGGAACGAAATGTGAATGCCAGCGCCTTTGCAGCTGCACTGGGGGTGGGGTTGCGGCGTAGCCAGCCTTCACCCCTCACGGCTTCTTGCTACCGCAGGCCCCATCAACACACATCAGACAGCCGCCCCGGGCCAGCAGACCACGCGCACGGCCACATTATGTTATGGGGCTATAATCCCATCACTGTATCAGTGAATATGCCATCAGGAAGACAGAGAAACACAGGACACAGGCAGAGGGCATGGGCAACCAGCGGCAGCACACCCACCCAAAGACCCCGCAGCCTTGTCCCAGCGTGCAGCAAGCACTTGCTGCACCGCAAACTCCTCCAGGGGGGCCAGAAGGTCCACAGTGCACGCCTGGCGCAGCTGGCTGCACATCAAGCGGGGGGCGGCGCGGGGCACAGACACACGATGGTCAGCAGGCAGGAAGCAAGTGGATGGGAGCGCTCACAGGCATCAGTTGGCCAGCCCGCCGTTAGACAGGCAGGGCGGATCTGGAAGCACGCAACAGCTCACAAGGTGCTGTGCTGTTGGGGCAAGTGCAACTGGCAAGCAGATCGGCAGCATTGCACACGCAGATAGGTCGATGATCCGCGTGCGCACCTGACTACATCAAGCGCCTTCCTGTGGATGGCAGTGCTGGCCTGTTGCAGCCTGTCCATGGTCACCTGTCTGCCTCGCATCAGCTCCATCAGCTGCAGCACCACGTCGCCCAAAGCCTTCTTGTGGACTGGCAGCAGTGGCCGCCCCATGGCCACAACATCACCCACAAGCCGAAGCTTGAAAGCCCATGGACAGACTTCGGCGTCGCGATACCCAGCCGCTGCTTGAAAGTGTGGGGAGCAGAGAGTGGCGCTGAGGCACGCAGACGATGGCCGCCAGCACAGCCAGCAACAGGACAGGCAGGTCACACACGCGACTGTCCACCACCAGCGAGACGCATGCCAGTCGCCAGCCAGCCAGCCCCAGGTGCAACGGCAGTGGTGCTTGTGTATGAGTTGCCGCCGCCTCACCTCGCATTCGCTGCGCGGTTTGAAGATCTACAAGCATGGTAAGGCGCTGCAGGTCTGCAAGCTGGTCCGACAGCAGGGGCGAGCTTCCTGCCATTGCTAGCCGCCTGCGCATGGGCTTGCAGCGAGCTTCCAGCGCCAGGCAGCTCAAATGCAGCAGAACCCACTCAGCTATGCACACGTGCCGTCGAGTTCCTGCGGAGCAGCAGCACAACAATCCACACATGTGTCGCCGCACAGCCATCAGGCTGCCTTAACAACCGGGCAGCACCAACCAGGCAGCCAGCTAGCAGCGCCACGCTTGATTGCATGGCCCTGGGCTCGCCCAGCCTCAAACACAAGCCGCAGATGTAGGCAGGAAGCGGCGCGGAGGCTCTACCAGCCTGCCGGCAGGTGTGCTTGCAGGCAGCCAATGTGGACTCACCTATCGCAAACTCAGCGATTCGCTTCAGCATGACTCCATCTTCCTCAGGCAACTCCAGGCCTGAACCCAGATGGTCACACACTGCCAGCACCTGCAGGCAAGGACGCCGAGAGCAGGGCAGCAGAGGCGCACGCATGCGTTCTGAACAGCCGCAGGCAGGCAGGCAGGCAGGCAGGCAGGCAGGCAGGCAGGCAGGCAGGCAGGCAGGCAGGCGGGGTCGCGGGCAGAATAGAACAAACCGCGCTGCACGCACACGCTTCCGATACAGGCATTGCAAGCAGCGCGGGCACATGGAGCAAAGAATTGACAGACGAATGGTGCATGATACATGCAGCGGGGCAAAACGCACGTAATCGAACATCTGCTTCCATGAATCCAATCCGTCAGCACCACCTGACCAGTCAAGAAAGGGCTGCTCGACGCGGCTTGCCAGCTCTTGCAACACCGGGCCCTGCGCAGCAGGCATAGCGTGCCGCGGCAGGCACAGCAAGGCAGGGCGTGAAGCTGTGCCCGCAGGCGAAAGATGCTGGAGAAATGCATGCAGCGTGCGAGGCTGAGCCTGATAGAAGACGGGTCAGAGCTCCTCACTGCACTGCGCTGCCCCAGCGCAGGCTGCCCGCGGCCACCATGCCAGCAGGTACCCCTTCAGCTGCCCCAACGGGCATAGCTGACGGGCATAGCTGCCAGCCCTGCTCACCACCGCAGCAAGCTGGTCCAGAACCGCAACAGCGGTGGCGGCACTCCCTCCAAGGCGCCGCACCTACGGGGCAGCGGCGGCATACCAGCAGATGGACAGGCGCAACACCAGCAGGGGGTCGGCGTGTCACTTGCTGGCGCAGCCAATGGTGCTGATGGGCACGCAGCTGGCTGCAGCCGTACCAGCCAGGGAACAGAGGCAGGCAAGGCATCGATGCAGCTGCACGCAGCAGCCACAGAGCCGCAGCACACCTCCGGCGCCACTTGCAGCTGGGAGAAGGCATCTTCATTGTTGAACACAAGCATGCACGCATACACTGACTGCTTGGCGCCCTGCTCGCTGCCTGCTGCAGGCATGGGGCGCGTGCCAGCCACCAAGCCAGCCAGGGCTTGCAGGCAGGGCGCTGCAGGAGCACTGGACGCCACGGCGGCGTTGCAGGCTCCGCACCACCCAGCCTCGACATGGCTGGGCTTGTGGGCCTCCCCTCCCTCCTGCACACACATCGCAGCAGAAGAAGGGACACGTGAGATTCCAGCAGATGCAAGGAGCAGGCAAAAGGAAGCATGCCAGTGTGCTGCAGCCAGCCATCATGGTAGTCGTTTCAGGCATTGCGTCTTACCAGGTGCGCCGCCTGCTGCACCGCAAACATGGAAACGCCCATGCATGGCTGCCCAGCCACGCCGCGAGTACTGCTATCTCTGATGCTGCTCCACGTCATGCCACTGCTTGAGGTGGCAGCCGCTAGCTGCTCCCAAGCAATTGAGGTTCAAGATATGTGTGTGTGGTGTTGGGTGGAGTTTGGGTCAGGGGGGCGGGGGTGGCAAAAAGGGCAGGGAGGGGAGGTAGCAGTGGTGAGTGTGGAGAGAGACATGGTTCACCTAGTGTTTGCTTCAGCCATCACGCCGCGCTGGCACAGCGCGGTGCAGGGCATGGTGGTGCGGAACCAGGAGCCCATCCCGCCACCTACAACCACCACAACCCACCACAACACACCACAACCCAGCCACCTGTGTCACAAGCTCTGTTGCGGACACAGGCCTGATCCCAAACAGGCAAGGCAAACAAGCAGGCCTCACCCCAAAATCAGCACGGCCCAGAGCTTCTGCCGAGACTGCCTCCCTGCGCAGGCCCCGGATGCCTCCCAGATCCTCTGGCGTCTGAAACGCCTCACCAAATGCGACAACCACGCATGTGTAGAGCGCCATCAGGCAGTCAGCCGGGAGTGTGGGCAGCTGCAGCAGGGGCAGGGGGAGGACGGGGCACGCACGGCGGGAGATGAGAGGGCACAGTGGCTCAGGAACAGGCCTGGAAGCTTGGGAGGGGCGCGCCGGGCTTGTGCATCCACAGCTGGCAGCTGGTAGCTGTAACCAGCAAAGCCACAGCCACAACAGTGAGTGCCTTCTGAGTGCACTCTGCACATCACGGCTCGGAACGCGTCACCGCTTAAAGCGCTCAAGGACAGCTTCCGGCTTGCGATCAACAGCTGCCAGCTGATGGCGAGCGGGCAGCACAGCAAGGCAGCAGCGGGTGCCAGCAGGCAGCGTTGGTTGCCGCGCTCTTCAAGTATACCACCAGGGCTGCCACGCTCTGCTACCGCCTCACCAAAGTCAGCAGATGTGTATATTTTTGCCCAGTCGTCATCTCTTCCTCTGTTGGACGATCTGAAGTCGTGTGGTTCTCGAGTAACTGCAAGCAGTAGTCCGGCATGGCCAAGCATGACGCCGCAGGTCAGAACACATGTCGCACAAGCTGGTATGCTGAAGTGCGGGTGCCCGTACGTTGCCAGGCCAGCTTGCTGCCCTGCTGTTCCGCCCCTGCCTGCCCAGTTTGCCGCCGCGACATGCGCACGCTGCAGCCCAGCTGCACGGCAGCATGGCAAGGCAGCCGCTCACATTCAGCAGTGATGACATCAGAGGATTGTACAGCCGCTTGCACGCCTGCATGCGGTGCAGCGCAAGCAGGATGCGCTCTGCAATCTGGTACTGCGTCCCCGCCAACCGTTCCACTGTACGCTGCGCGCATTCCAGCGGCCAGGGGTTACTTGCATCCCATGCAGGGCCACCCCCAGAGCCTGGCCCCTGCCCCTGCTCCTGCTGCTGCTGCCTGCCCTCCTCCTGCTCCTGCTCCTGCTGCTGCTGTGAGGAGCCAGGGCTGCTGGCGCCTCCCAAGACTGCCACCGCACCGCCAGGATGCAGCAGCGAAGGGTCCATGGCCAGCAGGTGCATTGCTAGCAGCATCTGGCGCCAGAGCAGCCCCTGCTTTTCGTTTATTGACATTGCCAGCACATTCATCAGCTGGTGAGAGGGGCCCGGGGGGGAATCAGCCTGCAGGGCGCACATGACAGCCATGGATGCATAGCGAGGTGTGTGATGGCGTGATGTGTGGTGTGTGGGTGTGTTTGGCCAAGTCACAGAGCCACCCAGTAGAAGTCCAGCCGGGGCAAAGCGTTGAGAGTAGATGCCCAAGCATTCTTGTCCACCTGCCACAGGCCGCCACCAGTGCGTAAGCACTGTGCAAGCACCAGTGGCCCCGGCATGCCAGCGCCCTGAACAACTCACCAGCAGACACGCCACATCCAGATAGTCCCTGGCAACAGCAGTGCCTTCCCTTGTCAGCTGCTGCACCGGGCGCACAAGGGCTTGCAGCTCCAAGCAGTCGTCAGCAAGGCCCTGAGCCCAGGCGCGGTGCACCAGGCCCATGAGGAGGTGTCCTCGCAATACAGAGGTGAGGGCCTCTTCAACCTGCAGCGACAGCAAGCACAGCCGACGAGTTTGGGGGGAGGGAGGCGCGCATGATGACTCGAGCGATGGGCACGGCTTGGCTGGTGGGCGGGCCACAGCAAGCTGTTCATCAGTTGAGGCAATAGACCTAGCCAAGTGTTGAACAAAGCAGCTAGTGGTGGTGAGCGATACACGGTACCTCACGATCGTTGCACGGCAGCTGCTTGCTGCGTGGTAGAAACCGCGCTGCTGCACTATCAGCCGCCACGGCGTCGCAAACAGCGTCTGCAGCAGCATCAGGCGGATGAGCAGGCACATCACACGCTCAGGCGTGCAGCTTGGGAGCAGTGGCAGCACTGTGTGCCTCTCTCAGAGATATAGTGCGTCGAAAGAGATGATGCAATGAGCTCACATTGCCCAGCAACAGAGCAGTGAGGATGTTCACGAAGAAAGAAACGGGAAAGCGGGCGGGCACCAGCAACCCCCATTTTGGCGCCGACACAGGCCAGCAAATGCAAACAAACGTGAATGCGCAGACACAGGCCAGCAAATGCAAACAAATGACAGGCACCGACACAGGCCAGCGAAAGGAAATGCGCAAACACAGGCAGCAGCAGTCCTCACCGGCCACGCGCTGCCCAACTCGTGCCAGATCTGCATCTTGTTCCAGATCGCTCCATCGCTCCTCACTGAGGAGCACATGCCCCAGCCTCGACTCTTGGCTGTCAGACTGCTGCACCAGCAGCTGGTCCGCAGCCGCATCCAGGCCGCTGGTGGTGCATGCATCGTCGAGTGTTAGGACTGCCAGCTGCTTGATTAAGGCGCTAACGAGCTGCGTGAGTGCATGCTCAGCGACGGCCGTGGTTGCCGAGTCGGCTGGCTGGAGCTGAGATGGCGCCGGCAACCGAGGGGCCCACTGCGCGTCGTGGGCCAACTCCCACTGCACGGCAGGGGGCAAAATGCACACAAGAATAGAGCAGCAGCAGCATACAGTGACCGGTGGAAGAGCGCCAGCTGTGCCACCAACTTGGCAGTGTAAGCAGGCAAGCAGACGCAAGCAGTGCCGGAGCAGCACAGTATGACTGAATGCAGCAAGAGCAGCCGCACTTGCCTCGGCAACCACATCCATGCATGGCGGAGGCAGCAGTGACAGGCGGATAGCAGCAGCCATACCACACCTTGAGCGTCGACAGCTGCAGGCCCGCATCTGAGGCGGCTGCCGCCGCCACAGCAGCGGGCGTTCCCCGTATCGATCGAGCTGTGGCCTGCAGGTGCAAGGGGCACAGCGCTGACTGCTAACACTTTCTGAAACGGTCAGCGCAGGTGGTTAGGGACCTGTCACAGCCCGCTCCCCGCCAGCTGCCCGGCTTGCCAGCTGTAAGTGGAGGCGACCCACCAGCCTGGCCGCTCCCACATCATCAGCATATCTGCAATCAATCAACAGTGTCTCCAGATCCCAATAACCTGCAGCAGCGAGGCCGGCAAGCATGCCAGCAGGCACTTGATGCCAAGGAACATGGGCCGCGGCGTGCAGGGTGATATGTGCTGTGCAGCCGTGCGCACGTTCCCCAGGCACGTGCATGGCGGGCCAGCACTGCCGGTTGCACAGGCAGCAGGGCGGTGTGGCGGGCGGGCTGCACCCACCAGCCATGGGGCCCATGCGGGCACGCGTGCCCTTCCTTTCCTCAGGCACAACTAACAGCGGGTTCAGGTACACGATACGTCCGTGCTTCTCCAACACTCTCAGTATCTTTGGCAGCATGCGTGGCAGCTGCTGTTCCTGGAAGGAGAAAGAAGGCAGCGATTGGGAAACTGAAGACTACCTTCAAGCACCGCTGCAAGCTCCGCCTGCAAGCTGATGGCTGGCTGGCGGGCTGTGCACGTGATCGATGCCACTGAGCGAGCAGTGGCCCAGTGACCAGAGCTTGCCCCCTGCGTGGCTCACATGTGGCTTGCGCAGCAGGCCGTTTGCCTCAGCGTTGCGCACGGCGCGTTGCACTTCAGAGAGAGAGACCTGCGTGACGGGGAGCAGGCGCTGCAAGGCAGCTGCGCCGCCAGCGGCGCTCGTGCCAGCGGCACCGTCATCGGCCTCAGCCCGCTGCAATCGGTGATCCAGGTAGGCCTCAAACTGCAGGGCACCGTGGATTGAAGTGTGTGACTTGGCGCGCCAGCATTGGCGGCTCAGGCAAGGAAAGGCGGCAAACTGAGCGAAGCATTGGTGGAATCACCAGAACCATACAGTCCAACTTACCTGCTGGGCACGGCGCTGCTGGGGATCAATACCCTGCTCGCTTGCGGATTTTTCGGCATCCTGCAAAGCGGCGGACGTAAGCAATCATCAGGCTGAAGTCGGGCGGCGGCCATGGCGGCGGGGCGTCACCGCGATAGCGGGCAGATCGAATCGTTGCGCATCCGTTGAGCGATTGGCAATTCAGTGCACATTTCAGTGCACGCGCCTGAGCAGCCTCCTGCTTGCCGCGACCAGACCGCTTCTTCGCGCCGCCTGCCATCTGCGCGCACTGACTTCAGCAGCACTGGAGCATTTGATCGGAGCGGTGTTTCAGCGCCGCTTGCCACCGAGAGCCGGTCAGGATTGTGATCGCGGCGCAGTTTCGCGCACAAGACAGGCTGCGGCAAGAGTGTGACACGAAGTGACGTTCCAGGGGCCCCGAAAGAGCAGCAAAAGTCCATGCCGTGCCAGTGTCGCCACCCGTGCGTTGCGATGGCGGCCTGAGAATGGCGGTAGCAACACGGCATTTACAAAGCCTCACAGGCTGCAGTAGTCATCCGTATCGTGCAGCCATTCCAGCACTGGACCAGCTGTCGCCTTGAGGCAGCACCACAGGGCCCGGCCTGCCTCCACCCGCCTGGTTGCGTGCCGCGTCCGAAGGGTAGCTGCGGCGCTGGCCCTCCTTCTGCTGCTGCTGTGCCGCGATCTTGCCACCAATGACGCGAAGCACAAACTGCCGCAAGCACACGCTGCGTACCTGCACCGAAATCAGAAGAGAAATATGCGGCACGCACAAGTGTGAGGCACAAGCAAAGACACAACTTAAGACCCAGTTCCGACTGACACCGCACAGCTGAGTGAGCCCCACGCCTTGAGAAGACACACAGGGCAATGCACGACAAGGTACACAGGGGCAATGCACAAACCGTATCAGTGCGGCCCACCTGTTTCAGGTAGTCCTCCGCTTGCAGGGGGCTGCCCGAGCCCTGCAGCAGCGCCTTGTCCAGCGCATACAGCACATCCTCCAGCGCCAGGTCCATGGCCTGCACCTCCAACGCCTGCTGCGACAGCACATCCGCGGCTGCAGCGGTGCAGAGGCGTAATGCTGAGTGGAGGCCTGCTGAGCGGAGGCTTCCTAAGTGAGCCAGGTAAGCAGGAGTAGGACCAGCGCAGCATGCAAGTGGGGTAGCGAGCATTTCACACGGGCCACCTACCAATCACAGCGGCACCCGGCTCTGCAGCCCACAGCTGCTCAGCAGACGCTGCCTTGTGCTCGTGTTCCGCCAGCCAACTGCAGGGACGAAGACAGCGCAAGCATGGCAACATAAGTGGCAGCTGGCCTGTAGCTGCGGCGCTCACAGCTGCGGCGCTTCAGGCAGGCACACACGACATGCAAAGCGCAGACAGGAGCAAAGCACTGCACTCCAACTTGCCTGTCTAGCTGCTGCTTGCACCCTGTAAGCTCCAAGCTCAATCGCTCCAGCGCAGCTTGGCTGGCCTGCACCTCTGCGACATCGCCCTGCAGCTGCTCCGCTCGCTGCTGGAGCAGCATGTGCAGGCTCTGCTGCTCGTCCACCTGCGCCTGTGCCTGCGCCACCACACCCTTCAGGCTCGCCTGCAGCCTGCGGGTCAGCTGCGCAGCCGCAGCACTGCGGAACGCGGCCTCCAGCTTTGGGGCAGGGCTGGGCGGCGGCGGCTGCACTATGGGCGGCGGCGGCGGCGACGGCGGCGGCGGCGGTGGCGCCGGCTTGGGTGGCTCTGGCGGCAGCTGCGGCGGCTGTGCGGGCTCCGTGCGCCAGAAGGCGGGCGGCCACATGGCAGACGGCGGCGGCTCCACGGGGCGGCTGAAGAGCGGTGGGTCGTTTCCAAACAGGATGCACAAGTCTTGCACCATATCAAGCAGGTTGCATGACCCTGGGTGCTGCCGCCAGCTGGCCAGGTAGGGCGAGCAGATGGTGCCTGCGCGCATGCAGGGGAGGCACAACGGCGGCACTCAGTACCGCAAACACCAAGTAGCAACCTAATTCGCCACTGAACACGGCCAGAGGGCAGGCTTTGGGAGGCTGCCCAAATACGTCCGGTCTTCCTCTGCCTGCGCTTGCACAGCAGACTGCAGGCCTCTGCCACTGCGGCACACACAGCGGCATCGCACCCGAGGCGTCTACGAAGCTGTGCTGCCGCTTGATCATCATCCCCGCTACGGGCACCACGTATGCAATTGGCGGCACCGAAGGGTACGCCTCTGGCAGCCAGATCTCTACTGGAAAGTTGTAGCGGTGGCCGCTGTGCACGATGGGCACCGTGCCCTCTACCACCAGCAGTTGAGCAGAGCTGCGCAGGCAATGGGGAACAAAGTACGTGAGCGACAGAGTGTTTGCGAGGAAGGGGAACAAAGGAGCGAAGCGGCGGCCGCAGGGAAGCTTGCAGGCTCAGGCATGACACGCAGCTGCCGACATGTGACATGCGCACCTGCCATCGACATGTGTGTAGAGCCGGCTGCGGACGTGCAGTTGAGGCATGGTCTGCAACGCATGACGGGCGGCAAGGGTGGGCGGCAAGAGGCGGCGGCGGGGGGTGGCAGGCGAGCGGGTGAGCGTGTTTGGCAGCGGGGCGGACACACCTGCGTCAGGTCGGTGACATGCTGGGTGATCACGGCCTTGCTGGAGTCGGAGTAGAGGCAGGCAGGCGCGCCTAGGGCGTTTCTCAAGGCAGCGTCCGCCATGGTGTTCCGGTGAGCTGATGGGATCGCTGGGGGAGGCGGTGGACATTCAGCGCGTCAGAGTCTTGGCTCAGCATGCCGCAGCAGGCAAATACCGCTTGCTCGATCGAGCGCCTCTAACCATTGCGGTCAAGCCCCGATCGACTGCCACCGTCATTTCATCGAGCGGGGAGCGACATTGGACTCCGCGAAGTCAAATTCTGCGTGCTGCAATCAAGAGAAACTGGTACATGGCCGCGTTGCGCCTGGTGCCGGTTGGCGCTAGACGAAAGCAGCATCGTGCTGTGGAGGTCGGCAGTGAGCTCGAGCTCTCGCTGCCCTGGGGCAACGAGAAGGCGCAGGCTGCAATTGTGAGTGTGGTCAGGAAGCCAATTGAGATCGAGAAGTGGAGCGCGGCCTTGTTCGGTTTTGAACCGCCGCCCACGCCGCCGCCCACGCTCCCGCCCGCTCCATAATGCAGGTGGAAGCGACAGCTTCAAGGCACCTTGTCATTACATGGCTGACAGATGACGCCACGCTTCTGGGTGCGCTTAATCAACACAGATCTTCATTTTTCTTGCTTTAACCCCTCTGTTTCCGCCTCTCTCTCAAAGTCTCCTCTCCTGGCCTATGCTCCTCATCTCATCACTTGCACCGCTGCTGCACTGCTTGCAGTGCACAAGCGCGGAGGCATGAAGGAAAGCTTGGAGATGGGCGACAGCCTGGGCGACATCGGTGAGTCACTCATACTGGTTCAGTTCCTGCCTTCCCGATCGCAAGATGCTGCACGGCACTGCCGCAGCCCCTCGTGCCTCCAGCAAGCCGCAAGCTGCCCAGCATCGCTGCTACCCACAAGCCGAGGGCTGCTCCACACTCGCCTGCAGGCGTGGGCACCCGTCTGGAAGTGGTACCGCAGGATGTGCAGGACGGTACTGCTGCAGACTGGGCCTATCTCGTGTCTGCTTTCAAAACACCGCTGCGCTCGCAGGCAAGTGCAGCTACTGGCCACCTCCTGCTCATGTCTCCAGCTCGTCTCCTGCATGCCCCTCGCAGCGCTTCCTTCTGTTCGCCTGCCATTGTGCAATCAATCCTGTGACAGGACCCCACCATGCCGCTGTGCATCCGGCCCCACCTGCAATGTCAAATCAAGAGTAAAAATTCCCATCGCCCCCCGGCTCACCTTCGCCTCACCCACATGCCTGCAGCCTGCGGCCTCTGACGTCACACCCGCTGCCCTGGCAGACGCTCGCTTGCAGCTCACGTCAGGCGGACGCGGCTGCCCAATTGCCGGTGGCGGGAGCGATGTGACAACGCCGCCAGGACCAGCACTGGCGCTGCAAGCGGCGGCGGGCGGCACGTCGCTTGGCAAGCGAGTGGCAGAAGTGCAGCCCGCTCAGCTGCCTGCTTTGATTGGGGCAAATCCTCCTGCTCAGGAGGCTAGCCTTGAGACTTTGAGCTTCAAGCGGCAGAGGGTGGATCACAGCCATCCCATCAGCACAGCAACAGAGGCGCCTATCGCATGCACGGCCCGGCAGCAAGGTCAGGCTTCCGGGCAGCAGCTGCACGCGGCGCTTGGGCAGCTGGCAGGGCGGCAGGCAATGTGCTGCCAAGCAGACACTCAAGCCCTTGATCCTGCAAGAGGGTTGGCCGAGGCAGCGGAGGCTGCCGCTGATGCTGATGTGTTGCCAGCTTGTTTTCCAGCCACCGCTCCCGTCTCCTTGGCTGAGCATGCTGCGGAGGGCGAGGGCATGGTGGTGGAGCAGCAGGCCGACCACTGGGAGCAGCAGCAGCAGCAGCAGGTGTGGCACCAGCTGTCTGGTCTGAATGCTGCCGTTCAGGTGCTGAAAACCGAACAGCATGTTGATGCTGTAGCTGCTCCATTTCCAGCCACTGCAGCGGTGGTTGGCCCCTCCAGGGTGGAAAGCTTGGGCGCAGCTACTGCTGCAGCTGCAGCTGGTGGAAGTGCCGCAGCCGCAGCCAGGTCGGCTGTGCGGGTGCCAAAGGCAGGTGCAGGCGCCGTCGGCTGTGACATGGTCGGCAGTACCGTGCAGCGTGTGGGCGAGCTGCTGCAGGACGTGGCGGCGGTACTGCTGGATGAGGGTGGTGGTACCGCCAGCAGCCTGGCCACCCAGCAGCGTGCCGCAGCGTGGGCAAAGGATCTTGATGCTCTGGCGAGGCGCGCAGAAATGCGGCCAGTGGTGGTGGGCGTTGTGGGCGACACCGGCGCCGGCAAGAGCAGCATGCTCAACGCTCTGCTGGGGGAGGAGGAGGTGCTGCCTCAGAACGGTATGCGGGCTTGCACCGCCTGCGTAGTGGAGGTGAGCGGCTGCTGATGGAACTGCTGAATTGCTGAACCCGATTTAGGGCTTTGTTTTGGTGCCTTGGTTGTATTTGCTGCGTGGTGTTGTCAAGCTGGCACTGCAAGGTCTGGGTGCGCACGGCCTGCTGCGGCCCGATTCAGTTCTTCCTTGCAGTGTCCTGCTGCTGCTGAGCCTGCTGCTGAGCCCGTGGCCGCCGAGCCTGCTGTCGCGCCAGCTCTGGTCGCTTCTTGCCGCTGCAGCGGCCTTGCTGCTGTCTCTTGCCTCGTGCTTGCTTTACTCACGCCTGGCATCCACTCGCTTGTTCGCCTGTTTGCAGGCCTCGTATGCGCCTGGCTCTTCTTATGTAGCTGAGATCGAATTCATCTCTGAGGTGGGTGCCGAACTGGCTGTTTATGGCGGCTGTGGGTCGTGGCATTGGTTGGTGGCCGTTGCTGGGTGGGCCCTGCCGCGGAAATAGTCCAGATTGTTTTCCTGTTGTGATCACATGTCATTCTTGCATGCTGCTGCGCTTATGTTGGGGATGCGTGCCACGACCTGTGCCCAAAACGCTGTCACCTGTGTGCCCAAATGTGCAGGAGGAGTGGGCGGCTCAGGTACGGGGCCTGTGGGGTGACCTGGCTGACGAGGAGGGCGTACCGCAGCTGTACAGGGGGGAACGCTCGCCGGACACCAAGAGCATGCATGGCGCCGCGCAGGTGTGCCGGGGAGGTGATGGGTGTGGGGTCCTGTCGTTTGAGGTGAATGGCAGTTGGCCGGGGGTTGTGCCCGTGCCGCTGCTGGTCATTTGAGGTGCGTTGTTACTCTCTCCCACGAAGAGAAACAGGGCCAGCTCATTGCCACGAGATGCAGCACAGGCTGCCTCTTGCACACACAGCCTTTGCAAACATCCCGTCTTTCCGTTTGAACATGTCTCCTCGCATCTGCACCCCCCAGGTTGTGTTGGAGTCTGTGTTTGGCAAGCACCTTGTGCGCGGTCGCAACGTAAGCTTGGAGATGCTGCTGCACGAGCGCAACGAAGCGACCAGGTGTGCCGCTGCTGCTGCTGCTGCTGCTGCTGCGTGCTGGAGACGCGAGTTCTGCACGCTGTCGTGCGCTGCGCTGCCTGCTGTCCTGGTGCCTGTCGCTGCCCCCGGGCAAACACGTTACTTCTGGCCCCTTCCATGTTTTCTGCTTGCTTGTTTCTGCTGCTTGATGGCTGCCTGCCGCACGGCCATGTGCAGCTACCTGGGTCAGACCAAGGTGGTGCGGGAGCAGGCTGCCAAGCCCTTCCGCCGCGCCATTGGCAAGTTTGTTGACAGCAACAACAGGTGATGTAATGCATTGCTCATTTGATGCGATGCATCTGTGCTCCCCTTGCTGCGCTGGCGGCCGTGCCGTG
Organism: Chlorella vulgaris; assembly: GCA_023343905.1. NCBI lineage: Eukaryota > Viridiplantae > Chlorophyta > Trebouxiophyceae > Chlorellales > Chlorellaceae > Chlorella > Chlorella vulgaris. The sequence goes on from SIDB01000004.1 coordinate 1,998,296, forward strand.
GCGGCTACACATCTGCCCTCCGCCCACCACCTCCAATCGCCCCTATCTGCTCGTTTTCAACCAACCCTGCCTGTCACTTCATGTGTGGGCATGCATTGCGTGCAATCCGCGCCCTCACCCACGCAACCTGACTGTTTTCTGAGCTATGCCTGCCTTTCTCACCGCCGCCTTCCTCTCTTTTCATTGTTTCGTCTTTCTTTTCTTCTTCCTTCCTCTCTTCACAGGCGGGGCGACCAGTCCACCTGGCCCCTGGTGCGCGTGTGCCGCATCCAGCACAACTGGCCTGTGCTGGCCACAGGCGCGATGCTGGTGGACCTGCCCGGTGTGCGGGACGTGAATGCTGCGAGGGGCAGGGTGGCGGAGGCGTACCTCAAGGTGAGGCCTGCCTGCTTGTTTTGTTTTCACAATGTGCTTACAGGCTGTTTGTCAGAAACAGCACATGGCGCCACAGGAGCCTGTATGGGCAAAACCTGCAGGAGCAGGTGGCAGAATTGCAGCCTGGGTTTGTCGTTGTAGAGCAAGTTGCAGGCCAGGCAACTGGGGTGGCCGGGCCTGCCTGCCTCCAGGCAGCCCAGCAGTGTGTTCCGCCACTGCGCAGCAGCGATCACCCCCCCCGCACGCTTTCCATCCCCAGCAGAAGTGTTCAGCCATCTGGGTGGCTGCCGACATCACTCGGGCTGTTGACAACAAGACAGCCAAGGTGGGTGGGTGGCATGGCTCCGTGGGCTGTGGCACGGGTTGTCTGTGGGCCGCCTGGCTGGTGGCTGGATCAGCGACTGGTGGGACTGGTAGGATTGTGTGACTGGTGTCTTGGTGGAAGAGCTTGTAGCAGTGTGCACCTTTGCTGTCAAGTGTGTGTCGGTGCTTACCAAGTGCGCATTGCATGTGATGCCGCCATGTGTGCGTGATGCTGTGTGTGTGTCTGCCCCTGACCGCAGGAGATGCTGGGCGACGAGTTCCGCCGCCAGCTGATGATGGACGGCCAGTTTGGCTGCATGACCTTTGTGTGCACTAAGGTGGGCGGGGCTGTAGGGGGCCTGGTTGAGGCTGGGTTGGGCTGGAAGCATGTTTCAATAATGATCACATTGGTCGGCACACATCATTGTGCAGGCGTGTGAACTCCTTTGTGCTTGCTACCAGCATTCAGCCGTCGAGCTATCCCCCTGCTCGCACACTCCCCCTCTCACACATACATATGCAAACACACAGCTCTGCTTCACACACACATGCAAGCACACAACCACTGCGCCTGCTGTGTCCTTTCTCCAGGCGGACAACATCATGCCTCGAGAGGCTATTGAGGGGCTGGGAGTGGACGAGATCTGTGCACGAACCAACACCCCGCTGGATGAGTTCAACCAGCTGGACGAGGAGGTGAGGCTGGGATCGAGAGAGAAAGGGCGGAGGAGGCAGCGAGAAAGGAGAAAGGAGGAGGGAGCGGAAGCCTGAACTGGTGCTGCTCGTATGTGTGTCACGGCGCGGTGTGCTGGCAGCAGTGGTCACCGCGAGTGTTACAGTGGCAGTGCTGCGACCTCCTTCTTGGGGTTGAGGTGTCAAGGAACATCTGGCGATCGATCCTTCTCCCTGTCTTCCATGTGCCGGGTGTTGCGCACTGCACTCGCGTGGCGTTGCTGCATCCCCAAGCACTGCCGCCTGCTGTTCAAGACCTTGCCTGGCGTGTGATGGTGCGTGATGCGGAAAGTGTCCTAAAATCCTGCTGCCTTCCTGCTGCAGATCAGCGCCAAGCGAGATGTGGAGTCTGACCTTGAGCGCCGCCACCTGCGCAGCCTGCGGGCAATCGTGCGCGCGGCAAAGCAGGCTGCCAACTGCGAGGGGCGCCTGCAAGTCATCAGGTGCGGCTCTTCCTTCCCTGCCTGCTGGCTTCATTCATGATTACAACCTGATTCTGCCGTGCTGTGGCTGAAGCGCGGTAGCAAGGGCCATGTCCCTCCGACGCTGTCCAGTAAGGCTGGCGTGAGCCCTTGTGCTTGCCTGACAGCTTATACAAGCTTGTAGTGCGGTCTCCACCCTGTGCTATACCCCACCTGTTGCTGCAGCGGACTGATGGAGAGGCATGGCGTGGCAGGCGGGGCCACCCTTTGGGGCCAGGGAGCTGCCAGTGTCGCCGGCTTTGTGCAAGGCGGCAGCGCTGCTGGCGGCGGTCAGGGTGGAGACGAGCAGGCAGATCCTGAGGAGGAGGGGGAAGAAGAGGAGGAGGAGGGGGACGAGGAGGAGGAAGGTAGCGGTGATGAGCTGGGGTCCAGTGATGATGAGGAGGAGGAAGAACCAGATGCCAGCGAGGAGGAAAGAATGGAAGCGGTGAGGAGCCCTGCTGCTGCCCGGTCGCCCGGCTGCTCCCTGCTGCGTCCATACCTGCTTCTGCTTCCAATGCATTGCTGCCTGCCAGCAGGCAACCGTTGCCGCCTGCTGTTGCTGCTGCTGCCGCTGCCGCCAAACCAAGGTGTGCAGTCGCCTTCTCAGCCTGGCAGCCAGCCAGCATTGGCTGGCTTTCAAACACCCTCTTTGACCTCTGACCTGTGTCTCTCTACCTTCCCAGTGCAGGCTCGCAAGGACGGTCTGGCTGGGGGATTGAAAGCTGGAAAGAAGAAGTACAGGCGATGGGATGTACCGCGGTTGGATGAGGTGGGCACAGGCTGTACTTCCAGCTGTACTGCCAGCTGCACGGCCTTGCATCTTTCCTTCCTAGCTACACCTTGCACGACTTATGTGCGTGTTCTTGGCCCTCTGGAGGGCCCTTCTGCCCGAACCCCTGGGCGATCCTACCTCCTGCTGAACAGACTGGCATGCTCACCTTCGAGCCTTCCCTGCTCCATGATAGTGCCCCTCGCTACTTTGCCTTTCTCGCCACCTGCCCGCAGGAACGAGCGCTGCTGGTTGGCAAGCTGGAGGCGGCCAGGCAGGTGCCGGCGGTGGAGGAGGGCATGAAGCGGGACCTGAGGGTCAAGTTGGACACAGTCAAGAGAGAACTACAGAAGCTGCAGGTGTGAGGCTGGGACTGACGCACTGTGGCTGTGGGTGGGGCTGTGGATAAAGGTTCACAGGTGTGTGGAAAGCAGGTAAAGACAGATTCAGTCAACCTGCCTTCCCTCACAGCTGCGGCTGGGCTGCATCGTGGTATTAGCATGTGGTTGCAGCCGTGGCTGTGGGCTCCCCATTGCGGCCAGGGCTGACTCTGTGGGGCACTTTGTGTGGGTTGAGCGTGGCAGGTGGTGTGACTGCACCCCCCCCCCCCCCCCGTCAACCTCGTCCACTCGTCCACTCCCGGAGCGAGCCGCCACCACCTTGAGATTCCACCCTGCTGTGCCGCTGCCTCACACCGCCACTTGCAGGTGCAAATGAACAGCATCTGCGCCCGCGCCCGGAACGGGTACAGCAAGGAGCAGCTGAAGCGAGACTTCAGGGAGGGGGTGGAGGCTGTGGAGGCGTGTGGCGGCGGAGGCACCGCCCTGGCCGCTGCAGACCTGGACCTGCCTGTCTTTTGCATCTCGGCTCGGGATGCGCAGGTGGGTGGGCAGAAGCCGGAGAGTCACAGTCACTGGAGTTGTCGGTGTATGCGCAGTGCACTGTACTGCGTGGGGCAAATCACAGTGGCGTGATTCAGCACGAGGTGAACGATCGGTTGATCTGAGTCGTTTTGCAGGGCTGGGCAGGTGTGCGGGCGGAGGCAGGCAACCCATCACTGTGCCTTCATTCTACTTTTTTTTATTTAGGGCTTATTTATCACGCATGTCTGTGCATCTGTGCATCTGGTGCAGCGGCTGGAGGGGCGGTGCCGCCGCGACGGCCCCACCGCGGCCTTCAACCGCCTTGACCACACAGAGGTGCCTGCGCTGAGGCGCCACGTGCATGACATAGCACGCAGGTGCGGCACTGGTGGGGGGTGGCCCTGCTGCTACATGGTGGTGGGGGCGGCAGGAGGAAGGCAGGGCGGCAGACTGTGTGTCGTGCAGGTCACCTTTTTTCCCCTCCGTGCGTGATGGTGCCATGTGCACAGCACTAGGATGCTTTTATTGCCTTGATGTCTTATGGTGCCTGGGCTGTAGTCAGTCAGCACCTGAACGCGTGCCTAAGGCTGTCTCTGTAACTGATGCAGGGGCCAGATCCACGCAGCCCGCAGCCTGGCTGCCTCCCTGAGCTCATTCGTGTGCAGTACTGCCCTCATGCTCCGGGACCAGGCAAGTTTGTGCACCTGCTGCATGCGGGCACAGCCAGCTCAGTTTGCACAGGCTTGCTCGCACTGCCTCGTTGCCTCGCTCCTTGCCTGCCTTTCATATTTCAGGGCCGGTGACAGACCACATCATCCTGAAAGCAACACACCTGCTTCCATGCTCGGCTGGCTGCGGGTTCCGGTCGCCTGCCACCCGTTGTGCGGGACTGCTTTTTCCTCTTGTAATTGTGTTTTCATGTCCTGGTCCGCTGGACCGCTGCCGGGTGGCTGCTGGCCACGTGCGTGCCTGCCCGCCTTCTGACCTGCACATAGACATGCTCAGCTGCCGGCCTGCTCCCAATCTGCAGGGAGAGCTGGATGGGGAGATGGGCTCCTGTGTGAGCCGGGTGTTTAAGGAGCAGGCAGCGGCGCTGGAGGAGACACTGCTGTCCAAGTAAGGATAGGATGCACATTCAAAAACGCCTCCTTTGCACTCCATTCCTGATCCTTGACGGCCGCCTGCTTGCCTGCTGTGCATGCTGCGTCACTCATTCCACTGCTTGACTAGCAGCGGCAACATGGCTGTCTGGGGCGTGCAGCCTCTCCTTTTGCCACTGCCTCCTCTCCAATCATCGACTGACCTTCTTGCTTGTCATGCACTCACCACGACCGCTGCAGGATCCAGCGCTGGGGCACTGAGCTGGAGGCGCTGGTGCTGAGCCGGGGGCTGGGTCCCAGGCTGCAGTCAGGTGAGAGGAATCGACAGCTTGTTTGGGATGGCTGCGGGAATGATTGAGCGGTGTGATGGCGGGTGTGATGGCTGGTGTGATGGCTGGTGTGATGGCTGGACTCATGATTGGTGGCACAGCTAGCGCATAGGCAGGCAGAGGCAGAGGCAGGCGGTTAGGCACGCAGGCAGTGCATCGCTAGGCTGGCTGCCGAGCGTGCCGCCACCTCCCGCGACAACAGCAGAGCTCACGGCACAACCACACAAGGCGCCGTCACACACGGTACCAACCATGCCATGCTTCCCGCAGGTGCCACCAAAGCTGCACACAAGGCTGTGGCCACTGCGGCACACTGGGCCCGTAGCCCAAAGGAAGGAGGCCTGTACTGGGGCACATACAAGGCGCGGCGGGCCAAGGCAGGCATGTGGCAGAAAAGTCAGGCTGGGAAGTGCGGCGGCGGCCAGGGCTGTGCAAGCAGACGGTGGAAGCGAGCGGCACAATAACTGCCGTTGCAACCCTGCTGCTTTGTGCTGCACTGTGCTGTGCTGCTTCACCCCACACACCCTGAACCATAAGTACATGACAGCCGCCCCTGCCTTCCCTCCCTCCTGCCCTCCCTTCGCTCCCCTCTCTCTCCCTCCACTTGCTGCCCTGTGTCGCATCATCACCAGGCGACTGTGAGGCGTGGAGGCGAGTACACAAGCATGACTCGTGGAGAGGTGTCCTTCAACGGTGACCTGGCGGGACCCCTGCTGGATGCGATTGCTGTGGAGTGGGACAACACCTTTGGCACACGCATCGCTGCACACCTCCAGTGAGCCGAGCTGCTGCTGGGCTGAGCTGCTGCTGGACTGAACTGCTGCTGCTGATTTGTGGTGCCCGCCCTGCCTGCCTGCTGACCTGGCTGTGGCGGGGTGGTGCGCTTGTGAGCTGCTCCTGCGCGCTGCGTCTGTGCACATGCAGCCACGGATCCCGCTGCTATGTGTGTGGTGCCAAGTCCATCTTTGTCACCCGGCTCATCCCTCGCCTCCCTCACCCCCCTCTCCTCCCTCGCCTCTCTGCTCACCCCTGCCTGCTTGCAGCTCCTTTGCAGCCGATGTGCTGGCAGCACTTGAAGCTTCCCTGCAGGCAGCAGTGCAGCAGCTGGAGGGGCTGGGAATGGACGCCACCCGCATCAACGGCCTGTGCAGCCAGGTGAGAGGCACACTGCACGCCATTGCTGCTGCACTTCCTCCCATATGCCTGTCATGCCTTGTTCTTGTTCACTGGCTGGAGTTGGGGCAGCCTGCCGGACGGACAGCCAGTCTGTCAGCAAATGAAATTCAGAAGTGAAATGCACAACCAGCCAGCCGTTCAGTTGGGACTGTCGCAGCGGCAACAGCAGCCGCTCACGTGCCTCCCTGCCGACCCCTGTCTCTGGCGCCGCTCGTTGCTTGATGCTCGTTGCTTCTGCCGCCACCTTTTCCTCTGGTACCACTTCCTCTGGTACCGCAGGTGGTTCAGCAGGAGCAGAGCCGGGTGCAGGAAGCTGTGGAGCAGCTGCTGGGGCCGGTGGGTGAGAAGCAGCGCGACCTCTCTCGAGATGTGATCAAGCCGACGGTCAAGGAGCACATGGCGCTTGCTTACCAGCAGTGCGCTATGGAGGCGGGACCCGGATCGGTAGGTGGTGTGCTGGGGCCTGGGGGCGGCTGTGCCTGGAGTCTCGGCGGAGGTGCCCGGAATGGGGAGGTGCCCGCCTGTCCAGGGTGTTAGCTGGACATGAGCGTTGATGTGGCTGTGGCTGTGGGTGCGTGGTGTGTGTCTCTGTCTGCTGCTCTTCACACCTCAGCAAGTGTCAGATCAGCCTCGTTCTGCCCATCCTACTCTGCCTGTCTACCCGCCTTTCTTTCAACCATTCTGGCCGCCACCCCGCTCCTGTGCAGTATGATCGTATGCGGCAGTGCATGCGTGTGCATGTGCAACGGGAGCAGGGGCAGATGTTCAACGAGGCTTCCGCTGAGATGCACGACCAGCTGAAGGGCATGCTGACAGGTGTGGGGTCAAGCTGAGCAGTCGGGAAAAGGGGTGGGGTGGGTGGGTGGGGGCCAGGGGTGTGGGAGGCAGGCATGCGGCACTTGGTATGGTGCCTGAGGCACGTCCTGTCCGTGTGCCGCCTCTCGTTGTCTGGTCTGCGTGTGTGAGCTTGGTTGTCTGCGTCGGTCCACGTCAGCACAGCTGTGCCCAAATGTGCGGCATCTTGCATGCTGCCTTCTGCACCCTCCCTCTGCCTCCTTCCTTGCGTTTCCCACCTGTCCGGCACTTAGGCCCGCCTGAGATCCCCGCACTTAAAACTGCTACCATGAACCGAGGGATACCCGTCACCTTGACGGCCAAGCCGCGAAGCTTACTAGTTTGCTGCTGCTTGCTTCTCTCTGGTGCCTCTGTGCTGCAGCACTGCGAGATGGGGCCTTCAGCCTTGTGAGGCAGCTGCTGGACCGCGTTCACCAACACTTCTCCGTGCTGTGGTGAGTGGCAACCCCAACGCAGGCCTGTGGCATGCCAGCCGGGCACTGCACTGCTGCACACCTCCCTCGCACCCTCGCCACAGCCAGCGGTGGTAGCTGAGCTGCACCGCAGTACCGGCTGCCAGCGTGCTGCCCCCCTGCCTCTATGCAAAACCTTGGCCAATTTTATGTACTGCCTTGCCTCGCCGCCTTAGCCCCTGGTCCACCAATTGGCGAAGAACTTTGGCCTCTCTCCTCATCCTTTGAACTCTCGCCGTGCCTTTGCCCATGCAGGGAGCGCCCTCCCAGCAACGCGCAGCAGCGGGCGGCGGCGGTGACATCGCTCACGGCTGTCGCTCGCACGGTTGCGGAGGTGTGTGTGGCCGCTGGCGCAGCCCCAAGCCCCAACATGCCCATCCTGCTGGCTCCGGCCCCTGAGCGGTGGCCGCTGCTGCTGCCCCCCAAGATTCAGCAGCAGCAGCAGCAGCAGCAGGTGAAGCAGCAGGTGGAGGTTAAACGAGAGGTGGAAGAGGAGGCCTGTGGGGCGGCGGCAGGGCAGTCACGCTTTGAGGCGAGGGCTGAGCACAGTGAGGACGAGGAGAGCGAGGAGGAGGAGGAGGAAGAGCAGGAGGCACCCTCCTCCACCGCTTGCCCCAGCAACGCTCCACGAAAGCAAGCGGACTCTGCGTTGGCATTGGCAGAAGCATTGGCAGAGGCAGAGCGAGTGCTCGAAGTCTGCCGCAGCAAAGTAGCCGAGGCAGTCAAGGCAGCCAGCGCTTCGCCAGGTGCAGAGACACGGCGGGAGCTGGAGGCATGCCGCCGCAAAGCAGCAGAGGCATCAGCAGCAGCCAGGGCGCTGCGGTGGCAGCAGCGCGATAGCCCGAAGCGCCGCGAGACCAAGGCTGAGCAGCGGCTGCGGCAGCAGCAGCAGCAGCGCAAGGCGGCACAAGCGGCTGAACAGCGGGAGAGGGCGGCGGCAAGGGCTGTTGCACAGGAGGCTGCAAAGAAGCACAGGGCGGCGGCAAGGGCTGCTGCACAGGCGGCTGCCCGGGCGGCTGCACAGTTGGCTGCCAGGGCTGCAAGGACGGCTGCAAGGGCGGCTGCACAGTCGCAGAAGGAGGCGAGTGTGCCCCAGGAGGAGGGAGATGACCAGGAGGAGGGCGAGGAGGCAGAGGAGGATGTCAAGATGCATGAGCCTGGGGAGGATGCCGCAGGTGCCACAGCAAGAGGCATGGAGGGAAGGCAAGATGGAGCAGCCGCGGCCGGGCAGACCGGCGGCGCCCCCTGCAGCCCGGAGGGTCAGCAGGAGGACGCGGCAGCAGCTGCCATGGCCGCTGTGGCAATCATCGCAGCAGGGCTGCCCGACATCGCCGCCACCAGTGCCACCACTGATGCCACCACTGATGCCGGCGCTGATGCCGCCACTGCTGCCATCATTGCTGCTTCCACTGATGCCGCCGCTGGAGCTGACACCGCCCAGCCCTCTTCTGCCTCCACTGATCGCCGCCACCTGCGCAAGCCGTCGCGCGGTGGCGGCAGCGGCGCTCGGCACCTGAGGTAGACGCTAGGAGCGTGGGCAGCTGACAGCTTGAGGACAGTCACAGGCTTAAAGCGCTAGTGTGGCGCTTCAGCTGTGGCTGCCAGCCTGTCATCTTTGTCACTCTTGTCTCTTTGCGACATCACTCGACTGCTATTCTGTCCCTGTCCTTCCAGCTGTTGCAATTGAAATTGCTGCCCTGAACCGACGCTCTGCACTGGGCTCCATGTAAACCATTAACTACAGCAAGTGTATCAGTAATGCTGTTCATCGTATTCATCGTCAGACTCGGTAGTCGCGGGAATGGGTTTCCAGAAATGCTTGACCCACGCATCATGCAACATGCTAAAGCTTGCAAGAGATACGCCCACGGGGCGCCCCCGCTCGTAAGGCTCCGTCACAATAACATACTGCTTGGTGTCGTACCACTTGGTCACTTCATCCCAGGCCATCGAGTCCATACCATCCTCCTCCAGCAGCTTCTCAAACTCCTGCCGCAGCTGGTCATCCACCTTCAAGTCCGTGCGCAGGTGAGCCATGGTACGGCGTTTGAGCTGGGCAGCATAGTACTGCCCCAGGCACCGCAGTCCGCCACGGGGGGTGTGAACCGGCTCCTTGTCGTCCAGCTCCTCCTCCTCGAGCTGTTCTAGTGTTGCATTAGCAGGCACCGTGGCTGCAGCTACGTGCAGCACTGCTGACGCCTCTGCTGGCCGCTGAAAAGTCTCAGTCTGATGACAGCTTCCTGGTGAGTGGCAATCTGGGCTTGAGTGCGATGGTTTGATGTGCGCCGCAGGGCTGTTGGTGACTGCCAGGCTGCCAGGTGGGCTGATGGTGCCCGTCGGGCTTCCATCTGCTAACGGTAGGGCTGCCGGTGGAGCGTGGCTGCAGAATTGCCAACGCCCCCGCAACATCACGCCAGGGAGTTTGCCACAAGGTATCTGCACACAGGGGAATGCATGGCAACATATCATCCCCCGGCATGGCTGGCAGGCCACCAACACATGACAAGCAGCCGTCGTTCATCTCAAGCCAAGTCTGAAGCACCACAACAGCGGCGGCCGCCTGCCGTTGCATAACAACCAAGCATGGCGTCCTCGCCACGCACCAGGGGTCGCGCTAGAGATTTTCAATGGCGATTTGGCGACAAGTCGTGCCAAACAGCGCCGCAAAAAGTCAGATTTGGCGGAGCTCTCGCACGGCTTTGGAACTGGTGCCGTGAGTTATTCTAACACATGCTGTGTCGACAGCAGTTGCTGCAAGTCTGTGCCAAAACGTACCGCCGTACCGATCGTCCGAACCGATGGGGAACAGGCCGATCTCGGCCAGCCCGTCTGTAACGGCACCTGGGCCCTTGATTGTGCGGCAGCAAGGTGCCACACGCCCACACTACGCAATAATGGCGAGCTACAACTACCGGCAGTGTCAACAATGCAACATGACTGTGGCCGACAGCACGGGGCAGTGCCGCACTGAACCGACGCCCTGCACTGGGCTCCTTGTCAACCATTATCTACAGCATGTTTATTAATAGTGCTGTTCACCGTGAACATCGTCAGACTCGTGAAAATGGGAATTGGTTCATAGCAATGCTTGCCCCGCGCATCAAGGAACATGCTAAAGCATGCCAGAGATATGCCCACTGGGCGCCCGAGCTGGCCACGCTCTGCGACATACTGGTGCCCTGTCCTTCCCGCCTCTCACAGTTCAGAAAGGAGTGCAGTTGATGGATTTCATTGCTTTGCATGCATGCATAAAATGGCCAGCATCAAATGGGTGCAGCTGCGTTACACAGAAGTGGACGCCGGCACAGGTAGTGCGTCCTGGCCTTCCCAGGCAGCCTCACAGGTGCAGCAAATCCTTAAAGTGCGTTGTCAGGCGCGCGCTGCCACCAACCTGGGACGCAGTACCTCCTCCACCGCTGGCGCCGCTCTCTGCTGCCGCTGTGCTGCCCCTCTTGTGTGGCAGGCGCTGCTGCTGCTGCTGCTGCTGCTGCAGGCGCTGGCGCTGCAGAGCCGGGCGCTCGCCGTCAGAGGCGGGAGAGGTGACCAGGTCGCCTCTCGCCAGGAGCCGGTTGCGTTTGAGAGCAGGGAAGCTGGAAGGGGCCACCGCCGCCGCCAACACGCCTCCTGCTGCCGCACCCCGCGCTGCTGCTGCAGTTGACGGGCGCGAGGCCTGCTTGCCTGTGGCCGATTGCTGCTTGCGAGACGGCTGCTGCCCCACCTGCCTCTGCTGCTGCTGCTGCTTGGGTGCTGGAGGTGCTGCACCGCTGCGGCCGGGCCGCCACCGCTGCTGAGAGGGTTGCTGCTGCTGCGAAGCGCGGGACCTGCAGGGCTGCTGATAATCCTCGCCACTGCTGCTGCTGACATTACTGCTGCTGTGGGGGACTGCTGCCTGCTCTTCTCCCTCGTCACTGGAATCACCGCTGGAGGGGCTGAGGTTGATGCAGAAATCGGGATCCGGCGACTCAAAGTTGCCTGCTCCACATCCCTCTCCCTCCCCTCCCGGTGCAGCAAGCACCCTCACTCTCTGCGGCTTCACAGCCTTGCTGCTTTGCTTCCTTTCGCCAACCGCTCCCGCAGCTGGTTCCGCTGCTTGCCGCGCCGCAGCCGCTGCCCTGGGTGCATGCTGCTTGCCGCCACCCTGTCTGCTGCCGCGACCGCTGGCCGCGGCTGCTGCTGCTGCAGCTCGTGCGTTGGGTGGCGGCAGCGCGGTGTGTGGCGCGGCCTCACTGCCAGCACAGTCGTCTGAGGCATAGAGCAGCTGGAGGCGCGGCTCAGGCCGGCACAGCAGGCAGGTGAATCGTGCGTCTGGCGTGTGCAGGAGCGTCGCCAGGTCATCGCTTGAGAAGCGCCACATGCACCTGAGCAACACATCAAAAGGGTGAGGGGGAGATGGGCTCAGAAGGGTGATTGGGAGCAGCCGATGGCATCAACTGGCCAGCAGTTGGGCCACAGTGAACAAAAGACGCAAGGCAAGCTCCAGCGAGGGCAGCACCAGCAGTGCAGGCAGCAGCAAGGCAAGCAGCAAGGCAGGCAGAGGTGCTGCCGCCAGCCACCGACCCGCTGCAGAAGCCGCAGACGACGCAGGAGGAGCACATGAGCAGCTGGTCGGTGCTGCCCACCCCCGCAGCGCCGCACAGACAGCAGTAGAGGAAGCCTGGGTCGGATGGATCGCTGCTCTGCCACGCCTCGCCCCTGCAAGCAAGATGGGCAGCCGGGAAAAGGGTATGAGTATTTATGGTCTAGGCAGGAAAGCAGGCAGGCGCTGAACGCAAAAGCAGGCAGGCCGGCGGGCCGGCAGACAGGCAGCTGAGGAGGGTGTTGTGCATGCCACAGGCTAGTGGAGAGGCCGGTGCCGCTCCCGCAACCTCAATGACTTGCAAGCCAGGCCAGGCTATCAGCAGCAACCATTGCTATACAGCAGGCAGGCGTTATTGACACCCTCAGCTCACGTTTTCCAGCTGTCGGGCTCAAGCGCATCGTGGCAGCTTTCGCAGAGCCGCAGCTCAGAAAATGCTGGCTCTGGGTGGCGCAGCGAGGGATCGGGCGCCGCCCTGCACAGCACAGCACAGCACAGCACAGCACAGCCAGCGCAAGGCACATCATCAGCCCAAGACGACGGCGAGCAGGTACTGGCAACCTCCCGCATCAAAGCACGTGAGGGCCTGGCACTCTATAAATTCACTCACTTGCAGCAGAAGTGGCAGAGACCCGGCCGCAGCATGCGCCGTGCCAGCCAGCTCTCCACGGTAATGCCAGACAGGCCGTCACCGTACAAACCAGGAGCCTTGAGGCACACATGCCGCTGCCAGGGCTGGCCCTCCGAAAGCACCTGCAGAAGCGGCAGCGGCAGCGCCAGGCAGGCCAGCGGGTGAGCAGGTGAGCGGTGTGTTTGTGTGTGTGTGTATATACGTCATAATGGTAACACCAGAGCATTTCAGGCCACTCTAGACGGCGAAAGGGCAAGCGCAAACACACAAACACACACAAACCTTGCACAGTGCTGTCAGCGGGTCAGCGGCTTCGTCGCTGCCAGGAAGGGTGAAGGTGCCAGCGGCCGGGCACAAGTCAAACTCCTGGTACGCAGCCGCCTTGCGCGCCCGGCCCCGAGCCTTGCCGCCGCCGCTGCCCGCCACTGGCACCATCACCGCCACTCCCGGGCCTGGCAGCACCGCTGGCAGCTGCTGTGTGACTTCCGGCTGCCTGCCTGCCTGCTGCTGTGTTGCTTCCGGCCGACTGCCTGCCTGCTGCACTTGGACCTGCTGCTGCGCCTGCTGTGCCTGCTGCGCGCGCTGGGGGTCCGCTGCCTGCGCGGGCCCCTGAACCGCCTGTGGCTGCTCTCCCTCGCGCTCCTGCAGCCCTGACACTTCACGCTCGGCTGCGCCCTGCTCTACTGCTTGCTGCAGCGCCGCCGTTGGCTGCGCAGTCAGGTCCACCTGTTCGCCTTCTTGCTGCATCTGCTCCTGCTCCTGCTGTTGCTGCTGCTGCTGCTGCTGCGCTGGCAACCCTAGGCCAGGCAAAGGCTTGCACGGCAGCTGTGCCAACAGCGACTGCTCTTCTGGTGCAGCAGGAGGCAAGCCTGCCGTACCGCTGTGTCGCCCGGCAGCCTTGATCAGCAGCACCTCTGCTTGCTCGCCCCCGCTGCCACCGCCTGCTAGTGCCGCTGCTGCTTGCCGCTGCTTGGCAGCCAAGAAGCTGGCGGTGGCAGCTGCGTGTGCCTGTTCCTGCTGCTCCAGTGAGAGCCGCAGTGAAGCTACAGTAAGGTTGCTAGGGTTGCTGGGCTGACCTGCTTCAAGCAGCAGCCCAGCTTGGTTGTCAGCAGCAGGCGCCTGCCGCTCTGCCTGCTGCGCCTGCTCGTCTTGCTGCTGTTGGTCTTGCAGCGGCTGATCTTCCAGCTGATCGCTCTGCTGCTGCTCTTGATCGCTCTGCTGCTGCTGCTGCTGCTGGTCTTGCAGCTGCTGGTCTTCCTGCTGCTGGCCTTGCTGCTGCTGATCTTGCAGCTGCCGCTGTTGCTGCTGCTGCTTCACCTCGGGCTGCTGCCCCCGCGCGTGCTGCCCTTTGTGCTGCTGCTTGCCCAGTGGGGATGGAGAACCAAACAGCTGCTGCTGCGGGCGGCTGCCGCCACCGACTATGCCACCACGAGGCGTGCCGTCTGGCGAACCCCCACTGCTAGATGAACGAAGAGACCCGCCGCCGCCGCCGCCGCCGCCGCCGCCGCCGCCCGCCGCCATTTCGCCGCCGCCAGGGCTGGCTGCCGGCCCCCCTGCTGCAGCTGGTGAGCGGCTGCTGCCGCTGAGTAGCCGCCCAATGGAGCCCCAGCGCCCAGGTGTGCCCTGCTGTGCCTCTGCCTGCTGCTCCAGAGCTTTGTGTGCCGCCGCCAGCCGGGCCTGCAGCCGCTCCACTTGCGTCTCATACTCGGCAAGGCCGATCTGCATCAGCATCACAGCCAAAGCAGCGGCGGCAGCAAGCATGTCAGCAACAAGGCTGGGTCAGCAATGCTGCGTCAGCAACGCCCTAAGCCAGCAGGAGGGAGGCTAGAACACCACACGGAAGCCTCGGGCGCACCCGCAAAGGCTCAAAGGGTCGGAGGGCGGCGGCGGTACCTCACCTCGGCCGCCGCGGTACGCCGCATGTACTGCACCTTCTCCTGGTACAGCTGCATGAACTCAGCCTCCTGTTGCTGCACCGCGGCCTGCAGGCAGGCAAGTGGAAAAGGTAATGCTAAAGATAGAGATGATGATGATGAAGCAAGGAGACAGCAAGTGGTGAATGAGGTGGGACTAACCCAAGCAGGAACATTTGATCATAATCGGTCCCCCTTCAGCTGCTGCTGCGCCAATCTCGCACAAAGGCGCCGTCCACAGCGGCACCCGCGGCACCAACCCCGACCCACCCCAACCAGCAGCAGCAGCACAGCACCTGCAGGTCTTCAGCAGCGTCCTCGGCCCTGGTGACTGCCGCCCCCAGGCAGCTGTTGTAGGCGAGGAGGGAGTAGAGGCAGGCCTGCAGAGATGTACAGGCAGGCAGGCAGGCAGGCGGGCAGGCAGGCAGGTGGGCGGCTGGGCAGCAGGTGGGCAACGAGGGGCGTGTCTGGGCAGCAAGTTGGTGCGCGTGTTGCAGCGGGGCTGGCGGGCGTGTGTGTGTGTGTGGCTTGGGTGAGGGGCGGGGGTGAACAGCATCGGAGGCTTTGTACCACGGGGCAGCAGCCTGGCTGGCCAGCTGAGCCAACACAGGCAGTCCATCCCAGCCAGTGACTGCACACGTAGCCACCCACCAGTGGCAGGCACATCCGTCCAGCCAGCCACCAACAGCACACTCCAACCAGCACAGCCAGCCAGCCACCAACAGCACACCCCAGCCAGCACAGCCAGTTGACAACCAGCCACAGGCCTCACCTCAGCAAAGGCCAGGGCCTGCTCACGATCACCGGCTGCCTGCGCACCCACCAGCAGCCGCTCCACCTTGGCCTGTTTTGGGGAGGAGTGTGTGTGAGGAGGGTGGGTGATTGGGAAGAAGAGGAAAGGGCAGCACCAGCTACAAATATGTGCTCGATCACGGCAGCCGTGGCTGCGAGGACGTGCCATTCAAGCACCAGCAGACCGCAGCAGGCCGCCATTCAACTGATTTGACCCCCCCCCTCCCCCCGCCATCCCTTTCCCCCCTTCAGTACTGCACCTTCAATGCTGCCAGCTCCTCAGCCCCCATGTGTGACTCCCGCTCACAGCACACCTCCTCAGCTCCCGGCAGCAGCCGCAGCAGCGGCAGGTGCTCCCCTGCCGGCGTTGCGGCCTGCACCGCCGCTGCATCTGCCACCCACTCCGCCACGTCGCGGCTGGCAGCCAGCAGCGGCGAGGCAGCCATGAGAGCGGCAAACGGCCTGGCCGCAACAGAAGGTGGAGTGGGGGTGGCCGCTGCCGCTGCGGCTGCACCGGTCGTTGTAGCAGTGCCGGCTGCACCTAGCTGCATACCAGCAGTGACTGGCGTTTCACCTGCAACCCCCGCTGAGGCTGTCGTCACTCTGGCGCCTTCTCCAAGAGCGGCATTTGCTGCAGCAGCCTCGCCTCCTGCGGCGGCAACGGCGGCGGCGGCAGTACCGCTTTCTTGCTGCCGCAGTACCGCTTCGTACGCTTCAGCACGGTCCCGCTCAACCACAAGCGACATACGAAGGGAGGCTGCCTCAGCTCTGGATGCCGCCAGTTGCGCCTCCAGTGCTGCCACACGCTCATCTCCCGCCACCGCTGCTGCTGCCGCTGCCGTTGCTGCAGCCGCAATGACGGCAGCATCCCCCCCGCCGCCACCAGCAGAAGCCGATTCTTGCCCCGCCGGTGCCACAAGGCCGATGCTGCCGTCATCGCGGCCAGCAGCTGCGCCAGCAGCGGCGGCAGTGTCACTGCCGCCGCCACTGCCAGCAAGCTGGAGGTGCGGGTGCCTGCTGAGCTGCAGCTGCATGCCGCGGAGCTGGCGGCGCAGGTCCTCAACCTGTGTGTGTCACAACCAGGGCAGGAGTGCTCCAGAATCAGTGCTCTGCTTGCTTCACAGCGGTCTAGTTCACAGAAGCAGCCAACAGCACCACCAGCTCTCTCTGGGGTGCGAGTCGACTGGGCACAAACAGGTACCATGCCAGCACAGGTGCAAGTACAGTCAACCGAACCGCAGTGAAAGCGGTACTGTGTGTGTACTGGCAACGGTACCGCACCTCTGCCGCCAGCTCCTGCTGCCGCAGCATCTGCACGTCGGCGCGCACCACGTTCTTGATGGTACCCGCAGACTGAAGGAATCTGCGGTACAGTGGTAGAATGGCACAGCAGTGCAACGGTACAGCAGGGTGAGTCGACGCTGAAAAGAGTGAGGCGCACACGCAGCATGAGGGAGGCTCCATGAGGAGGCTCCACGTGAAGGAGGCATGTATGTGTGTGGGTGCATGGGCGAGGCAGAGTGCATTTGGGGACAAGCAGAGAGGCAGGGGGGCCTGCCACATATGCTGACACCGATGAGGATGCAGTGAGGCAGCAACGCTGCAGGCTGGTGCGCGGCGGGTCATGCACCCTTGTTAGTCGCCCTGCACCTCGCCCCTCCCCTCCCAAAAAACAACATCACGACAAAACAAAACAAACAGCCTGTGCTCACTCCAGCGTGCTGCGCGTGTTGGCCAGGTGCAGGGCCAGCGGGTCGATGCAGCCCAGGATGAGCGTGTTGCAGCTGCTGGTCACCTCGTTGCTGCCGCCGCCCAGGGCTGCGACAGGTGGGCAGGCGGGGGTGGGGGAAGAGGAGGAGGAAGAAGGGCTTTAAGAAGATTGACGCTCAGCAAGAAAACAATAAACACTGGCTTGCCGCTAATAATGCAGTCCCGCACGGATTGCACCACCATCCACACACGCGCCATCCGCCCACCCAGCAATACCCGCCCACCCAGCACTGCGACACACAAGCACCCACCCACCTTCCTGTACCTCCTGGAAGGCCAAAAGAGCAAACTAAACAAAGGGCGCATTGCTGGCTGCCCTGTCATCAGCCGTACCTGGGATGTTGATGTTGTGGTTGGTCGTACTCCAACACAGCCTCCCTCCCCTCCCCCCCCTCCCCCAACCCCAACCCGATCCACCCCGCCCCTTGGCCCCCACCCACCCGGCTTCAGTATCTTGGTCAGGCAGCTGAAGGCGTAGTTCTTGGTCTCCCCCCGCTCGGCCAGCTCGTTGATGACCATGCCCAGGAACAGCAGGCCCACGTTGATGCCGGAGCCCTGTGTGAGTGTGGGCGGGGGGGGGGGGGGGTTAAGGTCAAAAAGGATCGGGCAGGACTGGTGACAGTAGAAGGGGTGGATTTGGTGACAGAGGTCAAGAAGGGAGGTGCGGTGGTGCCAGGGCGAGGTGGTGTTGGGAGGATTGAAGTAGGCCGGGGGCAGGATGAGGCAGGGAAGTCAAGTGGAGCAATATGCCCGTGTTTTGAGTAGCGTCAGCAGCGGACAGATCGCTGCACGAGCCCACCCACACATTCGCCAAACCAGCTCGCGCACAGCACCAGGCAAGTCACTTTTACGACACCAACCAAGCGCCATCAACCCCGCAAGTCATCAACACCCTCCCACACAGCCCACCTGCTTCTGGCTGGAGCTGCCCGCCTGTGCCAGTGAGGCCCGCTCACTGCCTGCCAAGTCAACCAGCATCAGCCGAGCCTTGATGCGCTGCCAGCCGCCACCGCCTCCGCCACCGCCACCGCTGCCGCCGCCGTCGCCACCCGTAGCACCACCGCCCCCGCCGCTCGCTGCAACACTGCCGCCTGCGGCAGCGCCTTCGTACCAGCGCTTGAACTGGACCTGCAGGGGGGGAGAAAGGGAGGGAGGGCGGGTGGGTGTCGCTGCTGCTGTCTCTGTGACTGCCAATCCTGCCTGGCATCAATGACTGTGCTTTCTGGTTCGGAATGAGTTATCACTGGCCTCTCAACACCACTCAATTCACACCCGTCACATGTGCCCCCACCCCCGTCCCGGACCGCTCTTGCCTGCGTGACAAAGATGGCGTGAGAGCGGCTGCTGCGAGCGTTGCCATCGGTGCGGTCTGTGCTGCGAAGGAAAGCTGCTTCTTGCAGCTTGCGCTGCAGGCAGGGCACAGCAGGCAGGGCAGGCAGCTCGAGGCTTCTGTTTCCAGCCAAGAAGCGCAGCTGCAAAGCTGTGGGTGCAATGACGCGCGCCTGACGAGGCGAAATAGCCGGCAATATCAATATCGAGGGCAGAGGCACAGCAACAGCAGTGCAGTGGCGGCTGAGCCGCTCCGTCACCGTCACACCACCCCCACGGCGCCCCACCACCACTGAATCGAGCCGCACCTGCAAGTCTTGCGCGCTGGCGGCACGCTGCCAGGAGGCCTGCTGCTCAAAGCTGGCGATGCGCTTTCGTTCCAACGTCTGCAGGTCGAACAGCCGCTCGTTCTGACCCTCCCTGTAAATCTGCAGAGAGCGGCGCAGGCAGGAAGAAGCATGCCAGGGAGGAAGCGACCAAATGGAGGCCAGGGAGTGAGCCACTGGCAAGCACCGCAGGGCTGCGAACACGAACCACGGTTGCCTGGCTGCAGTGTGATGTTCAAAGTAAGCAACAGAGCAAGGCTGTGAAGAGGCCAGTAGGCCGGCGTGGAGCCGCGTGTCCGCTGCACGTCCGGGAACGCAACGCAACATGAGGCTTGCCCACACCCCACCTCGACCGCCGCCAGCGACACCTCCAGTTCCTTCACGCCACACTCCCGCGCCAATGCAAACACGCCCTCTGCGCAGAAGGCGCTCACTGCAGGCAGGGCAGGCAGGCAGGCGGGCAGGCAGGCAGGCAGGCAGCAACCAGTCTTAGAAGCAAGAAATCGGTCAGCACCCATCCGCTGGCGATGCACATGGCGCATACATGGCGGCACTGGGTGCCAGTGCATGCCAGACCAGCCAGCGCCTGCAACCCGCACCAGAATGGCGCGCGGGGCTGCTTCCTTCCTCACACTTCTCTGTGCCCATTGTGTGCGACTTGCCGCTGCCTGCACAATTAAAGACTGGATTGCAGCAGGTTCGATCGCAGCAGGGCAATTGACAGCAGCCACACACAGGCAGCCATAAGCTGATGAAGCAGACAACCGCACGGGCTGCACCATAAACAGCAACAACAGCATCCATCTCTGCAGCACCCACCTGTCTGTCCGTAGGCGATGACAGCTGCTGACTCGCCCGACAGCAGGCGGCGCAGCAGCGGCGCCACCTCCTGCTCACACAGCAGCTCGGCGGCGGCGCCCCGATGGCCATACAGTGGCATGCGGAGCACCGTGTCGGCACCCACGGCAATGTCACGGCACAGGCCCGCGTCTGGCGCATCAGCAGTCAGCTCCCCAGACGTGGCCGGGTCGGAAATATTGAGCTCAGTGAGAGCCTCGCTTGCCGCCGCTGCGGAGCTGCTGTACCGCCGGCTGTCCCATGGTCCTGGGGGCCGGCACACGCCAACCGCACGCACCTGCGGGCCGGCAGCCGCAAGATGCAAAGGGCATCTTGGGGAAGCGGTTGCGGCGGTTGCGGCAGCAGCATAACCGCCGCTGCAAGTGGCGGCGACGCGGCGGTGTCCCAGATCGGCTGTTTACCTGGCGCACAGCAGACGGCTTGGGCTTTTTCAGCGCCTGGTTCATTGCCGCGGCCTCCACAAGGGAGGCGAACTCGAAACTTGCGGCGTGACCCGCCCTGTGTAATTCGCCAGGGTCAGGATCACTTCGCTGATCGCTCTGGGCTCATCAAACGACGGCCGCAGGGAGCAACTGAACGTGAGGTGTGTGCAGCAAATCACGCTGCTGCTGGCATTCAACGAGTACAAACGCCAAGGCCGAACGACATGAAGTGTATCCTACTGAAGTGTAGCTGCCAATTGGCATTGCGGGGCGGTACATGTCGGCGGCGATCGGATTGTCGGCGTTGCCGCTGCCTATATTCACACCCTCGTTAGTACATGGGAGCCCCTGACCAGAGGCATGCCGCAGCTGCGGCATAAACAGCAGGCTCCAGCATCGTTTCGACACACCGCCGTAGACACTTGTTCAACCAGCACACAAGCGTGCTCCTGCCATCCCTGCTGGCAGCTGCACTTCCTGCTTACCTGGCCAGTAACACTTTGCTTGGACTGCATCAGCTGCACCGGCGCTGCAAAGACACCGCTAAGCGGCTTCACTGAAAACCGCCGCCCGCTGAAAATCGCCGCCGCCTGCAATGGGGGAAAAGCCGCCTCACATTCCAGAACACAGTGCAGCACTCCCGATGGCGTCTGGCAGCGAGGCCTGGGGGCTGTGAAAGCCCCACATCTAAATGCTCAAGAGCCGCCGTTTTTGGATTTCGTTTTTAAAACCGCCTCTGGCCTCTGCCTGATAGTTCTTAGAATAAACGCAATCACGCTATTGCACGCAAGATTGTCGTGTGCTCCAGCGAGTCCGCGCTGTCGACACCCTGCCGCTGCACCCCTCATCAAAGTCGCTAGGGCTTTGACAGCACTGAGACACGCACCAGTGCGCTTGGGTGGCGAGACCGCAGCACCACGCCTGTCGCCGCCACGGCGCGTCAATGGCGGCAGCTGCCGTTCGTGCCCTCACGAGGCTGGTGGATGCTGTTTGTGACACAGACAGCGCTGAACTTCCGCACGACCTCCGAGCCTGTCTGGACGCATTGCCCAATGTCTTGAATGGTGTTATGGCCAGCTCGCCTGATGCCGAGACGGTTGCCACACTCGACAGGTGGCTCATGCTGCATAGCACACTGAGCTGCCTGTGCGCACTTGTCTTTGTTAAGTGCTTCGGGCGGGGAAAGTGGCCGCAGGTTACGAGGGACGCTGGCACTGAAAACATAAACATACTGCCACGTGCCCTTGCAGAGCCATACAGGCAGGCGCAAGGCGGCTTAGTGCGCTGGGCACCCGCCTGGCTGCTTTCGTGCGCAGCGGCAACGCGACGACGGCGCTAGGCGTCCGCAGCCAAGTCTTGGCTGCTTGTGAGCTCAGCCTGATTCTCTTTGTTTTCACAACAATTGAGCATGAAGTGCCCGGGGCCGGACAAGCCCTCTTAGGCTGCGCTACGCTGCCGCTGGAGTGTGGCCTCGTGCTGATGGCGAGCGCACATGCCAGCAGTAGTGACGCCGCGGCTTTATATGAAGACACCAGGCTGCAGGAGCTCCAGGCGAAGCTGTTGGTGATGTGTCTAGAGAAAGCGAGATGTGGAGGGCCTGGCGGCAAACGATTTGTTGCACGCCTGGCTGCGCCGCAGCGGCTGCGGGCCTGGCTGTCGGCGGCTGTCGGCAGAGTGCTTGCCCAGCATGGCACATCGTTGGGCAGAGGTAAGGACGGATCCCCTGCTACGCATCTGCTTCTTGCGCCGACTATACCACCGCACTGTCCCTGTCGCCTGTCGTTAACCACGCAAGCCTTGCGCCGCTGTGCGCCAATGCAGGTCCCTCCCTCACCCTGCAGGTCTGCCTTGTTTATGTTATCTATATACAAAGCGCGTGTGATACTTATGAGTTCCATTGGGAAGCATTGCAAAGCGACGATGCCCTGCAGCGCAGCCTGGTGCAGCTGCTGTTGCCCCTGCTGCACGCGGCAGCGGTGGCAGCGCAGCTGCCAGCTGACCGGCGGCCTACCGAGCTTTCTTGGAGTCTAGTCACGCACACTGTTCATGTATTGAGCGCCACCGAGCTCACTGGCGCATTGAGGGAGCAGCTGGCGTTGAATAGTGACGGCACCGTCCGCAGCAGCGCGCAGCGTGCTCTGCACAGCACTGCACAGCTTTTTGCAGCGGCGCCTGCCAAGGGAACGTGCCCCGAGGGAACGTCGCCTTCCACCTTGGCATTTGTCTGGGTTGGCCTGATACGGCTGATGGGCACGATTTGCTCGGTCTTCAGCGAGGCTTTTCTGCAGCAGCAAGGGCAGGGCAGCGCGGCAGTGCCAGACGCTCAGCGCCAGCAGATGGTGCAGCAGGTGCTGCTGGTGCTGCCGCAGCTGTCAGCAGGGCTACGACTAGTCGCCGAGCTTCCAGCGCTGGCAGCAGGCCATCCTCATGTTGTCCATTCCGCTGCAGCTGCACAGATGCTGGTTCAGTGCGGCAACATTCTGGAGTTCATCGATCCATGTTTGCCGGCACATGTTGGCCCCGCAGCCATCGGCAGGTGGGCCTACACGGTCAACAGCTTCGCTGAGGTGACGGCCTGCTGCGCAGCCAGCCGCGCACTGCTGCAGGCGTTGCCACATATGGCGGATTTGACATGCCCTGTCCTGAGAAAGACTGTCCGTCAGCCTGCAGACGAGCAGACGCGGGCAACACAGTTGGCGGCAGGGCGGCCGGTGGAGGCGGCATCAAATCAAATGTGTGGAGGCGCGCCGCTAACGCGCTGGATGTCAATGATTATGGTTACAGGCATGTAATTTGCGCAGTGAGAAGCAAGCCGGGCTCGCGAGTTGGGAGGGCTTGCCATGCAAATCATGCTTTTGCCTCCGCAGCGCACCATTATGCATTTTAAGGGTTGGAAGTTATTCATCAGGTGCGCTGAGGGCTGGCGGATGGGCCTTGAGAATTCGACTTCACCTGGGAGGCCTGCAAGCCTGCTCTGGCAGCCGGTAACTTACTTGTATGTGTATCAAGTGACTTAGGCAGCCGAACGGAGGTCAGAACGATGATGTGGAGGGAGAAATGCACCCTGATAACTAACTTTCGCGCCCTGATAAATAGCTTTGCTGCCGAGGGCGTGGTGCACCAGGATGGACCAGGCATCCGTTCTGGACCCGAGAATCAAGCAATGAGGGCGCCGCCCCCGCCGCCGCCCCGGGCCGCGCCCCGGTGGCAGGTGGGCCGGCCCTAGATGATGCACCCCCCACAACAAAACACACAACACAAAACAAAGCACAACAACAACACAAAACACACAACACAAAACAAAAACCAAAACAAAACGGCGTCTCAGCGGCAGCTGGTGGATGGGGGCCACGAAGGCCTGGCATACAAGGTGCTTTCGTTCCTCTACCAAAGCGCAGCGGCAGCGTATAACTTCAACCTGGGCAGTGGAGGCCCCGGGAATGCTGCAGGCCGCACTGCGGCAGTCGAGGCACTGTGGCAGCTGCACACAACGCTGTGCCGCTGCTTCCACTCCAGCGCAGCCGGCATCTGGGCCACGGCTGATGCGACGGAACAGTTGCGGATGACAATGTGCATGAATCTCTGTTTGCAATCTGCCGCGTGCATCAGCAGCACAGTGCAGGAGGGGTTTGGTGACGCATCCGGTGGCGCAGAAGGACCTTCCCGGCAAGTTGGCAGCGCCTGCGTGCACCTTGCCTGTGCTGTACTGATGCCAGATGCTTTCCAAGCTGCTGTTTGACAGCCTTGCTTGCTCATGGGCGTCGTGTGACGCGATTTGCAGGCACCTGCTGGCCATGAGTGTGGCACAAGCTGAGGCCGTGCTGGCTGCTGCCGCTTCCCAGCCAGCATCAGCTGACGGCGCTGTGACTGCAGTGCTGCTCGGTGCGGTTAGGCATGCACCGTGTGCGCTGGCCTCGAGTCCACCGGTGCGGCAGGCACTGCAGCTCTTGGCAGAGAGGCTGGGAGTTGCTGATGAGGTGAGCCTGCAGCGCCCGCACTACCACTTGGCAGGCAGTGCACTCCGGTGATGTGCCATTGCCAAGGGCTGTGCACACACCCTACCTGCAGGCAAAAAGTGATGATGCGGCCTTTCTGCGTGATGCGATTACGGCGCTGCCGCGCCGCGAGCCGCAGCCAGGCGATGGGCTGGAGCTGGCGCAGGCGGCGGCCACTCGCAGCTGCGCCTACCGGCGTTGTGCCAACCTGGCTGGCGAGGGCGGCCCTGCGGCAAGGCAGGGTGTGGACAGCCTGCGGTGTTCGAAATGCAAAGTAGCTTGGTACTGCGGTACTGCCTGCTCGCATGCTGACTGGCGGGCGGGGCATCGGCGGGTGTGCAAAGCGTTGAGGGCGGCGAGGGTGGCGGAGCAGGAGAGTGCAGGGGTCTGAGGTCTATGGTCTGAGGTCTATGGTCTGTGTCTTGTCGTGTGTGGCAGTTTTTGTTTGTTCAAGTACGACTTGTAAATTTGTTTCAAAGCAAAGGCTGAGCGAGGAAAGTGCAGGCCAGACCCTGCATCTATTGCAGCGCCTGTTTGAGCTGGCGCTTACAGGGTGCGCCAATGTGCGCAGGTGTTCAGCTTCATCGATAGCGGAGCGGCGGGGCGCAAGGCGGGAAGGGGGGGCGGCGGCAGCCGTACAAGATGTGGGCGCGCTATTTTTTGTCGTCGTCTTCACGTTGCTGCCAATGAGATCAAGAGCGCTAATTGAGCCCAGTTTCCGATACTGTGAGCCCGTGAACCAGCGAGCACGCTTGTGTTGCTTGGAGGTGTCGGCAGCCGCCCAGCACGAGCTACCAGAGCGTCGTTACTCCAGCAGAGGTGCACGCTCAATATCCGGCCCAGCCAGCAGCGCCGCCGCTCAGTTCCGCCGCCGCTCGGTAGCCTGCCGCCCCCTGCAGCATGCAAGCAGCAGCGGACCCTGAGGCAGCGCTCCAGCAGCCGCTGCTGCCTCACCTGTGTGATGGCACCGCCGACAAAGGCCGTGGTGGGCAGCAGGCGCAGTACCACAAGCAATACCTGCAGTTGGCGGCATGGCTGGGCGTCTTGTTCACAGGCTATGCAGAGCAGCGCGTCCTGTGTAGGCTGGGATTTCCAAACGATGGGCTGGTTCAGGTGCATACAGCCACGCCTGTGCTTCGGCTGTGACCGGCTGCGCCGCCTGCGTGCCTGCATGTGAGTGGCGGCAGTACCATTGCCTGGATTGCCATCCGTTTTGGCACCAACCCTGGCGGCGCTATATGCATGCTTCAGTCTACCCTCGCCTTCCCTCTGCCACCGCAGATCGATTTCCTGGAGGCATTCTCCGATGCCACCTCGCTGCTGATGTACGGCTCGGTGCTGGGCTGGTTTGTGGGCATCACATCGCCCCGCCGCTTCCACTGGCTGTTTAGCCAGCAGCGCTGGTACGTCTGGGCAACCATGCTGGGGACGCCTCCAGTCTACAGCGCAATAAGGTGGGCTGCCAACCAGCTGTTTGCAAAGTGCCTTCCCTGCTGGATGGCTGGTCAGCGGTGCTGTCACTGGAACGGTGTGCTGCCCGGGGCTGGTTGGCTGGCTGGAAGTGCTGGGCTGGGCTGGCGTAGACGCAGACACATGATTTGGCATGCGCATGTGCTCACACGCATCACCACTCTTGTCCACCGCCGGCGGCTGTGTCTGCGGGACCATGCAGCAATGTTGGGCCCCTGAAGCATGATCTGACACGGCTGGCCGACTGGGGAGCGCCCTTCATGGTCCTGTGGTCCACAGGTGCGCCTCTGGGGGCTGGGCTGTGGGTCGGGCGGATGCTTTGCACGGTGTTGCATGGCCTGCAGCAAAAGCAGCTCAGAGCTTTCGTGCGTCTGAGCACTCACACACATCCATGTGCGTGTGCCGTGCCATCGGATGAACCGCAACACCTCTGTGCGCTGCCAACCTGACCCACGATGTCTCTGTTCCCGCAGCCATGTGCGCCATCCTTGCCGTGATCGTCTGGCACATAGTCGTCGTCGTGCGCCAGCGGCAATGGCCTGACGCTGTTGCTTACATCGCCAGCCGTGTGCTGCTGCTGGCGTTCCTGGGCGGCAGCGCTGTGGCTCTGCGGCTGCTGGGAGTCAACATGCACCTGCACCACCTTTATCTGGGTGAGCTTGGAGGCAGCAGGTGGCTGGCTGTGCAACTAGCTGCCACCAGGGGCACCTCAGAGGCGCGCCTCTCTCAGTGGCAGGGGCGCCTCAGCCCCTGGCGCAATGGTGACAGGCGGGCAGCCCAGGCGGAAGCTCGATTGGCAGCTGATTCGGCAGCTGCCCCGGCTGCCTTCTCGGCCTCAGCACTCCACACAAGGACTGGAGGAGCCTGATGGCAGGGTCAGCTGGTCGATGCCCTGTCTCAGCATCTTGCATGACCCCATTGCTGCGCAGGGTGGATGCTGGCGCTTTGGGCTGAGCTGGAGCGACCGCTGTCAGGTGTCACGCTTGCCATCGGCACCGGCATCTTCCTGCAAGGCATGGCAGCCTACAGCGCCGCACCCGTCTTCCAGCACGCGTGCTTCACCAGCCCCAGCGCCCGAAGCTTTGCATGCTCATTCACGTCAGCAGACGGCGGCCCCTTCTCGGTGCAGATCTGCCCAGCTACAGGCCTCATGCCCCAGCACTCGTGTAGCACATGATGGTCGCCACTCCACCGCTCTTTGCTTGCCAGCCCGACCTTTCTTCTTCTGTTCTACAGGTTTCGATTCTACAAATGTACACAAGTGAAAATTGGTCCCTGGGCAAACCCAAGGTGCAGTGCAGCACACAATGCAGGCAACGCAAGTTTGAACGTCTAACGGCACAAGGCATGAACGACCTGACAGATAAATCCCCATTGCAGCTGCTGCGCCTGTGCCATGCCGGCCTGTGCCAGCTCAGCTCAAGCATTGGGTGGCGATCTGCCTGTCGTCTGTCAGACCTGGCTCCTGTCACGCCAGCGTAAACATGTCAACAAGCTTGTCTTTGCCCACAGCGATCAGCAGTCCCAGCGGCTCATTCCACTTCAGCTCGTGGTAAATGCTGCGCGGCTGGCCATCAGGCCACGCCGCCACCACCGGCTCAGACAGCACTGCAGGGGGGCCGATGTGCAGGGGCGCAAGGGGGGGCACAATGTGATCGCAATGGTCAGGCACGGTGCCACTGTGCTGGGGGGGGTGGGGGGAGGGGGGGGTCCAATGCAATGTGCCCGCAGCACGCCTCACAACTTCCTGATTGTGGCGTGCAGCAGCCTAGCCCGTCAGCCGCACGACACCCCCTCCCTGGCACAGCTTGCCAGGCTGCCATGCACTGCGGTGAACACCCAGCAAGCAAGGGTGGCAACCATGAGTGCGGCCACGGACCTGGTGCTGTGGGATTGCTAATGTCGAGCAGCCGCATGCTTGACACAGCTGAGATGGCCACCGTGCTCTGGCTGTTGTTCAGCGCCAGCTGCAGCAACAGAAGGCGGAAGCAGGGGGGCGCAGGCAAGGGGTAAGCAGGGGGTGGGTGAGGGGCTGGGGTGAGGAGCAGGCGGGCACGGCAGCTGCCGAAGGGTGACGCCCTCAGGAGCACGCGACCCAGGCTTTGCAGCCATTGGATCCACAGATGCAGGCTGAAACAAGAGGAGTGTTGTGGCCAAGCAGGCTGGAGGCCCACGAACCAGAGATGAGCGGCCCATAGGTGTCAACGCTTAAGGTTGGATTGCATTTTGATCGAAAACGTCTGTTCCGCCCCACCCCCACTATGCGGCTCCCGTACATCCCCGCGGTACCAACCCGCTCCAGTACCGCCCGTACACACTCCCACCCACGCACCCACCTTGAGCACTGTCATGTTCTCAGCTGCTGCCTTGGCCAGCGGTGGCTGGCCCATCTGCCTGCAGCACAGTAGGACAAGGGGGGGCGTGATGCATGTGCCAAGTGCAGCTTCAGTGATTGGTATGTGCGAGTGTGTGGTGTGGTGTGGTGTTAGAAGAAGGGGGCATGCACGGCAACGAGCCAGCATCGCCCCTGCCAGCACCGCGGACCCCACCTAAGCGACGCCTCTCGTTGCCAGACCCCCCCCCCCCCCCCTGCGCTCTCCCCCCCCCCCCCCCCCTGCGCTCTCCCTCGCAGTCAGAGGTCACACACGCACACGCTCCGGCAGCCCTGATGTCCCACAAACAGACCAGCCTCCAACCTCCCACCCCCACTCCCCCCCACTCTCCTGCTCCCTACAGCTTGTCCTTCATCCCCTCTGGGCCCCACCAACCAAGCCACCTTCCCACCAGCGTCCCCGCTCACTCTCATGTCTCCCCCTCACTCTTCCCCCCCTCCCTCTTCCCCCCCCCCCACACCTGATGTCCCACAGCGCCACGCTGCTGTCGGTGCTGCCGCTGATGACCAGGTGGCCGCTGGACTCGATGGAGGTGACCATGGTGGCATGGGCCCTGGAGAGGGGGGGGGGAGAACGTGAAGGGGCGGTACATGAGGCGGTACATGAGGCGGTACATGAGGCGGTACATGAGGCGGTGCATGAGGCGGTGCATGAGGCGGTGCATGAGGCGGTACATGAGCCGGTACATGAGGCAGTGCTGTGTGCTGTGCAGATTGCGGTGGCAGTATGCACTCGGCAGGGAGGCGAACCGGTGTCCCTCTGCTCACAGGCAGCCTGATGCAGTCACGCAAAGCGAGGTGATGCAGGCGGGCGATGCCGGTTTAGACGCCCCTGAAAACAAACAACTTTGACTTTGCTCAGGTTTTTTGCATCGCTCACTTGACCCGTCCCGTTGCGTCAGCCGCCCCAAAAGTGCCCACATGCTGGGGCGCACGCAGGTCCCACAGCAGCAGGGAGCCGTCCTTGTCGCCTGCAGGAGTGTTTCGTGGTGGGTTTGTGGTGGGTGGAGGCGGGGCGAGTGAGGTGAAGAGGGGAGGGGAGGCGCAGATGCAGTGGAAGGAGATGGGAGGGGAGAGCAGGCAAGCAGCCAGGGCGGTGGATTGAGGGTCTGGTTGGGCTGGGCAGGGAAGCAAGCCCACACACGCCCTGTCGTCGCGCCGTCCCTCCCTCTGCCGCCGCTGTATCATTGGTGGCAGCCCTCGCCGCCGCCGCCACCCTTCAGCTCACCCGACGCAAAGGTGTGGGCATCCGCCGCCACTCCTCGCAGTGCGGTTGCAATGGAGGCGTGGCCTGTGAACACTTGCGTGGGCTGCGCGCCTTCAAAGCTGGACGCGGCTGCAGGCAAGCAGGGAGCAGGGAGGCAGGGAGGCGGGCAGGCACGCAGTCTGTTTTGGGGTTGTGTACAACTCAGCAGGAGCGTGTGCGGTACCTGCGATCCAGCTCAGCAAATCCCGCCAGCCTCAGCTCCAGCTCAGCTCAGCAGAGACAGGAGGGCCGCCTCCCGTCACCTCCACAGCTTGCACTCTCTCCAGCCAGCATCCAGCATCCAATGAACACCGCACGTCCCCCCATCTGTCAAAGCATCAACCTGATCTGTTCGAGGCACCCCAGCTGCTGCTTGCAGCCGCGATTCCTCTCGCCCTGCTTGCAGGTGCTCCTCCCTCACTCTCTCTCCCAACCTCGTTCCTCCCCCCACCAACCTGCCATGTCCCAGTAGCGGATGACGGGAGCTGCCAGCTGGCCTTGGCCCGCCGCCACCGTCTCCCCCGTCAGAAAGCCATTGGTGCCTGGAAGGGCCTGCACAAGACATAGGGCAGAGGGGCGCAGGGCACAGCCGGGAGGTGGATGGGAGTGCATGCAGGGTGTGTGCAGAGCAGGTGTGTGCAGGGGAGTATGCGGAGGGGCAACGAGGCAGCCGGACTGACTGACTGACAACAAGCGCATGCCTGATTATAAGTTGCAAGTAACAAGCGAGAAGTAAGAGGCACCGAACGAAAGTAAGAAGCAAGCAGCAAGCAGGCCCTTTGCCAGACAGGTACCGTAGTGCTTCATCATCAATGAGGTTCAAGAGGCACCTTCTCGGCAGCTGCACGTCTACACTACCTTCAGAACTCACCCGCACTGTTGCCACGGCCGCCGTGCCCGCCAGGGTCACGAAGCCCTTGCACTCAAAGCCGTTGGGCTGGCTGCTGATGAACCCTGCAGGCGGTCAAGCAGGCAGGCACGGGCAGGAAAGGGAAGCCGATGCTGCGGTGAGCAGCGCACAGTCAAAGAATGCCGGCAACACTGGTGGGTCGCCTGCCAAGCAGGCAGGCGGCTGTGTAATGGCAGTGACAGTGCAATGGTTTCATCAGCTGCAGGCAAGGCAATCGTGAGGCAAGCCCCCCGCCCCCCTTCTGGCTTACCCCCCAGCCGAAGGCGGTTGTTGGTGTTGTGGCTGACGCAGGAGCAGAGCAGCATGTTGAGGCGGGGGTGGAAGTCCAGGGAAGAGATGTACCTGCGAGTACATGGTGGTGGTGGGGGGGGGGGGGGGGGGGGGGGGAGGGCAGATGGGTGAGTAGGTGACTGAGTGGGTGGCTGGCACAGAGTGAGGGTGGGTGCCAAAGGAGGGTGTCACCGCAGGCGAGCATGATGGTGAGCGACTGGGCAGTAAAAGTACCAAGGAAAGGAGGCGAGCGGGAAAAGCGGTACCAATGTAGGCGGAATGCGGGACCAAAAGTGCTGTGCTCCTGCTGCTGCAGGCACTCACTGGTCCCCCAGCTCCAGCTTCTGCAGCGGCTGCCCCTCCTGGGTCCACACCTGCAGGTACGAGTCCTTACCGCCTGCAGCGGCAGAGGCAGCGGCACAGCACGGGTCACCACAGCTCACAGCACGGGTCACCACAGCGCAGCGCAGTACACAGCGCAGTACACAGCACAAAACAGGACAAAACAGCACAGCACAGCACAGCACAGCACAGCACAGCACAGCACAGCACAGTGAGGGAGATGGCCATTTGAATGAGCAATGAGCGATGGGGCCATAGCAGGGGGACAAGCAAAGGAGGGAAGCAGTGTACGCTGACGCAGTAGCGGCCATGCTGCTGCACACCCAGCCGGTTGGTGCTGACATCTCTATGGGGCATATAGCCCCATCAGATCGAGCGAGCTTACGTTTGCTTGCAACGGAGCAGGCAGCAGCAGAGCAGGCACATTTGGCAGCCGCAGACAGGCTGCTTCCAGCCGCCAGCCAGCCAGCCAGCCAGCCAGCCAGCCGACCCACCTGTCACAAACTGCTGGTGCGCAGTGTCTACCGCCAAAGCAAAGATCGGCTCAGTATGGTATCCGGCAATCGACCGTACTGGCACTAGCTGCCTCTGCAAACACACACACAGAGACAGCAAACACAGCCGTAATCCGTGACTCGGAAAGAGTTCTAAAGTCAGAAGAAGAGTTTTGGCTGGTGCGCTGGCTCAGCGATGCTGGCCAAAAACAAAACATCGGAGCCGCGTGCCCGCTGTCTCACTGGCGGCTTGGTGTTGCCGCTCTACCAATCTCACTCACAAGCTGCGCTGCTGGTGCCGCGTGCGCGCCGCCGCCATCACCGCCGCCGCCTGGTGCCCAGCCCATGGATGAGTTGATGTACTCCACGTCGTACCGGAAATCCTCATCTGCGGTACAGCAGTACAGCAGCAGCGGTACATCAACAGCGCCACACGTGTGAGAGACCAGCGGCAGCAGAAGCTGCAAGCAGCCAGAGAGCTGCACAACACTAAAAGCGCTTTGAGCCTCGCCACAGATCAGGGAGGCATGTGTGGCGGCAGCACAGGGCCAGCCTAAACTGCGGCCGCACGGCCGTAGCAAGCTTGCTGCAATTGCCACAACACAATACAACACACTGCAGCTGCCTTCAATGCAGCAACTCACCCACAATGCTCGCCACAGTCGAGCGCATCAGCTCTTGCGTCTCCCGCGGCACCTTCTCCAGTATCTGTTTGCAGGAAGCGGCGGCACAGCACAGGAGCAGGACAGCTGAGCAGCGGCACAGGCCAGCAGCTGCAGGCCGTCCAATCAAGATGCCCCCCGGCGGCTCCTCAGCCTGGCAGCCAGATAGCCTGGAAGGGCATTTCGCCGCGACAGTGTGGTGCCAAGTGCGGTTCCAAGAGCGGTACCAAGGGCGGTACCAAGTCGGTGCCAAGTGCAGTACCAGCTGCCTCACCATGTGTCCAGCCAGCTCCACGGTTTTGCCCAGCATGGTCACAGCGGCACCCCGCTTCTCTGCAGTCTTGGCCAGGGTGCACATCGTCTTGATGGCTCCCTGCAGGCAGGCAGGCAGGCAGGCAGGCAGGCAGGCAGGCAGACAGGTGGCTCACCAAACGCCGGCACACCAGGCACCTGATGCGAGGCGTGCAGCCTGCGCCGGGGGGAGGCCTGCCCCCCCCTGTTTGCACAGACCTGGCCTGCTTGGCAGCAGCCAGGAAATGCGTCGCAGCACACAGCACACAGCAACACCCAGCACGGCACAGCACGACACAGCACGGCCCCGAATACAGGAGTTGTGTATATACACTCAAACACTGGGACACACAGCGCAGCACCCACAGCAACGGCATCCACTGCACACCTCCATGGGCACTATCTCGATGGACACCAGGGCTGCAAAGGCTTCCGCATGAACGTAGTACTCCCCGCGGTTGGCGTTCAAGGGCCGCGCCGTGGTCAGGTGCTTCACCAGCTGCACAGAGCGTGAAAAACAGGCCGGCAGGCGCAGGGCGCAAGGTGGACGGTGTGCAGGGGCGGCGGGGGACGTGAGCAAGGAGCAAGCCGGTGGCAAGAGAGCTGCAAGCATGCCCTTTTGGGGGCGTGGTCGCAGCTCCAAGCCCGCTGCTGAGTTCCCAACAACTAGTGAACTACTGGCCCGAGCCACATGCGTGCATAGCAAGAGTGCACGCAGACATGTCGCACGTTTGGCACACACAAAGCAGCGCAGTCACGAAGCAGCACACACGCAGGCTAGGCTGCCTCGCAGGCGGGGAGCAGGCCAGCTTGGGGCCTCACGTGGCGCATGATGTAGTCCCTGAACCGCACTTGCAACTGGGGGCCCAGGAATCGAAGCATCGTCACAAATGGAACCGCAGACCGCTCCTCTGCTGGCAAGTTGGGGTTGAGCGCCAGGCTGATCCATATCTGTAAGCAGCGGAGGGGGCGGGAGGGCAGCGGCCACATGTGCGGTGTGCAGCTGCCCAGCACTGCAACACTGACAGTTGGAACAGGCGGGCAGAGACTTCCATGCCGCCCCCCGGACCCACTGTTGTGTGCGGCTGTTGAGCTAGGCCTGACCCAAACAGCAGAGCGGCAGAGTGCCATTCAGGCACAGTCGGGACTCAGGGAGGGATGGAGGGGTTCAGTATGCCAGCCGCACCGAACAAAAGCTTGGGAAAAGGACTGCAGGGCCGCCAAGTGAAGGATCCATGACCACCGCCTCCAGCTGCTGTGCCAGCTGCACAGCAAACGGCGGCCAGACGGCGGAAGGAGTGAGTGGCTGGGCAGGGCGGGGGGGTGCACAAAGCGGCACGTGGCTGTCAGCAGCACAGCAGCATCTAGCCGGCGGACCAGTACTGGTGATGCTGAGCCGAGTGCAGCTAGCTTCAGCAGGCCATGAGGTGTGTCGGGAACCTGCCGTGTCGTTCAGGATGCTGCTGCCGCCATGCTAGCAAGGCTATGTGAGGGCCACAGAAGGGCTGCCACAAAAGGGCATGCAACACTTGACTGCTCCATCGCCTGCCGCCGACCGCGAATTCTTTCCCTCACTCACCGCCTCTTGGTTTTCTTGGAACTCGCAGGCGGAGATGAGGGCGTGCATCTGCTGCTGAGGAGTTGTGCCGCGAGGGAAGGGCATGGCAAGGCCGGCAGGTGCCGACGCGACGGCTTGCTGCTCAAGCTGTGGTGCAACCGCGGAGACCGTGGCTGGCCCGGCCGGTGCTGCCGCGGGTGGCGGCGGCCCTGAATGCACATGCTGCAGGTGGTTATCGCCAGAATGCTGCGGTGTGCTGCTAAAGCCGGCTGCGGCTTGCAGCTGCGGCGGCGACACGCCTGCCGCCGTCGCCGAGCTCTGCGTGTCGGCGGCAGGCTCGCCGGTGTTGGTCACGGCGACATGATCGGTGAGCTGGCTGCATTCGAGACGTGGGCACGGCCGCAGGGAATGAGAAGAGGCATGGGGAGGTCGAGATGCCCGCGATGGGCGCATGGCAGGTGTGGACGGCACCGTGTGTTTGCCCTCGTGCTGATCCAGAAGGGTAAACTCACCGCAAAACCGCAAGAAGCTCGGTCGCCAGCGGCACCTCGTTAGGCGCTACCTCCAGTGTGATGTTGATCTTCATGGCGATCCTTGATAGCAGAGCCGTGCAGTCCGTGCTGCCCCTACCCACGGCGTCACTTTCCTGCACCGCACCGCCACCGGCAACAGATGACATTTCGAAGCTCCATGGCCTCGTTTGTGCCAGCGGCAATCAACACCAGTCAGGCAGCAGCCAGAACTCTGAATGAGGTGCCCAATTAGCCTGGTACAAAGGCACCTGCCTCTCTAACGTCGGGAGCTGTGTTTCTCTGGCCGGCTTAGCAGCTGTGTCGCAGCAGAGAGCAGCCCGAAACAAATGAAAAGGTCTAGTTCATTGTTTCATTGCAATGCATTGTGCTCAAAGACTGTGTAACTTGTGAGTTATGGCAGCGGCAGGCGCTGGCAACCGGTGGCTGTGATCAAGAAGCTAGAGGAGAAAGCAGGGAGTGCATCCGAGCTGCAGGGTGCACAAGTGATGATGGAGTGAGAAAGGCAGAAGATTGCCGCTGCCAGTCATCACCGCAGGACGTCGAGGCGGGACAGTTTGATGATGCCAATTGTACGCCAAATTGCGCGCCGGCTGCTCTGCCCTCGCGTTACCTTGCCCAAAGCCTTGCGCGGGCAGCGAAGACCAAGAGTCGCATTCGTAGTCGAGCCTGGCGTGCTCTTGCATCTCCCACAGCGCCTGCCGCGGTCGCCGTTGCATCCTGGCCCAGGCGCGAGCCGCCGCTGCACCTCTGCTACCCCGCCGCCGCCGCTCCCTCACTTGTCGATGGCGCCCTCCGCCGCGCGTTTGGTCATGGCGTCGGTGGCAAGAGTTTGCAACTTGAGCGCCAGAGCCATTGCAGTCACCCGTATAGCAGAATGCCTGGCACGCGTAGAAGAACAGGTGCACCAAGCTCTGGCCAGCTCTCCAAATGCAGCTGATGCGGTTGCCGCACTCGACAGGTGGGTCATGCTGCATACCACACTGAGCTGCCTGTGCGCACTTGTCTCTGAAATGGTGCTTCGTGCTGCAGAAGTGTCCCCAGGTGCGGAGGGAGGCTGCAGGTGCTTACCGAATCACAACTACTGCCTCACTCCTGCTGCTGCAGGGCGATACAGGCCGGGGCACAGCAGCTTACCACGCTGGGCACACGCCTGGCTGCTGCCGTTCGCGCCGGACATGCTGCAGCAATGCCGTCTGCCATGGTGCAGCACGTTTTCGCTTGCCAACTTACCAACCAGCTTGGCAACATTGCTCAGGGTTTGCACCTTTCAGAGTCTACAGTGGCGCTGCAGAGCTGCGTCACGCTGCTGCTGGAGTGTGGCTGCGCCCTGATGGCCTCTGTTCTGAGTGGTAGCAACAGCGCTGGGTCTGCAGCGGACTGCGTGTTCCTGGAGCAGCAGATCACGCTTCTACACAATCTCTTTGCATATTCTGGCAGGGACGACACTGTTGATCTTCTCGCAGCAAAGCTTACACCGCCAGAGCCGCTGCTGGCCTGGCTGTCATCAACAGCCGATATGCTGCTCATCACACTGCAAGGCACCTGGCATGGCAGCGGTAAGTGCGAGGGCAGTGAGTGTGCAGCGGTGGAGATGCTGGTCAGCACGTGGCCTGCTTGCAGTGAAAGTCTGCTGATTGCCCTACTGTTTGGATCGCCCCATGCTTTGTTTCACTGCAGGTTCTTCACTTCAGATCCAGGCCTGCTTTACCCAGATCATTGACACCATCACGAGCGACCACGACTTCGCTGTTCAAGCCGCGGCGCTTAGGTCTGACACCCGCTTGCAGCACAGCTTGGTGCAGCTGTTGATCTCGTCACTCCACGGCGCGGCGGTCACAGTGCAGCTGTCACCTGAGCGCTGGCCTGCAAAATTTGATTGGCTGTACATGGGCAATATAGCCAAGCTGCTAGGTACTGAGCCGTTGCGCCCCAGCTTTCTTGAGCAGCTGGAGCAGCCCGGCAGTGACAGCAGCACCAGCGCGCAGCGTGTGCTGCACAGCGCAGTTCAGCTCTTTGCGGCCGCGCCTGCCAGCTGCCCCGACGGCATGACAGCGGTTACTTTTGGCAAATTTTGGATCAGCTTGTTCAGTCTGCTGGGCGCAGCTTCGTCAGCAATCCACGAAACCATGGAGCGGCAGCAGCGGCAGCAGGGCCAGGCGCCGCTGCCCGCCGCCCAGCAGCAGCGTATGTTGGCGCAGTTGCTGCTGGTGCTGCAACAGCTGCCGGCAGCAATGCGCGCAGTGCACGATGCTGTGGCAGCGGATGGAGGAGAGGAGGCGGGCGAGCAAGGCCTTTTAGAGTTCCTGGTTGAAGACACGGGAGACCAGTGCGCTTTCGTGCTGGATCTGTTCAACCTGCTGGCCTTTCCAGATGCAGAACACCAGACGGCCTCCAGCGCAGCATCAACCAATGCCGAAAGCGCGCTTGGCAGCCTGGCGGAGGTGCCAGCTTGGTGCGCAGCCGGCAGCGGTCTGCTGCGGTCGCTGCCGCATGTGGCGGCGCTGCTGGGGCCAGCGGAGGAGCGGGTCGATTCAGATTCAGCTTATGCAGACTCCGAGGAGGATCATCCGCTCCTGGGGGTTTACCGACGTCTGGTTTGCACAGCTAACAAGATGGCAGGCGAAATCAATGAGTACAGCTGCAGCTTGGGCAGCGGCGGCCCCTGGAGCGCTGCTGACGGTGCTGCAGCAGGCGAGGCGCTGTGGCAGCTGCACACGGCACTGTGTCGCTGCATGCAGTCGCATGCAGCAGGCGGTCTGCGCATGACTGGCAACAAGGTGGACTCGGTGCTGAGTGCCCTGGAAGACTGCATGGACGCAGCGGTGTGTGTGAGCAAGGCTGTTGGATTCGGGGTGGATCAAGCTAACAGTAGCAGCAGCGGGGATGTCTCCTCTGCTGCCTAGCCCAGGCAAGCTGCAAGTGACTGCATGCTGCCCGCTGCAGAGCGTATGGTTGTGCCGTTCATGCTGCTGAAAGATGTCGCAGCGGCCTGCACCGTCCTACTTGCACTGAACCGTTTGCCTTTGCGGATGTCCTGAGCAGGCACCTGCTGGCCATGAGTGTGGCTCAAGCTGAGGCCGCCATAGTGGCTGCCAGCTTGCCAGCACGGAATGATGATGGTATGGATGAGGGTGGTGATGCCAGTGAGGAGGATTGTGATAGTCATGAGGATGATGATGATGTCTCCCTGGTGGCAGCATTGTTGACCTCGTCGATTAAGCTTGGACCTGCAGCGCTGGCCTGCAGCCAACCTGTGCAGCAGGCTCTGGAGCAACTGGCGGAGCAGTGTGAAGCAACTGAGGTGAATCGGCGACATGTGGCACTCCACTTGGCTGGGGCCATGTGCTGTGCAAGTTTGTGAGCTGCCTTCCAGGCTGCTACGCTGTGCTGTGAACCCACATCAGCAGCATCTCAGCTGGCAGGTGGACGCTTGCTGGTAGAGCCTGCAATTGGTGTGGCCTCTTGCACAGCTCACCACCACTTATGCGCTTTTCTGCTGCAGGCCTCCCGCAGTGCTGACGACCATGCTGAACTGCTGGCAGATCTTCAACTGCACCAGCAGCAGCGCCGTGAGCCGCAGGCAGGCGATGCGCTGGATCTGGCGCAGGCGGCGGCCACCCGCAGCTGCGCCTACCTGCGCTGTGCCAACCTGGCTGGCGAGGGTGGTCCTGCTGCGCGGCAAGGGGCAGGCAGTAAGCGGTGCTCGAAGTGCCGAGTTGCCTGGTACTGCGGCACTGCATGCTCGCATGCCGACTGGCGGGTGGGGCATCGGCGGGTGTGCAGGGCGCTGGGGGCGACGAGTTTGGCAGAGCAGCAGGGTCAGGGTCAGCAGAATGGTGAGGCATTGTTGTTGGCGGGTCAGTGATGGAGTAAGAAGAAGGCTGTGGTTCAGCTGGCGCTCCTTGCTCACGCTAAACGTTAGGAGCTTGTGTTTCTCTGGGCGGCTTAGTTGTCGTGCTGCAGCCGAGTGATTGATGGTGACTGCGGCGATGTTGTCGGTACTTTTCTGTCTGTGCATTGTGCAATACAGCCTGCTTGATTTTTAAATATCAAGTAGGCAAAGCGACACAAAGTGCAGGCGGAGGTCGGCAGCCCGAGCGGCAGGGTTGTCGGATGCCAAGCGAGGATCTGCCACGCCTGCACAATGTTGTGGGTGTGTGGTGCAACTCCAGCAGCCTGAATCGACGGCACTGTGAAGTTGCAGCGACTTTCCAGTTTGAACTTAGCCGACCAAGAGCTCGATTCAACCGCCTTTCTTGCAATCACTCACGACTGCAGCAGCCTGGGACCTCGCACAGGGCACTCATGCTGTCACGGGCACTCAGCTGGCGCTCCAGCGCGATCGTTCAGCCACCACGGCTCTACTCAGACTCGGAGGTTGGTCCTGGCATGTCGAGCAGCCCGACCAGCGAGCTGGCCGTCAAAAAAAACCGCCGCCGCTTGAACCACCGCTCACCGCTTCAAACCACACGCCGCCGCTTGCAGGAGCACTGCCACGGCTTTCGTTCGCATGCTGAGCTCCTCAACGAGCAGCTCAGCGAGGAGCTGGTGGCTGCCAGGCGCGAGGCTGAGCAGCTGAGGGAGCAATTGAAGGCGGCGCAACAAGACGCGAAGGCTCCGGTCCTCGACAGGCCGCCGTCGTCAGTGCTGACAGATTTCCACCTCGACGATGCAGCTCCCGCACACACAGCAGCTGTACAGCCTGCAGATGCGCCGGAGTGCTTGCGGTATGCTGATGCTGCCGTGCAGAGCGCAAGTGAGAGGCAGGCGGCGGCGGAGGCAGAGGCACAGCGGTGGCAGCAGCAGGCCTGCGAGTTGCAGGCCCAAGTTCACGACACACGGCACCAGCAAACGAACCACGCAGGGCAACCGGTGCTGGCATTTGCCTGCACTGCCACTGCCACACAGCCAGCAGATCATAAGCAATGCCCAGATGGGCTGCCCCAGCAGCTGGAAACACCGAGAGATGCACCCGCCGCTGCGCCAGCTCAAGCAGCGGTCTTACAGGAGCAGCTTGCATCAGCACGCAACCAGCTGCAAGAGCTTGAGGCACAGCTGCAAGCGCTCGAGGCACAGCAACGCGGCCATGCAACCGCCGCGGCGCGTCAACGCCGGCAGGCAGCCGCGGCGGCGGCCAAGACAGCGGTGGCAGCTCAGTGCAGCGCCGCCGAGGTGCACGCGCTGCGGCTGGAGCTGCGGCGCCAGCAGCAAGACACCCAGCTGGCTCACCAGCAGTGGCACCAGGAGCGGCAGCGAGCGGTGGCGTTGGAAGAGGCCTTGCTGGGTCTGACCCAGGGCTGCTGCGAGCTCAGCACTCCCGCCGAGCCGCCGGCTGGCGATACTGGGCACCTCCCTGCCGCTGCCGCCCTGCTGGCGGCACAGCATGCAGTCGCAGTGCCTCCTGAGCTGGCCCTTGCGCAGGATGTAGCCCGATTGGAGGCAAACTTGGAGTCTGCTTCGTGCAGGGAGGCCGCCCTGCTTGGTGGTGAGCTGACTTCGGCACAGGCACAGCAGGCACAGCAGGCACAGCAGGCCCGGCAGGCAGGCGCAAAGCAGGAGTGTGTGAGGGGTCAGCTGCCACAGGTGGCGGAGGTGGCAGAGGGGCTGACCGAAGAGGACAGCGCTCGGCTGGAGGCTGCCAGGGTGCACTGGCACACGGCAGCCACAGAGGTGCAGCAACTGCCGCAGCAGGGAGGCGCATTCCTGCTGGCGGTGGGTGTGCCTGCAGGGGCGCCTGCTGGCCCACCAGAGGCTGTAGCAGCATCTGCGGATGCAGCGCAGCAGGTCTCTACGGGCACCACTGACGAGCTTGCTGAGAAGCGGGTGAAAGAAGGACTTGCGGCGCCAGTGCAGCAGGTGGCGGCTCTGAGCCAGGGCCCGCCGGCTGAACCAGAAGCGGCACCTCTGGAGCCGCAGCGGGAAGCAGAGCAAGCGGCTGCGGCTGGTGGCAAGGAGAGCGTGAAGCTGGATGATGCGCAACAGGCACCTCCAGCCGTTCAGACGGCTCTGCTGCCCCAGTCAGATTCAGTATCAACAGCCGAGGCTTCTGTGCCACCGCACTTTGTCGAGCTGCCTCAGGCGCCAGCAGCGCAGCAGGTCGTCGTTGCGGCAGTCGCAAGCAAGGCAGCCAGAGCTGCTCAGCTGCTACTTGATGAATCGTCGCCTTCACCGCCATCGCCACCTAGCCCGCGTGAGCTGCTGCAAGGGCAGCGCGTGACACTGCAGGGAGGACCGGTGGCCGGGGCCAGAGCCGAGGCAGCAGCGGCAGCTTTGGAGCAGCAGCCGACAGCAATTGAGTGGGATGGACAGAACCACGCTCCAGCAACCACGCTGGAGCACAGCAGGCAGCAGGGCAAGGCTTCAGAGGACCTGCAGCAGCAGGGAGGGCAGCTGACTGAGCCGTGCGTGTCGAGTGGCGGCATGTCACCTCAGGGCGGAGGCAGGGAGCCTGCAAAGCAGGTTGCCGAGGAGATTGCAAGCGCCTCCAGCCCTGCATCAGCTGGTAACACCCGCAGGGTCGAAGCGGAGCGCAGCACTCGCCGCAGCAGCCGCAGCAGCAACGGCAGCAAAGCTAGCGGCAGCGGTAGTGGCAGCGAGGGCGATGGCGGCCAGGCGGCGGCACTGCGCCGCCGTGTGAGGGAGCTTGAGGGCCAGGTGCAGGCGCTGCTGCGGCGCCTGGCAGAGCTGGAGGCAGGCAGGCAAGTAGGGTGTAATGCGATTGGGTCAGACAGCGGCTTGCAGTGTCGCAGGTACGTGCCATGCTCAGGCTCGCGGCTGCATGTAACACAAATAAACGTACAAAAGTGCAGTGTATCACAACACTAGCTCACGTAATTGCCCTGCACCGCTGCAGCTCTCAGCTCTGCTTGCCACGAGCTGCCGTGGAGGCTGTGCAAAGCCTGGAGGCCAAGCTTCAGGAGGAGCAGCTCTCGCGGCGACAGATGCTGCAGGCCTATGCAGACAGCCAAGGCCAAGTGAAGAAGCTGACAGTGCAGCTGAACGCCGCTCACAGCGCGCGGCAGGCGCAGCAGGCGGCGCTTGCAGCAGAGCAGGCCAGGACTGCCGCAGCCGTCACCGAGGTGGCACGGCTGGCGGAACAGGTGCAGCTCCAGCATGCTGCAGCAGAGGCAACTGAGGAGGCATTGGCGGGCTTGCTGGCCCGTCAGCTGGTGCAGGGAGCTGTGCAGGCCGTGCTGCGTCACCAGCAGCAGGGCGCAGCAGGGCCTGAAGCCACCGGCACCCCGCAGCCGAAAAGCAGTGGTGGGCGACCAGCCGAAGTGCAGGCTGCGGCTAGCCTGGGCGATGTTATCAGCACACCCTCTCAGGCCTCGCAGGATGCGACTGCTGCGGCCAGCCCAGGCGACGAGCCTGCAACCCCCGCTCAGGCCTTGCAGCCGCGTCAGCAGCAAGAAGCAGGGCGGGCGGGTCAGGGCTCGCGGCGCTGGGGACTGGGGGCCCAGGAAGAGGAGGAGGTGGAGCTGGAAGTGCCTGGGCAGCACGCGACCGCCCGGCACCTTGGGCCGGACTTCGAGATGCAACTTGAATTGCAACGACTCAACGGGCAGAACGTGGAGCTGCGGCAGCAGGTGGCTGACCTGGAGGCGGCTCTGGCGGAGGCCGCAGCAGTCACCGCCGGCCACGCAAACCGGGAGCAGAGGGTGCAGTACCTGCAGCGCGTGCGCAGCGAGCTGGAGGCGGTGCGGCGGCGCTGCAACGACGCGCTGCGTGAGCGGTTTGAGCTAGAGGAGTGCATTCGGTGGGTGGGTGGGTGGGCAGGCACGGAAGCAGCCTGTTCGTTGTGTTGTGCACATCAGCCACTGTGGCGTGCATGGTATCTTGCAAACCGGCTGGAGTAACTGTGCTGATTGAGGGTCCCTTTCGCCGCTGCAGGTACCTGGCTGTGCGGGCCAGGCTGCCGGGTGCGGTGACGGTGCGGCAGCCGGCAGGCAGCCCTGGAGTGCGGAGCCCTGCCAGTCATCTGCGACCCAGGTCCCTCGCTGGCCACGTGCCGGGTACCTTTGCTGCCGCTTCCCAGGGGCTGCCACCAATCAGTCCCAGCCCCACAGCTGGGACGGCAGGCAGCACTGTGGGCTCTCCCAACACCCAGGCAGCTGAAAGGACGGCGGGGGCGGTGGAGGCAGCGATTCTGAGTCGGGTGGCAGGGGTCATGGGGGCATCAGCGCAGGGCACCATTCTGCAGTGATATTCTAGCGTATGAACAGTGTTCGTGATTTGCATGTAGCGAAGAGTGACAACTCAGAGCTGAAACCAGGTCAACTGCGGCGGTTGCTGGGC
Organism: Chlorella vulgaris; assembly: GCA_023343905.1. NCBI lineage: Eukaryota > Viridiplantae > Chlorophyta > Trebouxiophyceae > Chlorellales > Chlorellaceae > Chlorella > Chlorella vulgaris. Next base: position 2,040,789 of record SIDB01000004.1, read on the forward strand.
GGTTGGCAATCTTTCCAGTACTGACAGCGTGGCTTCGTGGTTCGCGGGCCTGGCTTGGTCCCCTGACCAGGCCTCGCCTCGAATTCAAGTCCTGGACACGCCTACAGCCATGGCTTGACCCTTCCCCGAGGGATGTGTCGTCGCATGTTGGCCGCGCTTGCGGCCTTGTTAGCCCTTCAATTTCATTCAGTCATTGCGGGCGTGGTGGCCGTCGGCAAGCTCCAATCGTGCGTCAACGACGGCGAGGTGAAGAAACCCGCGCGCGCGCCTTGCCTTGCCTGGTCGGATGCGGCCACAAACATCTCCCCCTTGTCGCAGACGCCCACCACCAGCCTCAGCTGCTCCCAGAAGATTGTGGTGACCGTAGAGCTGGAGAACAACAAGCTGTATGAGACAGAGCGGCTCAATTTCGCCGTGTCGTGCGTCAACAGGTGCGTGGATGGGCTCCAGCCCTTCACAGCCAGCTGCTGCAGCGCCACCACCAACTCCAGGTGCCGCCGCTCACGTCGCCATTGCCCGACGCCACTACGCTGCGTGCCGTGCAGTCCCACAGACCAGTGTCCCTGCCCCTGCAACTATGCCACGGATCCCACCTGTGCTTGCCGGGACTTGCGCCAAGAAGTCAGCGTTGCCGCCACCAAATCGCCAGTGTATGCCTCCTACCCAGTGACGTTTTACCGGTACTTCAACGGACGCCCCTACGAAGTGCGTGTTTTGTTGCTTTGCTGTCCTGAAACAGCTGCCTTGAGGCATGAGCATGTGCTGCTGCTAGCTCCCAGCCCTGGTATGCCCCGGCATTGACCCTGCATGCCGCTGCCAATGTGCAATGTGCAGGACATCATTGTTGGCGACAGCTGCATCGATGCCTGGCTCAATTCCGGCGCCACCTGCGGCTTTGCGAAAACCAATGGGCAGGACATTATGTGCGTCATTGTTCGCACCATTGCAGGGCACTGTTGCTGGAGGTCGCATGAGCGGCGCGTGCGCTGCACAGGCCGGCACTTTGCAACTCACCGCCGCTGCTTGCGCTGCGCTTGTTTTGCCTGCAGATGTGATTGTTGTTTTGTTTTGCCTGCAGGGACTCTCAAGGCTTCTGCTGCGATTGCAATGGCTGGTTCAACTGGGGGGGTGCTGACGGAACGCTGTCCCGGGGCAACCTGAAATGCGGCTGGTTCAACACAGAGCACTCGGCTCACTGCCTGCGGCTGGACCCCACCTGGTGGCACATGGTGCGCTGCGGTACCGCATGACGCAGTGGTGCGGTACCACCGGGCGTGCCTGATATGGTACTGTATGGTTTGGCAGCTGCGGTACCACGCGCTTCCATGCACGTGCCGATTGCTGGCTGGTGCCGTGGTGTGCCTTTCACCTCACTTCCCCTCCCGCCTGCCGCCGCGCTCTGCTGTGCTTCTCGCCCCTACATTTGGTTCTCTGCAGGCGTTTCTGATTGGCGAGTATGCGCTTGACTTCAACGTGAACCTCAACATCACCACCAGTTCCACCACCTCCACACTGAACGTGACCAACCCTGGCCAGAACGCCACCACTGTCACCCGTTCCAGCGAGGTGATGGTCATCTCTCCCTCCGCTCCCTTCAAGCGAGACTCCACGCGCCGCCTGTCTGCCAAGCTGCTGGGTGACTTGGAGGGATACCAGCAGGCGCCGCAGCTGGACGGGAAGTACCTGCTGCTGCCCCAAAAGACGGGTGAGTGACGGTGAGGGGTTGGTGGCGGTGGCGGTGGCGAGAGTGGTGATGAGGGTGGTTGTGAGGGTGAGGGTACGCCCTTGCGCCCTGCTGCCCGATCTGCCACGTGTTCCACCTTGTCACCTGCGCCACCCTCTCGCCTTGCTCCTGCCCCTTCGTGCAGGCCAGGGCCCCCAGGAAGCCTACTCCAACAGCCGCAACGAGTGGATGGTGGTGGACAGCAACATGGTGACCACCACCGGGCTGGAGTGCGACAAGATCGGAGTGGACTACAGGTGGGCGGTGTGGCTTGTGGCTTCGTGTTTGTTGCAGGCCGTGTGTCGGAGAAACGAACAAGACACTGAGCAGCACAATCTTGCACCTGCTGCTGCTCTCTCTCTGGTGGTGTTGCCGCCGGTTTGCGAGCGCCTGTTGGGGCTCTAGAGCAAGCCGCTGTGGCTGCTGCTGCGTCTCCTGTGTGATTGGTGTGGTGCTGCGGCAAGGCGCAGGCGCAGGTGCTGCTGACAGTGACACACACTCGCACACACACTCCTGTGTGACTGGCTCAGGGCATATTCTGTGTCAGATGTCAACCATCAACATTCACAACATTCGTGGTGCGCTTGCCCGTCATCCCTCCTTGCAGCGGCTTCCGCAACAGCCAGCCCAACGCATGCACAACCCCTCAGGGTAGCTGCCTGAAGAATCAGATCAAGGATTTGTACTTTGCTGACCTGGCCCGCATCAACGCAGGTGGGAAAGGCTGGCTGGGTGGGTGTGTGTGTCAGTGAGGGCGGCGGCGGGCAGCATCTCCTACTGCATCAACCCTACATTAGGAGATGCTGATGTCGCTGTGGCCTTGGTGTGCGGGGAACACACACACACCCCTTGCTTGAGGGGCAACTGCTAGCATGCTGCACTCATGGTCACGCAGCTGCAATTTGCGTGTGAGCCTATTGCGGTGGCTGCATCTGCACCGCTGCAGGCCAGATGCCGCTGTACTTTGTCGGGCGGTACGGCGGCGGTACCAATAACACCGACCAACTGAGCGGGCGGCTGCTGCCGGGGGGCGTGCAGCAGCTGCTGCTCAACCTGCCCATCTCCGCCATCAAGACAAGCCTGCTCACCCTCACCGTGTCCGCTGACGACGTGGCATTCGTGGTCAACAGATCTCCTGCCCAGATCACGGCAGTCGAGGTGCGACAGGGCTTTTGAGCAGGGCCTATTGGCTAGAAAACAGACTGCAAGGATGGCTGTAGACGCTTCTGAGTCCTGAACTGAAGCGCTCCAGCAAGTCAATCCTGAAACCCTTTGCACAGATGTGAATCTCCGGCTGGCTTGCTTCAATTGACTGCCATGTGCGGTGTGTGGTGTGAGTGTTGCCGCCTCTTCCCCCCGGTGCAGTTGTGCACCTACGACGGCCAGTCGTGCGGCGGTTTCGAGGCGATGACCACCCGTGGCTACCTCGGGGGTACGTGCTGCATGCTGTGCCGTGCCGTGCTGCGCTGTGGCGTGCTGTGCTCCGCTGTTTGGTGTGGTGTGTCGAGTTGCCGAGCTGGCGGCCGCATCACAGTGTGATGCCCAGCAGCTCACGTGCCTCCAACAGCCTTGCCAGCTGACAACCGCACTGCCCGCCGGGTTCCCTTCCCTCTGTCGTGTGCAGTGACTGTGCGGAACAGCGGTTACGTGGCATCAGACTACACAGTCCAGGTGTGTAGCCAGCAAGCAGGCCCGTCTTGGGTTGCGCACCTGGCTGGTGTCCTCACATGAACGCCTTTTGGCGTATTTGCATCCATACACGTTTGACCTCTGTTTTTACAGGTCACAAACTGCTCCACGGGCGTGCGCAGCGTGTTGGCGCAGCGCTCCGGCATCCAGGCGCAGTCCTCGTACCGCTTCCAGTTCGAGGTACAGATGGTATCGGCTGCTGCTGCCAACAACACGTGCACAGGTGGGTGGGCAGTGAGGGCCCGAGGCATGTGCCTGCATGGCCGCGGTGCAGGCCGTGCGCAGCGGTTGTCACAACCACAGAGTGAGGGGGCAGTCATGGCAGGCGTTCTTGCCAGCTGTGGGGGCAACCACGACTGCATACGTGGGGGGCACCTGCCTCCGGGGCAAACCTGATGATCAGGTGTCCTCGGTGCCGTGCTGCTGCCTCGTCCATGCACCAGCTCGTGGGTTTGCCCGCAGACGCTTGTCACGTCATGGCGGTGTTCATTCATTGTTGTGGGGGCGCCCCTTTCATTTCCCTGTGTGCGTGCCCTGTGTGTGTGCCCTGTGTGCAGTTTCTGTGGTGGATGCCCTCGGAGACACCGCCGCCACCCGGAGCTTCAGCTTCTATACCAACTCCACAAACTACGGCACCACACCCGGCGACATAGACCAGTCGGACATTGGAGGAGAGGTGAGAGGGAGAGGAAGAGGCGCAGCCCTGCTCCTGTAGCTTCCAGCGCGGCAGCAGCTGCAGCTGCAGCGGCAGCAGCGGGAGCAACAGCAGCACCAGCACTTCGAATGGGCAGGCACGCAGGCCAGCACGTGTTCTACCAGGGCTGCCCACTGAGCCCCTGCCTCGCTGCAATGCCGCACTGTGCAGGTGACTGGCCCAAAGCCAGACACGCCGGACTGGTGCGCCCAGGTGTGCCCCAACGTGCTAAACTTCAAGTGCGCTGTAGACAAGGGCTGCTACACCCGGCTGGCAAAGGTGGGCTCTGCTCTGCTTTCATTTGATCTATGTTTATCACCTGAAAGCCTGTCGCGATGGCGGCAGGCTGCTGCTCTCGCCAGACAGGGCAAGATTTCAAAGGCTCGCGCTGACAATGTGTCGCCACAGCTGCCGTGTGTTGATGCTGCTTGCATGCGGCTGCTGGCCCATATCTTCCACCTCTGCCTGAACAAGCCGCCTCCCCTCGATGCACCTGAAACTGCTGTGCACGGGAACCCACCGCCGCCAGCGCTGCCCTGCGCCTGCCTGCAGGGCCTCTCAGCACTTGCGGGACCTCTTGTGGGTCTAGGCGCCCTCTTCTTTGCATGGAGATCTGGCCATTTGGGGATACTGCTGCGAGTCCTCTCCTTCCTCTTCTGCAGCAGCCGAGCAGCTGCAGCCCCAGCTGCGGCAGCCCCAGCTGCAGCCGCATCGGGGGGCGCTCCTGCCAAGCAGGCGTCGGCAAGCGGCGGCAGCCGTGGCTGGGGGTGGGGCAAGGGCAGAGGTGCCAGCGAGGCGGCCGCAGAGACGCAGGGTGACGATGAGCTGATAGCAGCAGATCCGGGTGGCGAAGAGGCGCGCCAGCAACAGAAGCAGCAGCAGAAGCAGCAGCAGAAGCAGCAGCGGCCGCAGAAGAGCTGGAAGTCGCTGCAAGTCAACCCCACCAGCGAGACGAGCGAGGGGGAAGAGGCGCAGCGGCGGCGCACCAGCAGCCTGTCCCGCGCCCGGGACTCTGTGGTGTCGGCGGCCCACCAGGCACGGGACATGCTGCTGGGCAGAGGCCTGCGCTTCGTGGTCAGCAACCCGCTGGCTGCGGGCGGCGGCGACGAGGAGCAGCCGCACAGCCCGCTGCCGCTGCGGGTCGCGGTTCCCCAGCGCGACAGCAGTCCATGGCAGCTGCACCAGCCAGGCTCGCCTGCCGCGCCCAGCAGCACGCCCATGGCAGGCGCGGCTTGCTCTGCCGGGTCGCCGTTTGCGGCTGGCAGCATGCCTGGCAGCCCGGGTGGGGCAGTATCGCCGCTGTCTCCACTGGGGTCACCCACGGCCAGGGCAGCTGCCACCGCTGCTGGAGTGGGCGCTTTGGCGGGTGCCCCCCTGCCTCCCTCGCTTGAGCAGCAGCTGAGGCAGGTGCAGCAGCAACGCCAGCTGCTGGTGCAGCTGCAGCAGCTGCAGCAAGCGCAGCAGCTGCAGCAGTCCAACCAGTCATTCAGCGGGCAATCCCAGCGGCCAGCGGCGGGTGGAGCGGCGGCAGAGCAGCTGCTGGCGGGAAGGACGATGTCGGCGCCTGCCCTGTTCCTGCAGCAGCAGCTGGGAAGCCAGCGCAGCCTGCCCGTGCATCCCCAGCAGGTGCAGCAACAGCAGCAGCAGCAGGCATTGTTGGGCGCTGGGTGGCCGCCGCAGCATGTAGCAATGCCGCCACACATGGGGCTGGTAGGGCAAGCCTCGCTGCCGGTGCTGCAGCAGCGAGCTGACATGGCTCATGTGGTGCCTCCTCTAGCGTCCATGGCCAGCCTTCCCTCCATGCACGCCCTGCACCCTGCACCCACCGCCACTGGGCCTGGTGTGGCGGCGGCCCAGGCGGCGGCGTGGCAGCAGGCACAGCAGCAGGGCATGCGTGCCTTGGGGCTGCCAGTACAGGAGGCGCAGCAGCTGCGGAGGCCGGTGGTGGGCGGCAGCGGCCCGGCCAGGAGCCGCTTTGCGGTTCAGCAGCCTCCTCCAGGGTAGCTGGATCATGGGTTGGTCATGGGTTGCTGATTCTGAAACACGTACTTTCTCACGGCCGCGCAGGCAGCGCGCTGATCTACTTTCTGTTGTCCAGCAAATTGAACCCTGGAGTCCGTCTTGTGCCGACTTGCCCTCCTCGCCATGTTGCCATGATTTCAAGTGCCGCCTGCCGTAATTTTTGGCGAGGCTGGAACACAGCCAGGCACACCACTCGTTGATTTTCAGTCCATCACATGTAAATATGAATAACTGTAACATGAACTGGCATTTGGTTGGACCAAATTGGTGCGGCGGTGGCGGCGCCACGTGCGATGAAAAGGGGCACTCACTTTTGCGCGCCTTTCCCGCGCTGTTCACCGTTCCAACCCACCCCAAGACCGATCCTGACCTCCAGCCGCCGGCTTGCAGCCGCTTACAGTTGTGTGACCGCAACTTGGGTAGCCGCCGCAACCGCCAGCGCGCCATCCGGCACGGCCAGCATCGCTTTCTAGTTGACGGGGACACCCCTCCGCAACTGGTGATGCTCGTGTGACCGCCCGCGGACAGCGGCGTGGCGGCGTTCTTTGCCGCTCTTTCTGGCATCCACACAGGCAAGGGAGGGCAGCCGTGCAGGCGGGGTGGACACTGCGCCGCGACTTGCAGAGCTGCCGCCGCGTGCCGACCCGTCCACGCCGCTAGCAGCTGCTCCACTTTCACTGCCCCCTCTGTCCTCTGTGCAGGCAGGGGCGCGTCCGGCTGCTCAGCTGCACAGCATGGAAGACTCACTGAGTGAGGACCTGTTGTTGATGCAGCACGGCCTGTGCTCCATAGGGTCTGGTTCGGAAGAGGAGGAGGCTCTGACATCTGAGCTGACAGCCGAGCTTGCCGCCGACTTTGAGCGGCAGTGCAGCGCGCAGATGCAGCAGGGCGACTCGCAGCATTCTTGCTCGCCCCACCTCTCGCGCTACAGCTCCCTGCAGCCTGCGGTCTCGTGCTCAACCGCGGGATCGGGCGCACTGGCGGATGAGCAGCTGCACCCGGGCTCGCTGTACGACCAGCTGGGCAGCGGGGATGGGTTGTCTGCCGGGGTTGTCATGAAGGCAGTTGTGGACGAATTTTACGAGCGGGTCATGGGCAGCGCGGAGCTGGCAGGTTTTTTCGTGGGCGTGAACATGGACAAGCAGCGGCACAAGTTCCTCCTCTTTGCGTCCTATGCTTTGGGGGGTCCTGATGAGTACATGCAGCTGCACCCAGACCCCTGGCCACAACTCTACCACGTCCACCAGCGACTCATCGCCAAGCATGGTGAGCTCGAGGTGGCATGCAGCCGTGCATATGCAGCGGTGGGCAACAGGGCACCGGGCAGCAGTGGCTCGTGCACAAGCTGCGAAGTGCTTTGTGCTGCTTGCTTGCTTGGCATGTTTCTTCTCAGATCGTTAGCCTGCATCGTTCTGAATGACTGTCCTTTGGGTTGGGCTGCTGTTGCAACGCAGGGTTGAACGAGACGCATTTTGACACGATCAAACAGTTGTTTGGGGAGACCCTCCTCAGCGTTGGTGCATCCCAGGATCTGCTGCTGCAAGCCCTGGGGGTGGTGGAAACGACCCGAAGAGTGATTTTCCCCCTTGAACCGCCTGAGCTGGCGCTGGCAGCTGAGCAGGCAACGCGCCCCCCTCTCGACGTCGGAAAGGCCGGAGCATTGCCAGAGGGCTGCGACCTTGCTGCATCGGAGGCATTGCAAGTAGCTGCCCGCAGTAAGCAGGCGAGGGCAGCAGCGTGCTGCCCGCTGTAGCCTTGCGGGGCTGTTGCCACATTCGGCACCTGCTGCTGCGTGTGGCCCTGGTTGATTGACTGCAAGGCAACCCTCTTTCCCCAACCTTTTTCGTTGTTCCCCTTACGCAGCATGTAGCTCACCGCAACCATTTTTCACTCTTATTTGTCTGTAGCCACGTTGCCACTCACCTGTTGTTACAGTTTATTTCCAAGCAGCGTTTTTATATGTATGCCTGCATTCCCCAAATGCACGTGCTTCACGCCCTGCCGGAGCACCGCGTGGCTGCGACCCCTCATGCTGCTTCCCTGTGGATGTTGCTGTGTTGTCTGTCAAGTCACACGGAGCTGCCAACCGCGCAACGGGCAGCAGGTAAACAAGATGCCATGATGATCAGGGCCATAGGGGCACATTATAGTTCCCTCAGAGCGGTGCTGTGCCACTGGTGCGGGTGCGCTCTGGTACGGGTGTACAGCGCAGCGCAGCTGCAGTCGATTGATGCCAAAACCACATTGCATTCAGACAGCGCTATGGGCTGTGGCTTTGCTATATGCAGCCTGTGCAGTCGGAAGCAGTGAGGTCGGTCGTTACGGGCAAAGTGGCGCTTACAAAGCGGTCATAACCCTCCATTATGAATGCAGGGTCCTTGCATGCCTTGATTGGAGGTGAGCAAGACTTGCAAGATTCGCAGTGGTGCTGTGGGACGGACTATCTGCTGTTCACGCCCTGGCACACTGCCATGCTTGTATATTCCGGCTTCAAACAACACCCTGCATGCATACCTCCATCAATCTACGGAATGTACAGACTGATGCAAAAGCAGACACATGCATGAAGTCGTGCTGGTGCTGAAGCTTGGCGATTGGCAGCCGTGCACCGCTTCAGCAAGAATGCAGGGTAGGTAGAGCGTCACATCTATTGTTTCAATCCTTGAGCAGCTTGACGCTCGCAATCCTGCGGTGTGGGCTGCTGTCACCATCGCCCCCAGGCCTGGCGTCCAAGCGGGCGGCAGAACGCAGGATGCGCAGGAGGAGCATCACCAGGAGGCCGGCCCACAGCAGGTTCATGCCGTACAGGAAGTTTGCATTGCCGCCGGCGCCGGCCAGCCAGAGCTGCATGGCCGAGTCGTTGAGCAGGAGGGCTGCTGCGCAAGCCAGACCGTGCCAGGCCAGACCGCTTACAGCTGCAGGATGGTCACCTGCCAGCGGCAGCAGGCCCTGCAGGGGAGTGAGGGAGTGAGGGGTGTTGGTAACAAGCTTGGGCATGCGCGAAGCCAGCACGCCGTCGGCAACTAAGGGTGTCTGCCAGCCGCGGACCACGAGCAGCCCAAGTCTGGCAAAGCGCCTCACATCAGAGCTGCAAGCTGGTGCAGCGCCTGTGGCGGCATCAAAGGCTGGAAGCTATATTCTACAGCTGTGCAGTCAATCAGCCTCACCACGCAGAGAACTGCCATGGCTGGCACTGGGCGGGGGTGCAGGGTGCACCGCAGCAGCGCTCCAGCCAGGAGCAGCAGCCGTGGCTGGCCCGGGAACCGCAGCGTCAACAGCAGCATGAGGGCGGCCGGCAGCGCCTGGAGGATGTACAAAAAGTAGCGCCTGCAGTTGGTACGGGATGCAGTGCAGGGTGCGAGGTCTAGGTTGACTGGATCTAAGTGTTGCCACCGTTGCAGTACCCTCCATCCTCTGCTGGTGTGCAGGTGGCAGATTCACCAATCTGCCCCAAACAAGGTGCGCCCGTCAAACAACCCGGGTGGCTGCCGCTCCCGAGCCAGAGCGACAGCTGTCCACAGCCACGGCGGAGCAGAGCTGGAGCTGCCCTCTTGCCTGAAGTGTGGGAAGACTTGCGCCATCAGGTACCAGTGCAGGCCCAGGCCTGGCTGCAGCGAGGCCGCAGGAAGCATCACCGCAGGGCGCTGGTGCCACGGCTGCTGGCTGAGCCGCGAACCCACCCAGGCCAGGGAGTCGAGCGGCTCAGCTGCTGCAAGCAACGGCCGAAGCGTGGATGCTTTCCAGCCCCGCAGGCGCAACAGGGCACCCATCTGTGCTGCCGTGGCCGGCAACAGCACGTGTTGCAGCTGCAGCAGCGCTGCACAGCCAGCCGCGCAGTAGCAGCAGTAGGCTGCGACCGATTGGACAGCCGACGCTGTGCTGCTGCTGCTGCTGCTGTGGCTGCTGTTTTGTGGGGCAGGACGCGGCCTTGCAGAAAGCAGCGCCAGCGGCACCTACGCACACAGGGAGTGCCAGGGAACAGTGCATTGGCATTTGTGAGCAATGCAGCTGTGTTCTGTGCGGGTGGCCGGTGCTGGACTGCCAGAGAGCGGGACATGCATCCACCATGCCAGGACTGGAGGCACCAGCCCCGTCGAGACGGCTCACCATCAGCAGCAGCATGCCTGGCGGCCAGTCGGCGCTGCCTGCCGCGAGAAGCAGTGAGGACAGCAGCGCACCGCCGGGGCTTAACGCTGCCGATAGCGCGCCCAGGAGCAGCAGGGTTTGAGCAGAACTTGCCACGCTGCTCCAGCCGGCCAGCAGGGCACCTGTCGCGCAGCAGAGGTAGGCTGTGGCGGTGCTTGATGCGCGACGCCGATTGAGATGCAACGCAACTGCAATGTGGCATAAGTGGGGGCGTGACTGGTGCCAATGCTGATGATACAAAAGGCGGGGCGAGGCGGGAACTTGACGCACCCGCCACTTGACGCAGCAGCGCGGCGCTTGCAAGCTCCGTGACGGCCACAGCGGCGTGTTGCCGCCAGCCTGATGCCTCAATTTCGCCACTCAGCAGCATTTACGGGTCGAACGACGAGGTGATGGGCGGGCGCGATCGCGAACTTGAAATTGGTTCCTGCTGGACGCTCTATCGATGAGATGTGCGTTGCGAAAGCTCGCAGATGCACCTGCCTGCGACCATCACCCCTGCCCGCTCATCCGTACCGCCCGCCGTGTTTGTGTCACTGCTTCCATCCGCCCATGCTTTGCAATAAGCAATGCGCTTACAGGGAATGAGCCTGACGAAAGAATAAAATCAGCACGCCAAGCAAAACTGGGAGCATGCATGGTGGCACGTTCAAAAACAGCGCAGTAGGAGAGTGGCGGAGATCTAATTGACTGAAGTGAGGTAAGGGCCGCAACGGGGGGTGCGGGAGGGAGCAGAGCAGGGAGCGGAGGAAAGACAAGCGCGCAGGGGGTAATGAGGCAACTTGCTGGCAAGCCGGGACGCAGGGGTAGCAGCAGGGGCATCGCCCAGAGCTTAAGCCTCATCCAGAGCAGCCACACCTGCAAGGGAAACGGTAGAAGGTTTTGCATGTCAGGCGCAGAAGTAACGAGCCTGGACCACCCCTGCCTGGCTCCAACGCAAGCCAGCAGCGCCCAGCAGATGCACACGCCACACCCAGGCAGAGCCACTTGGGCCACAGCACAGCACAACAGCACAGCACCGCATCGCAGGAAAACAGCGTAAAGGCAGCTGCGGAAGGAGGAACGTACCGGGCAGCACCTTGCCCTCCAGCAACTCCAGGGAGGCACCGCCACCGGTGGAGATGTGGCTCATCTTCTCGGCCACGCCCGCCTTCTCAACTGCCGCCACTGAGTCGCCGCCACCGATGATGGTGATACAGTCGCTCATGCCCGCCAGCTCCTCGGCAATGGCAAAGGTGCCCTGCGGGGGAGAGTGGATGAGGAGGAGGAGGGGGAGGGGAGGAGGAGGTGCTCGGCTCAGCACCCGGGGAGCATGGTGGACTGAGAGGCGAGTGAGCTGCGCTGTAAGTCAGGCACCCCACAGAGCCAGCTGGCCTGTACGCCCGCGCCGCAGGCCCCAGGCCGGCATGCACGCCACCCCTCTGCAGCCAGTCCATTCACACACTGCCTCTAGAACGTGCACCAGGTGCGCAGTACACCCACACTTGCACACTTGCACACTTGCACACACGCGGCACCAAGGTCCCACCTTGGAGAAGGCCGCGAACTCAAACACGCCCATGGGCCCGTTCCAGATCACGGTCTTGGCGCCCTTGAGCGTGTCCTTGAGCAGCTCAATGGACTTGGGCCCGATGTCCAGACCCTGTGGTACACAGAGACATTGGCAGAGACATTGGCAGTGCACATGAGTGAGACGCGGCACAGGTTGTCAGGAGGCCGCGGAGTCAACCCTGCGGGTACGCTGGCAGTTTACACAGCTGCCAGCAACCCATCATGTGAGGCTGTGAAAAAGCGGCGCCGGCACGGAGTGAACACCAACAGGCACGTGGCCAGTGGCGCAGCACAGCACAGCATGCGTAGCGGCAGGACAGGGCAGGGCAGGGCAGGCAGCAGGCAGCAAGCCAGGTACGCCCACTCACCATCCAGCCGTCGGGGATGGCGTTGACATCCACCACCTGTGTGTTTGCGTCGGGGGCAAACTTGTCTGCCACAATGACGTCAGTGGGCAGCACAATCTCCACGCCCATGGCCTGCAGGAGAGGGAGAGAGAGAGGGACACATGGCATGGGTGAGGGCGAGTATGAGCAGGAAGAGCTGATGGTCGGCCGATTCCCAGCTGTGCACAGTGTTTCATCTGGTGTCCAGCTGTGCACTTGTTTCGGCCTGTGCCCACGCCGCGCGCCAAGTTCCCACGTTCGATAAGCCACCACAACCCACAATCCACAACACACAAGTGCCCACAGCCCCAGCCAGCCAAGCCTCAAGCCCACACATCCACCCGACCCTGCCACAGCCCCACAACCGCCCCTCACCTTGGCCTTCTCCTCCAGCTCCTTTGCCAGAGGCAGCTTGTCCTCCTCAACCAGGGAGGAGCCGACAGCCAGGCCGCGAGCCTTGTAGAAGGTGAAAATCATGCCACCGCTGCGGGGAGTGAGGGAGGAGAGGGGCAGTGGGCGGGGGAAGGAGAGGGTCAGAGGAGGGCCACAACAGACGAAGGCCTAGAGGTCATCAACGCCAGCGGCAGAAAACATGAGCAGGAATCGATTACCGAGTCACAGCCATAGCTACTGGCAGTGCAAAGCGCAACATGCACTCGTTCAATCGAGCATCAGGCAGAAGCGGGCACACACATCAAGCGCCATCAAAGTGCTGCCCGGCATGCGGCTGCAACTGGTGTGAAACTTGCTCACCCGAGGATGATCTTGTCGCACTTGGACAGCAGGGACTCAATCACCCCAATCTTAGAGGAGACCTTGGAGCCGCCCACAATTGCCACGAAGGGCTTCTTGGGGTTGCTGACGGCACCATCTGCGGCGGGGAGGGAGGGAGTGGGCATCACAGGGGAGGTGAGACCATTGTGACCTCTGTGCCTGCGGCTTGCTGGTGACTGGTCTACCAGGATACCAGCGAACCAGCAACCTGACCAACGCAGCCATCCCACGACCTGCCCAACTCGGATTCAGGCCGGGACCTCTCCAACCCAGCCTTAAGAGCCCTCAGAGCACACCGCCGCAGCACACCGACTGCGCTCAGCGACACCCATCACCATGACCATCACCACACACACACACACACACCTCCCAGCCACCCCTGCCAGCCAGCCACCCACCCAGGTAGTCCAGCTCCTTCTGCAGCAGGAACCCGGCCACAGAGGGGCTCAGGAACTTGGTGACGCCCTCGGTGGAGGCGTGCGCGCGGTGGGCGGTGCCAAAGGCGTCGTTGACGTAGATGTCGGCGGGCGCCGCCAGCTTCTTTGCAAACTCGGGGTCGTTCTTCTCCTCCTCGGGGTAGAACCGCACGTTCTCCAGCAGCAGGACCTGATGAGTGATTGGGGGAAGAGGTGCATGGTTGAAAGTCGGTGGGAGAGGCAGGAGGTTGGTAGCCAGGGGCGAGGGGGAGAGAAATTTGTTCACGGAGTGCAGTCCAGTGCAGTGCAGTCAGATGGAAGGCAAGTTCCTCCAAAACACGGGTGAGCATACAGCAACAGCACGCACACATTCTGCCGGCCCCAGCCCCAGCCCCAGCCAAACAAGCGCCCATGCTGTTATCCAGCTCACCGAGCCGTTCTTCATGGTGGCCAGCTTGTCGGTGACTGCCGCACCCACGCAGTCGTCAGCCTTCTCCACAGTCTGGCCCAGCAGCTCAGTCAGGCGGGGCTGCACCGGGTTGAGGCGGAACTTGTCCTCGGGGCCCTTCTTGGGGCGGCCCAGGTGGCTGGTCAGCAGCACCTGCGGGCTGGCAGGCCAGGTGTGGAAGCAGGCAATCGTGAGATAGGGTGTGACGACATGCAGGGCGTAGAGAGCGGCATAAAGAGCAGCTGTCGGCCAATCGCGCAACGCAAAGGAACAACAACTGCAAGGGAGGAGCTGCATTGCTGGGCCAGTACAGCAAAGGCAGGTACCAGAGCATCAGAAGTCACAAGCACGGCAGAGGGAGTGCCTGGAAGCTGCATTGCAGGCGGCAGCTCTGCATCTGTGGTCGCCGCCCACCCCACCGCCCAGCCAGCTGGCGCTCACCTTGGCGCCGTTGTCAACCAGGTACTTGAGGGTGGGCACTGCGGCACGGATGCGGGTGTCGTCTGAGATGGTGTCACCATCCAGGGGCACCTGTAGTGAGGGGGCCAGAAGAGGGAGGCAGGCACTTGTGTTCAGCAAGGATGTGGGGGGGAGGGGGAGAAGGAGGCAGCTATGGGTCCGCACCGGACGCGCAGCAGCGCGCCATGGCACTGTCGCATAGGAAACGCAGCGTGTGCTGCACGCAACTGTTGCCATCGTGGCGGAGCAGCGTGACCAACAGCACTGGCGTGCGTGCTGCAAACGTAGCTGTGAGGCATGCGCAACAAACCGGCCCGCTCGCAGTCTGGCGCTGCCTGGCACTCACGTTCAGATCCGCGCGCACAAACACAACCTTGCCCTCCAGGTCAGCCTTGGTCAGGTCACCCACTGCAGCCAGGGAAGCCAGGGACAGCAGCCAAAGTCGGCGCAAGGCTGTGCGGCGGGAGGCTGACGCATCGGCGGCGGCAAGGGCTGCAAGGCATCATCTCGGCTGAATCGGCAGGCGAGCTCTGGCAGGGAGGAGGGTCCACGCACCCGACTTCTTGGCCATGGTGGCCACGGTGCGGGATGCGCGGGTGGTCTGCAGGGGCAGCGGCAACAGGGGCTGTGTGAGCACAAACGATCCCAACACCGCCGATGGCAGGATTATGGGGCGAGATGGGCCAATGCGCGGCCGGCGGCTGCTGCATCGGCCCCATCGTCCCTGCCCCACCTTGACGGCCGCCACACGCTCTGCAACCTTGCCGCTGAAGGTGGCCTCCTTCTTGGCCAGACGGGGTGCGCCGGTCAGGGCGGCACGAGGGGCCTGGGCGCGACGGCCAGCCACGATGCGTGCGGCAGCGACGGGAGCGGCGCAGGCAGCGATGGTGGATGCCATTGTGAATGATCGGCTGTAGAGGGCGTGCGCAGGCCTCATCGCAGCATTTTGCGCTGTTATCTTGTACAACTTACCTGTACCTGCTTGCCTGCTTTGACCTCTTCATCAGCACCAGGCAGTGCGAAGGTCCGCACGGACATGTGTCAGCAATGCATCGGAACAGACGCCGAGCCAGGTGGGCCTTCTTGCCTGCCACGGCGGCGGCAAAGTGGTGGTGAGCAGTGGCAATGCCCTCACATTGCCCACCACTCCAGTACGTACGAATGCCACCCCACAGCACCACTGCAAATCTGACAAACCTTTTCTTCCCACCCGGAACCCTGCCTCTCGGCACCGCTTGTCTCTCGCACGACCCGTCCTCGCTGCTCTCAATTGACACAGGCTGTACAACATGAGCAGGCATTGAAGAAAAATAACAACACACAGCGAGAAACAGCAAACAAAGCAAACAAACAGACAAACAGACAAACAGAAATCGATCCGGGCAGACTGCCACTGCCCAGACCGACTCATCACATCTACAGGTGCTGCCCTTGCTGCTGAGGCGCCGACAATCACAAGCTTCCAGCTTGACAACGTGCACCAGTAGCAAGCCTAGATCACAGCCTCCTTCAAGCCCCATCACTGACCCCCAACAGTCACGCCGCGTCATCCTGCTGACGCTGTGCCTGCTGCTGCGCCATCTTCGCCGCCCCCAGCGCCCTGCACACCCGCCGGTGCCCCGTTTGCCAGTCGGCACGCGAGCAGGTTGTGTCGCAGTACCAAGCCACTTGACACCTTGAGCACCGACGGCTGCCTGTACCCTGCCCTGCAGCAGGGCCGCCCTCACCGAAAGCCAGGTTGTCGCAGTGCAGATAGGCGCAGCTGCGGGTGGCCGCCGCCTGTGCCAGCTCCAATGCCTCATCTGGCTGCGCCTCGCGGTTCAGCAATGCCGCCATCTCAGCACGAACAGAGGCACCAGCAGCAGCGCCCTGCAGCCAGGGGATGTGCGCAACGCTCAACATATCCCTGGAGTGCATCCTTCGCCAGCCAAGTGCTAGTGCCAGCACTCTGCAAACCCACCTGCGAAGCATCAACTAGCGGTGCTGCCACTCTTTCCAGAGCCTGCAGCACAGCTGGGCTGTAGGCCAGCGCTGCCGGACCATGTTTGACAGCATCAAGCAGTCCTGCCCCCACAACTGCGTTGTCCAGCGCAGGATTCAAAGTGACTGCAGCCAGCACAGCCTCGACGTGTGCCACACTCATGGCGCGCAGCTGCCTGCAACATGAAGGGAAGGAGGGGACAGATATTAGGGCTGCAAGTGAGGCAGGGGCAGGAATGCCTGCTGAACAGCCACGACGTGAATCAAACCACAATCCAGATGCTTTGCAGACACACACAGCAGGCAATGGGGCTGCCAACAGCTTGCCTGCGCATGGCACTGGGCGGTGCTTCAATGGTAGCGGTGCTTGCTTCGGCTGCTGTAGCATGATCAGCTACAGACGCTGCTGCCGCTAGGCAACGCCTGACCGCATCAAGCAGCCCGTTGATCCACGACGAAGGGACCGGTTCGCCCGCTTCAAAGCAGTGAATCTTGCGACACAGCGTTGTGTGGAACAGCCATAGAGCCTTCACTGCCGCTGCGCCGTCTGCAGCACTCCAGAAGCCTCCTCTGCCTGTGCTGGTGCAATACTCATGACATGCTTGCACCACCACGCTGGCTGTGCTAGCCAGGCGAGCGCTCAGCGCAGCGCCAGCCTGGTAAAGCTCTGCCCCTGGCCCTTGGCGCTGCTGCACAGCCCTGCCCAGTGCTGCCACATGCGGCAGCGACCGCAGCAATGCACAGCCGGCTGCGCACCACTCTGGCACCTCTGCCAAGCTGTGAATGCCGGTACCGGAACCTGCCGCTGCTGCACCGGCTTCAGATACTGTGGGCTCTTGGCCTGCCAGCGTGGCTAGCACATCCAGCAGAGTTGGAACAGAGTCACGCACGAAGCCTGTCACGTCGTATTGAAAGGCAGCAGATGCCGCTGCCCAGTCATCCTCTGACACATCACGGATTGCAGCTGGTAGGTGCGTCAGCAGGCGTAGCAGCGGCTGCAGCAGGATCTGACGCTGGGGGTGAGGCACTGCAGCGCTATGCTGCCGCTGCCAAAGGGCGATTCCCGGCAGCAGCGCGCCATTAATGCTGCCCAGCAGGGTCGTTAAGCCAATCCATAAGCTCGGGCCACCACATACTTGGGGGCAGTCAGGGCTGCTGGGGGGCACTGGTTCCAGCAGCTGAGCTGCGCTCCGCATCAGACGCTGAGAGCTGGTGCTGATGCCGCCGTTGCTGGCCGGCTGTGTGAGAAGCTCCTTGAATGTGCCACACAGAGCAGGAGAGGCGAGGGCACTGGTAGGGTGTGAAATGTTGGTAACCCATTCCAGTAAGGCTGGCTGCTGGTGGGCTGGCAGCTGAAATGTCACTGCCGCTGCATGGAGTGTGTTCACCAGCAGCTGTACCGCGCTGTGCTGCAAAGCGGAGTCAGATTGAAGGGCGGCGGCAAAATGACGATATGCGGCGATATAATTGCTGCCACCACAGCCTGAGCGCCACGTGCCAAGCCTGCAGTGCAGCATCCGAAGTGAAAGATCAGCAAATGGAAAGACAGTTGGGGGGAATGGAGCGGCTGGTCCATTCAATATTGAACGCAGGGGCCGCAGAAACAGCAGGGCGTTGTGGAGCCGTCTCGACCACTAAGCCTGCAATACATGCTTGCCTTGGTCATCTCCGCGGTCTTGCACTGCGGACGCAGCACCAATCGCTGTAGACAACCACGCCAGCAGCGCCTCTGGTGGCGTCTGAGCTGTGAAATGTTTGGCGGCACTTTCGTTCTCCCTGAAATCGGTCAAGAACAAGTCAAGGAGCAGCGCCTGCTCCCAAATCATCCGCAGCACAGCGTCCTCCTGATCTGTGGTCACACAGCTGCTGATGACTTGCTCGGCCATCAGCGCACGGCCACACTCCAGCGGCAGCCTGGCGCAGCAGCAAAGTGCCGACATTGCCTTGTGCAGTTCAACTTTGTCGGCAATGACTGAGAGGTACCTGCAAAGTATACACGCCGCCCAAAATTGCGAGCTGATGCTGCTAATTGGAGCAGCGCCGGTGCTGCTCACAGCAGCAGCCAGACGGGTGCCCAGGGCACTGAGCCGCCTAGCACCTGCCTGTATGGCCCTGCGAGCAAAGCAAACACACAATCAAATCACTCATAATCGTTCGTTATCAACTCCGGCATGACATGGGGCGATAGCACACATTGCAATGAGGCACAACCCCACCTGTCCAGTGAGGCAAATGCCTCAGGGTCTGAAGAGCCAGCCATCACTCGGTCAACCGTCTCATGCAGCCGAGACATGCGCTGACTGAAACCATCCAGATAGATGGGCGAAGTGCTGTCCATATCACAGACTTCCGCCACCGCGCTTGTGACCAAACCAGCAGCGGAGGGCGCCATTGCAGGAGGCGGATGGGTTGTCGACGTCGGTGAAGGCGGGGTGTGCAGGCGCGACTTGGGCCGGTTAACGATTGGCGCCCGTGATGCGTGTCGCGTGCAGTGTTGCTATCGGAGACTGCTGGCGCACGCTAAGGGCTCGATCGCACCGCGCTGCGACTCTCGGTGTTCTTTCTGTTCACTGCACGGCTTTGTGAACGACGGCAGGCTATGAGAGGGATCTGGCAGAGCAGCCAGCGCGCAATTGGCTCCAGCCCAACATGTCCCGCCTCACCGTCCTGCAGTGGCGGCGGGCCAACGACAGCAATGCCCTTTCCCATCATTGCCACCACTCCAGGACGTATGACTGACCTCCCCCACCATCACTGCAGTTCTGACAGACATTTTCTTCCCTCTCGGAACCCTGATTGGTTACCCTGCAGTTAACCCTGCTCGCTGCCATCCGCTGGGACGTACTGACCTGCTCGCTGCTCACAATTTACAATTGCTGTACAATAAGGCAGAGACAGAGGCAGCTGTCTCTGAAGGGTGGCATGGGATGAGTCGGGGAAGGCGAGTAGCCAGGCCAGCTGCGTCGCTGGGCTGCCGCTGTCTGCTTCCTCTTCTGCTGCTGCTTCACCGCCGTCGTTGCAGATGAATCATCGGCTTGTGCACTGTGGCTGCAAGGTGCTTAGACGCTGCTGCTAGTGGACGGCTTGCGGGGGGGCGGCGCCACCGCAGCTGCTGCTACTCGTGACTGACGTTCAAGGCGCTGCTGCTTTGCTGTTGTGTGGGCTGCGCGCCTCTCTTGATGCAGCATGATGTGCATTGATGTGACTGCTGCTGCTGGGCTGGGTCCCAACATCCGGCGTGCCTGCTGCTGACGCTCATGCATCCGGCACCCCTCCTGCCACCACTGCGGTCTCCCCAGCAGCGCGATCGACGCTGAGTGTTACCCCACTGCCTCCTCCTTGTTTTGCACGCCAGACATCCAGTGCACCTCGGGCTGCCTGAGGCTGCAAGAGGGCTGCTGCCGCCTCCCGATCCTGCCCCCTGCTGGCGCCTCGAAGCCAGCCGAACTCGGGTGGTGGTGTCAAGCCGCTGTCAGGCAGTGTGCAAGCCTGCTGCCGTCTCACGCTGGTTCAGTCTGCACACCCGGACGCGCCTCTGCTGGCTAGGCCAGGTGCGCTTGACTGCTGCAGAGGCTTGCTTCAAAACATACAGCTTGCTGACACAGCCCGAGCTGACTTGCGCCCGGCACCAGGCAGAGGCGGTGCATGAGACCAAACCAGATCAACCATCCACAGGGGCAGACGCCAGCAGCCAAGGGACGTCAGCGTGCGTCACTCATGCACTGCGTTTGTAGACGGAGCTGGCCAACATCGCCCCCAGGCTGCTGTGAACGGGCAACCGCAAGAAGTGCCGCTTGGCTGCCGAACGCCGCAACGAGACGGCGGGGTGGTGGCGGTGATGGAGGGCAGTGTGTGGTGGCGCCCTGCTGCCAGGGCTCTGTCACGGCCGGCTGCATGATGCATTCTGCCGCCGTCTTCCTGGTGGCCTCGTGCACTCAGGCCGATGACTGGCCCTTCTTCTCGCACCAATGCCTCCATCGGCTTCTGTTCGCGTTTGCTTTACTCAGCAGGCACGCTGGAGACCTTTGCACACTGCTCTGGTAAGCCACGGCGCAGGCTGGGGCGCGTGTGCGAAGGCCGACCAGCCTCGGGGGCTCTGCTCGTGCCTCGTGGGTGGCCAGGGAGTGGGTGGCAGCTCTGGCCTGCGCTTTGCAGCCCCCAGCGCGTGCCCAGGCCGACTCTGGCTTTGCCCCTGCCTCGGCCTGCCCTGGCGTTGCAGGATCCAGGACATCCTGCGAAGGAGGGCCTGTGGAGGGTTGGAGCTTGCTCGTTGCAACAGGCAAGCGGTCTGGACGGCGGGCGGCAGCCGCGAGCCCCCTCCTCCCTGACTTGCGTTTATGCTGCTGCGCAAGTTGCTGAGCCCAACGTTCAGGCACAACCACTAGAGTCATGCAGTGCCAGCTTACCCTCAGCAACCTGCCAAGTTGGCACCTGCCCGCACCCAACCATAAGCGCGGCAGCCCACACCCCACCGCCCCGCATCGTCGGAGGCTCCTCCTTGTCAGCGCTGCTGGTGGTAGCTTTGAGGTGAGGTTGAGGGGTGCGGCATCGAGGGCAGGGCTGTTTTGACTGGTAGACTTTCGACAGCAGGTCGCCACTGCTGAAAGCGGCTGCCCTCTGAAAGGAAGTGACCGCCCTTGGCTTGCCAGGCTGCCAGCAAGCATACACATGCTGCTGCGTGCGTCTGACTCTCGATGTGTGCCGGCCGGGATGCAGGAGCTGCCGCACGATCGGGCCCAGCTGATTGCAGCAGCCAGTGCTCGCCGGGCAGCACTGACGGAAGCTGGAGTGTATGCAGGGGCTGTCTCCTTTTCGCCCTTTCTCTTCAAGTCCCCCAGCGCACCGCAGTTTGAACTCGCCGCCACTTTGGCTTACGTTGCACTGGTTTTGCGGTCCATGTCCGGCGCCGTCAGCGCGGTGAGGGCTGAGCAGGCCATGCTTGCTGACAACCGTGACGTGCTGCAGCGGCGGCTCGAGAAGAGCCTGGTGCAGCGCGCAGAGCTCGCGAAGCAATTTGGTAGGACTGGTTTTGCAAGCAAAGTGCAGAGCAGCTGGCTGCGGTGGTGCGGCAGGTAGCCCTCGCACCAGCCTGAAAAGTACCGACGCACAAGCGCTATAGGCCTGTTGAGCACCTTGAATATGCTCATACTGCTTCGCTGCTCACCCTGCCGTGTAGGCTTGCCTGTGTTGCAAAAGCGGCTGTACCTGGCAGAGGACGTGACGATGTATTTGGAGTATGGATCAGGCCTGCCACTGGTGGGTGTGCTGTCATTGCGAAACACGGGGCAGGCTGCGCTTACAAAACGCTTTGCATACGGCGGTTGGCAAGGACCAGGTCCCTCAGCTCCTATCAGCAGTGCTTGCTGATCTGGATATTCATTCTGCAGAAAAAACTCCCCAAGTACAGGGCGATGCTGCGCAGTGAGTGTCGTGGGTTCATTTGGCTGGCACAACAGCTTTGCATCGGCTTGCATCAGCTTGCGGCGCAGCAAATTCCCTGCCTCGCTAGCTGCAACCTCCTCTAAAGCAGATCTTGCCCATAAGCATCACGTATCATGCCCTGGCTGCAGGTGGCGCACTCCCAGCAGACACTTTCCTCTTGCTGGCAGCACAAGCAGGAGATGCGCCAATGGTCCAGCAGCTGCTGGACGCGGGTGCTGACCCTCAGCACCAAGACCCCCAGGGCAAGACGGCACTGGAGCTGATGCCAATGCACGCTGTACGGCGGGTGCTGACGGCGGTGACATGAGAAGTTTGAGCATAGCTGCACCATCAGCGCTTGCACAGCGCCGCCACTGGGAGCCGACCGGGCACCCCAACAGCCCGGCAGCCTTGCAGATGTGCCACTGTGCTGTGCGGCTGCCAGCGCAATGGCGCAGGCGCGGCCACAAATGGCGGCTCTACAGCCACTGCCACGGCCGGTGCAGCATCTATGCAGAGCTTCTGCGTGCGGGCAATGCCGGGCTCCTCAATAAACAAGTGCCGCCGCTGGGAAGCCGCTGTTCCTTGCTACCGCCCCCCCTTCGCTATGGCGGCTTGAAAGTGAGACACTTACACCGGGCGTGCTGCCTCAGGCGCACTGTTGGCGTGACAGGCATGCGATGTGTAAAGAAGAGAGATGGTGTGTAGCTAGCAAGGCCTGGTGAAGAGCAGGGGACGGGCACGGCTGGGAGGCCGGGGCAGTTGAGTGATGCCGTGGAACGAAGAGGTGTCCGAAGCAGGCAGATGAGCACACAAGCGCAGGGGTGGTGGAGGGGCTACGGAACAAACAGGCAAACAATGAAAGGTGTGGTACTGTAGGGTAAAAGGGCATGCATGCTAGGCATGACCCAAGCTCGAATGCTGCAGGCAAGTTGGCGTGTTGCTGCAGCGGCTGAAAGTTGCAGCTGCTGCGGCAGGCAGGGATGCTAGGCACAGCACCCCATTTCGCGCCCCAAACGCGCCAGCAAGGTTTCCTCACAAATGCTGCCGCGCAGGGGAGGTTCCAGGGCCCGGGAGCAGCAAGACCATGGCAGCCAGCCGCTGAGACGCAGGCCATAACTCTTTACTGTTGCGCGCAAGACACGCGCTGCTGGCCGCGGCCCATCTCGTCGTCGCTGTCGCTGTCGGCTGCCTCTGCGCCTGTGCGGCGCTCCAGCTCCCTTCGAGCCTTGATCTCGTGCTCTATGTCCTTGACCGCCTGCAGCTGCACCTCGTCCACCTGCACAGCACAGCACAGCACAGGTCAAGTCAATTCAGCATAGGACAGGTCAGGCACAGCACAGGGCATGTCAGCTCAGCTCAGGTCAGGTCGAGTCAATCAACCAGCCCCGCACTTGTGTGCCTGCTGGTTTAAGTGGCGACTTGACCGCATCCCTGGCTGCATCCGCGACTGCACCCCATCTCCCAAGGCTCTCCCACACACTCACCTCTCCCATTGGCGCCGCTCCATTGGCGGTGGAGGGCTTGCCGAATGCCGCAGTGAGTGCTGCTGCCTGCTGCGAGGTGACTTGGTCCGGGAACTCCACTGCAGCGGCAGCAGCAGTAGGCAGAGAACAGCGCAGAACACTTGAGGGCAGGGTCAGCAATGTGAAGGGGCATGCGAGCCAAATGCATGCTCGTGCACAAGGCCGGCAGATCCCACTCCCATTGTGGTGCACCACAGCAGCACGACAGCTTGCAGTCGATGTGGGGCTTTGCCAAAGCAGCACTGCGCGTTTGAACCAACCTGTGAAGTGCACATACAAGTTTCCCTTCTCAAAGGGTCGGCCGTGGATGGGCATGCCCTCGTTCTGTAGAACAGGAGGGAGAGCGTATAACAGGGTTATCAACAGCATCCAACTTTGAGTTTGACGGCCTCTAGGCACCGCCACAGGCTTGCACTGCCACCCACCAAGCACAGTGTTCATCAGTGGACGTTATGCATCCTGTCCGACATGTGTCGACAGGCAGCCGGGCAAGAGGCTGGGCACTACCTGCCGCTGCAGCTGCATGCATCTCACCTTGATGCATGCCCAGGAGTCTGGCTTGATGACACCGCTGCTGGCAACCTCCAGGACCCGATCATCCAGGTGGGTCACATGGAAGCGCATGCCTGCACGGCGCGCAGGAGAGGGGCAGCAGCGCCACATGTGTCAGCCCAGAAACAGCAGCACGGCGGCCGCGGCGGAAGGCAGCAACAACAGATGGATTGGAGGGCACGAGAGAGGAAGCTGCTCGGAAACGCAGCGCAGGCACAGCGTGACAGGCAGCATGCTGCACAGAAGGCGCATCAATGGCAGCGCGCAGTCAGTGGCAGCGTGACAGGCAGCGTGCTGCACAGAAGACGCATCACTGCCAGCGCTCACAGCACAATCAGTCAGGCAGCACTCACCACACAGCGCATCCACCAGGCTGATAGACTTCTCAAAGAACAGGTCGGTGCCTATGCGCTTAAAGCCGCTGTGCTCCTTCTGCGGCAGCAGCAACAGGTCACACAGGACAGCGACAAAAACAGTGTGAGTTGCTTGGTTGAGGGGCAGCAGCAGCTAGCAGGCAGCCAAGTAAACGATGTTTTCAACAACAACCAAGTGGTGCACTGCTGCCAACCCCGCCACTGCCCACTATCATACCAAAATCATCAAATCGATACACACAACCGTAAGCATGCACGGCGAGACCTCAGCAAGCCGTCTGAGGGAACACAACCGCCCCACAGCCAGCTTGCCCACCCACCTGCTCCAAAATGAAGATGAGGTCTCCAGGCAGCACATCGGGCGAGTCTGAGCCCGCCTCCCCACGGAACAACACCTTGCTGCCGTGGCGGTGGCCAGGCTCGATGTGGACCTGCAGGCAGGAGCGGGAGGGATTAGTACAAGGAGAGCGAGTGAGCATTTAGGGAAAGAGATAAAGTACAGTGACAGCAAGCATGGGCAGGAGTGATTTTCCCCCCTCACCTCACACACGAAGAAGAAGAATCAAATGAAGTCAGCCACAAGCCAGCAAGCCAGCAATCGATGCCGGCGGCAGCTCCCTCACCTCAAACACCTTCTTCTCAGGTGCCAGCCCCTTGCCGCCGCACTGCCCGCACTTGTCGGCTGCCGGGCACGAGTAGCCGCCGCCGCCGCACTTGCTGCAGCGCTGCTGGATTTGCTGCACCATGCCGGGGCCCAGAGCTCGCAGCTTCATCTCCACACCGCTGCCGTGGCACACCTGCAGGAAGGGAGCAAGAGATGATGGCAGGCTGACCATCAGCAAATGAAAAAACACACATGGCAGAGGGAGGTATAGCAAGCACATGCCATGCAACCGCGCCCAAGGCAGCTTGGTCGTGGCACCTCAGCCCCCAGCACCACCATTCCAGGTCCAAACGCCGGCAAAGGCAGCCCAGCAGCGACTGCAAGCTCAAGCGAGTCCCATGCCTTGCAGCCAGGCCCGCCAACACTGGGCCAGGCTGTACCGCACCTCGCAAGTGTACCGCTTGCCGCTCTTGCTGCCGCTGCCGCTGCATTTGTTGCACTTGACTGACCGCGTCATCTGCAGCTTGCGCACGCTGCCTTTGTACATTTCCTCAAGCCCAACCTTCATTCTGTGGGGAGGGCAGGCAAGCACGCAGGCACACGAATAGGGTCAAGCTTGCGGTTGAGCTCTTGTCAGGTCAGCGACGAACAGAGCACCCGCACTCATCCCACCAAGGCATATGTCCATTGCGAGCTGGCGCCAATGCACAACTGCTGCTCGCACAGAGAACAAACAATCAGTGATACCAGCTGCAGCAACAGCAGGATTCCTTCAATCGGCAGCAGCAGCACTGCTCCCAGCAGCAGCCCTGCACTCACTTGTGCACCACATCTTCACTGCGACGCTCACGAGGCGGGCCCCCGCGGCGGCCGCCGCCCATGCCAAACAGATCAAAGATGTCCTGGGGGCCGCCACCGCCACCACCACCCATGCCCTCCTTCACTGCCTCCTCTCCAAACTGCAGCAGGAGGGTGCCAGCCAGGCGGTGAAGGGACAGCGTGAGCAGGCAGTGACGCTGCGTGTGCTGCATGCTGCTGTGTGGTATCGTTCCATGTGGGCTGCTAGTATCCTTGCCAATGTTGCCCCAAGACCTGAGCCCTGTACGCTGTGAGGCACTTGTTTGTTCGATTAACCGAAGCGACAAGGGGCAGGGCATGCAGGCTGTGTGGCGTGCCTGGTCGTAGATGCGGCGCTTCTCCTGGTCACGCAGCACATCGTAGGCCTCGTTGATTTCTTTGAACTTCTCCTCATCACCGCCTGCACCCAGCAACCAAAGAGGCACGGTGTGATCGCGGTTGCATAGGCCTGCTCGCTGCTCTGAAGGTGCTGGAAGGCGGGAAGGCAGGCGGGTGCATGGAGGGCACGCATATAAATGCTCACCCTTGTCGGGATGGTGCATCAGGGCAGCCTTCCTGCACATAAGCAAGGGCGAGAAGTGCATCCAGCAGATCAGATCAGATTCAGGTCACAACACTGCGGATTGCTCCGGTTCGCTCTGCCGCTGCGGCGGGAGCTGAAGCATGCACTGATCAGTGCGACCGGCCGGCCCAATCAAGCCCTGCTGGGTAGGCAGTCTATGCTGGCGCCCGCGCAGGTGGTGAGGAGGCCAGGCGCCGCCGGCGTCGAAGGTTCTGACCTGTGCGCCTTCTTGAGCTCCGCCTCTGACGCATCCTGCGGCACACCCAGCAGCTCATAGTACCGCTTGTTGTTCACGGGTCCGCTTGGGCCACGGCGGCCACCTCCACCCGGCATTCCGCCCATGCCCGGCATCTCGAAGCCAGGCATCCCTGGGATGCCCCCACCGAAAAACATGATGTCCCTGACTGACTGGCTGGCCCAAACGACTGCTTTTGCAGCGAAAATTCAACACATGTTTGAGGCAGGTGTACGTCGTACTGCCGACCTCCAGGTCCACTGCCGGCCTTGCAGCGCTTTCCCGAGGCATCAGGCATGCTGCCAGGCACCGGAGCGCCGGGAGTTTGTTGCGTTGACCGGTGAGTCATCACCAGGCCGAATGTCGCTGCCAAGAGCCGTCAATCGCGCTGCGTGGCATAGCGTGGATGAGCTGGCACCCAGACAAACTCATGCGTCGGCAAATCGAGCGCCGTCGCCCACTACATCACCGCCAACGACAGTTGGCATGCGATTACAACAAATAACTTCAATGCACAATGAAATCATCAGCATCGTCCTGACGATGGGCCCAGCCACTGCATCACTGCTGCGTCAGCACGCCCTTTGACGACGCAACGGTGCCGGCGCGGCGCGCGTCCGTCTCGCACGCATGCCGAAGCGCGCGCGCAAACGCCTTGAAAGTCGCCTCCACAATGTGATGTGAGTTCTTGCCGGCCAGCTGCAGAGGGTGCAGAAGAGCGGCGGCACGAATCCCATGAATGTGACGCAGCGGGTGCACAAAAGGCAGGCAAGCAGATAGCAACAGGTCGATGAGTGGGGGAGTTGCAGGGATGTCCGTTTCTCGTGAAACGAGGCCAGAGCGGGCAACGAAAGCGCAGGACACACTGTTGCACACTGCGGCGCACAGCAAGCTTGCCTGTCGGATGTGCAGTGTCATGCCGCTGGTGTTGACCACAGACTGGAAGAAGTGCTCCACCAACTGGGTCTCATACTTGCCGATGCGCTCAGTGGGCAGGTTGAGGTCGCAGCTGCAAGGCGGGGAGGCAGACAAGGTGGGAACTGAGGCCAGGAAGTGGGCAGGGGGCCAGGTAATCACAAGCAAAGGGCAGTGCACAGGTCCTGCACAGCCGGGCTGCTTGGTCCAGGCATGCCCGGGCAAGCAGGGTACGAGGGCCACATCGGCTGACAGGACCAGAACGCAGGGCTGCAGGCAGGGCGGTGCAGCCCCTGGCAGTGAGGTGAAGTCACCTGAGATGAGGCCTGCCAGACAGGTCCAGCACCACATGCACCAGCGCCTCATCCAGAGGAGCTGCAGCCAGGGAGCAGGGCTGGATAGAACAAGCAACCTGCATCTAGCCCGGCGCCCATGCTGCGCCGCCGTTCCCTGCACGCCGCGCTGTTCCTTACACCCTCCTGAACCGCCTGCCCGGCAGCCCCTCCATGCTTGGCACGTTGGCACACCACATGCAGCCCCGCCTCGCCCTCTGGTGCCAGGCCACCCACCTGTGAAGTCCCCAAAGCGGTTGATGCCTTTCCGATCGCCCAGCGCCTGCGCCAGTGCACCGCCCAGCGCCAGCGCGATGTCCTCATTTGTGTGATGGTCGTCGATCCAGGTGTCGCCCTGCGCCTCCACAGTCACGTTGAACAGGCCGTGAGAGGACAGCTGGTCCATCATGTGGTCCAGGAAGGGAATCTGTGGGGGTGGGAGAGCAGCAGGGGCTTATGGGAGTTGGTGAGTGCCTTGTGATGGTGCCTTGTGATGGTGTTCTGTGATGGTTCCATGGAAGGCTGGAAGCTCGGCGCTGAAAGTCGGGTTCGCAAAGCACGACACGGGGGCGGCGGCAAACACCAGCATGAGGCTGGCTTGCTGTATGGAACTGCTGCACACACATTGCGGCACACACACTGCGGCACAGGCAGCAAAGGACCCAGCTTCCCGCTCTCTGAAAGTGGAAACCCGACCCTTGGCTACGCTGCTCGCACCTGGCTCTTCGAATTGCACACGCCAGTGCCATCAACATCGATCGTAACCTTTACGTTGGTCTCCTTTGTCACCCGCTGCACGGTCCCAACACGACCTGCATCACAGCAAAACACAGGACGGGCAACGCACAATGTCAGGCTGGGCTTCAGTCGCAACACACATGGACGCCTTCAACTTGGTGGCCGCACCTGCAAGGGCATCACAGCGGCACTCACTTGTGGCGCCGTTGGCTGACACCGCGGCCTCAGCTACCGCCTGCACCGCGGCCATCCTCCGCCCGCCTTGCCGCCGCTGCACACCGCCTGCTGCTGTTGCTGACGCTGGCGCGTGCCAGGGTTGAGGCGACGCTGCTGGTCGGAGCGGCGCCCAGGGCCTGCCGGAGGTGCTTGGCGCCGCGGCACAGGGGCGGGATGATTGCTGTGACAGCGAGAGAATGGCAGACACCATGCTTCGGAAACGTTGGCAACTTGATGCAGGCGCTGTGCGGCTGGAATGAGACAGGACTCGAGGTGCCAGGCTGGCCTGGAAAGACCCGGTATTGCGCCCTCTACGGGTGTCATGCAGGTGGTGTGAGCGTGCCAGACACCCCAGCACGGCATCCACCTTGCCTTCAGCTGGTCGCACGCACGCCAGCTGCCCCTAATTCGCCGCTCCAGTGACGCCCTTCTCGCCGCTGTCACCATCAAGCATGAGGACAACCAGGGCGCAAGCCTTGAAGGTCCATAAGGACTCTGCAACAGCAGGCGGGTCGCATGCAGTCATCCCGCCGCCATTCCATGTTCGTTCCGCTGTAAGCTGACTCAATTCCCACGCATGCAGATGAACCTGCACACGACGAGCACTTTCAGGCGGGGCCAAGCGACGAGGAACCCAGCAGCGGCGATGTTTCGGAGGGCGGCAGTGGCGATGACATTGCATCAGAGCTTGACGAACCAGCCAGCTCTGGGGATGAGGGCGAGGACCTTGATGTGGATGAGGGCGATGTCATGCTCATGAGCGGTAAGTGCTTTAGCTGCTTGAGAAGGCGTGAGCTGCGCAAACCCAGGTTCCACTGTCTGCTCGCTGGCAGTACTGACTTCGCCTCTGTGCGTTGTTGTGGTGCAGGAGGCGAGGAAGACGCCAGCGACCTTGCAGCCAGCGAGGACGACGGCGAGAAGGATGCACAGCAGGACGATGCAGAGGGTACAGCAGCAGGCAGCGATTCAGATGGGGCAGGTGATGGGCAGCAGCCAAACGTTGGATTTTTGAAGGGAGGCAAGGGCGCGTCATTTGCCAAAGCCTTTGCAAAAATCCTGGAGAACAGCAGCAACAGGGCAGCGGTAGTGGCTCGACAGGGAGGCGCCGCAGGCCCTGCAGCAGCCGCAGCACCGCCCATCCTAGCGGCCAGCAAATCGGTTGCCAAGCGAAAGGCGGAGGAGGTTGTGGAGCAGCGTGCGGATCGGGAGGCCAGGAAGCTGCGGCAGGAGATGAAGGTTCGGGGCCATGCAGTGCCCGCCAGGCGCGGCCAGGACCCTGAGACCGACCAGCGGGAGAAGGCACTCCAGCGGCTGGCCACCAAGGGAGTCGTGCGGCTGTTCAATGCAATCGCCAAGGCTCAGAAGCAGCTTCGCGATGCTGAAGAGGCGACAGGCAGCCGCGCCAAGGCCGTCAAGTTAGGCAAGGCCAGCTTCTTGGCTCAGCTCAAGCGCAGCAGCGAGGCGGGGCAGCAGGAGCAACAGCTGGTGCCCTCTGCCCCCTTGCAGCAGCAGGTTGGCGGCACGGCAGCAGCAGGGGGCAGCAAGAAGCAGCAGCAGCAGCAGCGGAAGGCGGCAGCTGCAGAAAGCAGCAGCGAGGACGAGGATGCGAGCGGCTGGGACGTGCTGCAGCAGGGCTTTGTAGGCTTGCAAGGTGGGTGGGTCTAGTGTAGGGAAGGGTGCGGCACGGAGTGCAGCTGGGTTTGACACTGCAGGCTTGATGCCGTGCTGTTGTTTTGGTTGCAATTACCTCGACTGCTTTTTCATTCCAGTATGCGACGTTCGCTGCTGGCTTTGCAGGTGGTAACAAGATGAAGGATTGGGACAAGGCGGCGGCGAGCGACGAGGACGGCAGCGCCGGCGAGCAGCTTGGCGGCAGCGATGAGGAAGACTGAAGCGTTGTATCTTCGTTGCCTGCATCTGCCTTGTAATGTGTACACACGGCTTGCAATCAGGATGGGCTGGCCAAAGTAGCGTCTGGCCAAACTGGCGGCACTGCTGGCCACGCTGCGCGCCGCTCCTTTGACCGCCCTCGGTCTTGCCGCTCGCGAGTCGGCACGCGGCTTTTTCGGCACCCTCAACCACAGGGGTCGCGCTTGGGAGTTTTAGGGAGCCCAACAGAGTTTGCGACCACCATGCCCAGCGCCAAGCGCGTGTGCTCCATCTTGGGCGCAATGTTTGGTGAGCGCCTGAGCGTCGATGTGCTGCGCTTGACAACGAGAGTCGAACGTGACAGCACTGCCGCCGCCATACTCACGCACGTGTTCCTCCCCCGCTCTTTTACCAGCCTACACCGTCTTTGCCACCTCATGGCTGTCATGGATCATCATGCTTGGAGGTGTGGCGGGGATGCAGGTGAGCTGGTGCCCTGCTGTTGAGCATTGCTGCCGCCAAACCTCCTGACCGGTGGCTGTGAACATACTTGGCTGTGCAGGCAAAGTGCGGTGGCTATCTTGGCCGTGAGGTGAACATCAGTGTCGGCGGCAACGACCTGAGTGGCTTCGTGGATGGATGCAACACCGTCAACACGACAGCATTCATTTGGTGGACCGTGTGGTTTGAGTTCTTCCTGCTGGTGCTGCTCTCAGTTGCGGAGTGCGGCAGGGTCCGCGGCTTGTACCTAACGTGAGGCCACTGCCTTGCCCTGCCGCTCTGTGCCTGGCGTGTCACTGCCAAACTCATGCTGTTCTTCTCCATGTTGCTGCTGAACTCGCCTTTCCGGGCGGCGTTGCTCTCAGATAGTAACACATTACTGACCGGCCTGCCTGGGTGCCTGCTCCCCTCCCACGCATGCCCCTGCCCCTGGCCCTCTCCCGCTGTGCAGTAAGCAGCTGTTCATTGCCATGGTGTCGGTGTGCCTCATGCTGGCCGCTGACCGCGCCCATGTCATCAGCTCAGCGTACGAGGGAGCGCTGAAGTCCTCTGCACAAGCTTGCATGGCCGGGCAGGTACAGGACGGGTTGAGAGTGTCACCTGCTGCTTGTGCCGCCTGCCATGCAGCTGGCAGACACAAGACGCAGTCGGCAGATGGACGTTGTTGGATCAAAGGGCATTGCTTGGTCGCTGCTCTTGGTCTCTGCTCTGTGTCATGCAACTGCGCTGCTTCAATGTGCGGCAGTCACACCCGTCATGCAGGTCATCACCATCATCTGCAACCTCGTCCTGCTGCTCTACTTTGGAGGAGAGGTCCAGGACATGCGGCGCAATGCGCCAGACGAAGGCTACGGCGGCAGCAGCGGCAAGCAGCCCCTAAGCTCTGCGGAGCTCCAAATGTCGGGGTCAGTGCCAGGCGTGACTGGTATCAGCTCCAGCCCCGCCTTCCGCAGCGGCGAGCCGCCGCTGGCGGACAACCCCTTTGCGCACCCAGTCTGAGTCCGCATGCAGCCAGGGGCTGAGGGCAGACAGGCAGCGGCCCGCCCCCGGTGCTTGGCTGACAACCGCCGCCCTCGCCCGCCCCCTCACACGGCGCAGGGCGGCGCGCGGCAACCAGTATTCCATTGAGTTTGAGCGGCTGTACCAGTCGGGTGCCACGATGCTGCCCTCTGTGGCGGTGCCTGAGAGCAAGAAGGAGCAGAAGGCGGCAGTGAAAACGGCGGCGGCACTGGGCGGCGACACTTGGAAAGCTTGAACAACCTTGGTTGCAGTGAGCGGCATTCCGCCACTGTGTAACACTGGTTGTTGGGGATGATAAGGCGTGCAATACGTCTGGGCGAAGCTGTACCTTTGCGGCGGCGGCGGCGTTTTGTTGGACGGAACGGGGCGGCGCAGTCACATAATAGTCTGACGCACATGCGATCGCGTTCCGCGGTCTTGCTTCTGCTTTTGAATAAAGTTGCCGTTGTTAGCTGTTGAACCTGCTGACCCTCGTTGTTGCTCCCTCGGCACCGGCGATGGCGGGAGATTTGAGGATGGTGGGCACAATCAGCATGGGAGCCGCCGTGGTGGGCCTGGCCCTGACCTGTTTGCGGCGGCGGGCGGCGGTGCGATGTGGGCACGGCCGTCACAGGGTCCGCATCGTGCCCCGCAGCAAGCCGCTGCACAGCATGCCAGACGAGATCAGCCTTGTCAGCTACAACGTGTTGTGCCAGAGATACGCCAACAGCCGCCGCTTCCCGCACGTGTATGCGCAATACTTGGAAGCAAGCTACCGGCTGGAGCGAATAAAGCAGGAGCTTGCAGCATTTGGTGCAGACATAATTGCCCTGCAAGAAGTCACCATAGACAGGTGGGAGGGTTCTCATACGCTGCCGCTCACCTGCTGCTGTGGCGTGCCCAAGCACTGTGCCTCGTCACCTGACCGTGAAGCTGCCTGCTTGCAGCTGGCCCGAGCTGCGGGAGTTCATGGCGGCACGCGGCTATGCGGCAGTTGTGCAGATGCGAGCGGCGGCCAGCGGCAACGACTTCATGCTGGCGCTGTTCTACCGCTCATCCAAGCTGCAGCTGGCCTGGACCGAAGAGCGCAGCCGGGCGCTGCTGGTTGCGCTGCAAGTCACAGCAGCAGGGCCGGCACACGGCCAGGTGACTGGCTGGCCTCTTTGCTCTGCACCTGTGCCTCTGTCCCGTCCCACAACACGCAGCAGGCATGCTGCGGGCGCTGCAGAGAGGTGTGTCGTTTGTCGCAGCAGGCCTCTGCCCTAACTGCCCACCCGCCGCTCTCCCCTGGGCCTGCTGCTGGGCTGCCGCAGATGCTGTGGCTGGCCAACGTGCATCTGGAGGCATCCCCGTACCGCCCAAACGACCGCGTGAGCCAGCTGAGAAGTGCACTGCAACGGCTGGAGAGCCACATCGGCAGCTCGGAGGGTGAGTGGCGGGGTGGGTGGCAGCGCACTCATTGCACGTCTGTCTAGGCGTGGTTGCCTGGCTTGGTCTGCCTCACACCCCGCCAGCACCCTGCCAGCCCATCTGCCTGACGTGCCCAGCCTTACCCTTGCCGCTGTGCCACGCCGCTTGCTGTTATGTTCAGCACATCGTCTCATGCCACACGCCTGCCCTCCCTGGTTGCAGCAGCGGAAGCCTCAGACGTCATCATCTGCGGCGATTTCAACAGCTTGGAGCAGGACAGCCCCTGCTGGCTGCTGCGGCAAGGCAGGCTGGAACGCAACCACACAGACGCATGCTGCCCGCAGGTGGGAGGCCGCGGCGTGTGGGTGCTTTGGATGCAGCACTGCTATTGCGTGGCAATGAACTGCACCTAGCAGCTCAGCGCGTGCCTTGCAAAACGTTCACGCCTCCTGCACTGCCGTCAACCCTTCTCCGCCTCCTGTTGAGGGCCTGGCGGCCTCTGCTGCAACATGCCATCCCCCTCTGCATCAGATAAACGCACTACTGCTGAAATTCGACCCAAGCTTGTTGGGTGACTCACTGCTAACTGTCTCACAAACCAACCCGTCCCAACCTGCCCCAACCCCGCTACAGGTACCCACCACCAAGGTCTCCATCGCCCACCCCTTTGCCCTGCACGAGGCCTACGATGCCGCCGGATACCACCTGCCCTTCACCCACAAAGTGGGGCAGCAGCACGCCGTGCTCGACTACGTGTGGAGCAGCAGGCACATGCGGGTGGCGGCAGTCATGCGGCCGCTGCAGCAGGAGCATCGAGCGATGGTGGACTCCAGTTTCCTGCCCAACCGCGTGCACCCGTCTGACCACCTGCCCATTGGCGCGGTGCTGAAGCTCACGTGCACAGCCGGCGTGGAGGAGGAACTGCAGGCGGCGGTCGCAGCTGCAGCGCCTGCAACCAAGGTGGCAGTTGCGCAGGCAGCTGCGGCGGAGCAGCGGGGTGTGTGGCTGGAGCCAGAGGGCCAGGGCCGATCGAGAGGAGCAGCCAATGGCGATGTGCATGCTGTGCGATAACAAACCCTGTGGAAAACATTGCCTTGCTCCGCACTTTTGGAGCAGCACTGACTGACAGTTGTCCCTTGTGCTTCATTTCGTTGCGTGCTGCTGACATGACCTAACTTGAAACATGCTGGAGTGCGCTGCCGCTCATGACGCACATTTAGTTCAGGACCAGGCCGCCAGGTCACAAATCACAAGCATGCATTGGTTGCCAGCACAGTTTCAATACTACGCCACTCATTTTCAAGACACATTTTCAAGACACACATTCACTGTTTCACCTCCCCGTACTCTCCTGCCCCGCCAGCCTCGCCGACCCCAGCGCCCCGCACATCCGCCGATGCCCCGCCCGCCAGTCGCCATGCGAGCAGGCAGTGCCGCAGTACCAGGCCACTTTGCATTTTGAGCACCGCAGGCTGCTTGTTCCCTGCCCCGCAGCAGGGCCACCCTCGCCAGCCAGGTTGGCGCAGCGCAGGTAGGCGCAGCTGCGGGTGACAGCCGCCTGCGCCAGCTCCAGCCCATCGCCTGGCTGCGGCTCACGGTGCAGCAGTGCTGCAACAGCGGCAGCTTCCGAGCCCTGCAGGCAGGGTGTGCACACAGCCCTCAACACATCATCGGAGTGCACAGCCTGCCAAATATGCCAACACTGCAGGCTCACCTCAGCAGCAACGCCCAGTCTCTCCGCCAAACTCTGCAGTGCCTGTTGCACGGGTGGGCTGGAGGCCAAGGCAGACGGCCCATGCCAGATTGCACCGAGCAGCACTGCAGCCACATCTATGTCACTCGGCGCTGGCTGGAAAGCGGCAGCGGCCACCACGGCCTCGGCGTGTGCCACACTCATGGCGCACAGCTGCCTGCAACATGAAGTGAAGAAACTGTTGAGCCTGCAGCTGCAAGTAAGGGTGGGGCTGGGATAGACAGCCATGCAGAATCAGACCACAAACCCGCTGCCTCGTTTGCACACACACAGGATGCAGGCAAGGGGCCACCAGCAGCTTACCTGCGCATGGCACTCTGCTGTGCTCCCATGCTGGCAGTGCCTGCTTCATCTGTCAGGGCAGCTTCAATGACAGATGCTGCAGCTGTCATCATACACGTCATGGCAGTGAGCAGCGCATCAACTGAACCATCAATCATGGCCAGGCTGCTTGCCGCAATCGAGTGGATGAAGCGACACATTGTTGTGTGGAACAGCCACAGCGCCTCAACTGCCTCAGCGCCGTCTGCAGCACTCCAAAAGCCTGCGCTGGTCACGATGCTGCAGTATCTGACAACCTCACACACAATGCAGAGGGCCAGTTTTGGTATAGAACCGCCCAGTAGTTTAGCATGTCGCAGAGACTCTGCATCCGCATGTCCCATAGCACACTGGTGTTGTACCCGTGCTGCTAGTGTCACCACGTGTGGCAACGCTCGCAGCAGTCCTGTGCCTACTGAACACCATGCTGGCACGTCAGCCAGGCTGTCAATCACGTGGTACCCGCAAATGCCACCCGCTGCAGCGCTTCTGTGATCTGTGGACAGCCCTGGCTCTTGGACTTTCAGCTGGTCCATCTTGCTGATGATGCTGCTCCAGAAACACATCACGCTGTGAGCACAGCCAGTTGCGTCCTGCTGGCCATGCTCTGCCTCCGCCCGCAAAGCTGTCGGCAGCCGAGGCAAGGCCTGCAGCAGCAGCCGTAACACTGACTGCCGCTGTGCGTCTCGCGCTGCTGCGCCGCATTGCTGCTGCTGCTGGATGCTGTTGTTGCACTGGTGAAAGGCTTGTACCAGCAACAAGGTCAGGTTCTGCCACAGGGCAGCAAAGTTTTTGCTTGTCAGCTCAGCAGGGCAGCTGGCAGGTGCTGCTGTTAACAGTAGGACCATGCTCGGCAGCACCCGCTGTGGTGATGTGCTAATGGCACCGGGGCTTGATGCCAGCTGTTCTTCAAATGTGCCATTCAGCGCCTTGGTTGTCAAGACGCTCGCGAGTTTGCCCACAACATTCCAAGTCCATGTCAAAGGCCGCCGGTCAGCCGGCAGCTGCATTGCCACCGCTGCTGCGTGTAGCGCAGGAATCAGCAGCTGCACCAGGCTGCGCTGTAGGCCGTTGCTGGAGTGCATCGGCGTGAGGCTGAAACAGTTCCTGAACACATAGACTGTTGACAAGGCTGGCAAAGTGTTGCTGCAGAACCGACTTGTCTGCAGCATGCCGTGATGGGGAAAGAGAGGGCACTGAGCAACTAGCGCGAGAAGGTCAGCAACAGCAGGGGGCTGGGCAGCTGACTTCATGCAACACATGAGCCCCACACCTGTTTTTTGCAAAGGGCCGCTCAGCGCAAGCGTTGTACGGACGGCTGCAGACAGCCACGCCACAAGCGGCTCCGGTGCCGCCAGCTGTGCAACCAAGGGCATGACGCAAGTTTGGTCCCAATTTTTCGAATTTATCAGCAAATCGAGCAGCAGTGCCTGGCGCTGCAGAAGGACGACTGTGTCCTGTGTGCTCTCGCTGCCGCTACCTGCAGCCCTGGCCATCAGAGCGTGGCCACATTGCAGCGGCATCGTTACGCAGCCGCACAGTGCTGGTGCTGCCCTGACCAGGTGATACTTCGAAGCGATGATTGCAAGGTTTGCGGCAAGTGTGCAGGCCAGTGTGAGCTGCTGTTCAACGCTCGTCACCGCTGCAGCGTTGCCCCTGTGCACCACAGCAGTCAGGCGGGTGCCCAGCGCACTAAATCGCCTGGCACCTGCTTCAATGGCCCTGCAAGAGGCATGAAGCAAACAGCGACTAGATAACAGTACCGTTATCAGCTCTGTGCTTGTCTCACCAAGCGCCCAGCGCCCAGCTGTGGACGTTTCCTGCCTCCCAACCTCCCTGCCTTCCCTCGTTTCACCTCCTCCCTCCCTCCCTGTTAGCATGAAACCAACATGGGCAGGCGCTGCGGAGACGCAAACGCACCTGTCCAGAGCCGAGACCGTCTCGGCATCAGGTGAGCCGGCCATGGCACGGTCCAGCTGACCCCAAAGGCTATTTATCCGAGGTACCATACCATCGTGGGAGGTGCTGCTGCTGTCCATGTCGCACACTTCCGCCACAACAGTCGCAATCGCACGAGCGGCAGCGGGCGCCATCGCAGGCGCTGGCGGTGGCGGGCGTGCTGCTGAACCGTCTGGCGCTGGCTCGCTGTGCACGCAATGGTGTGTGACTCAGTGACAGCGTTCTCTGGATGGATGCTGGTGGGGCGAGGGGCGGGTGCAGGGCGGCGGCAGAAAAGGCCAGACCGACGTCAGCCATATCGGAATGGCTGGTTTACACACCACGGCAGCCTTTGGTGCGCAAATTTGGTGATGTGCGCGCCAGCAGTGATGTGAGTGACAGAAGGAGATGAGCAGGGAGGGTTGAGGGTTCATTGTGCCTCCAACGCCACCATCGCTGTACATCGCGATTGATCTCCACGCAGGCAGTCCAATGCGGCCCACTGCCGCCCACTGGCCGCTGCAGCTGTGAAGTGATCGCGGCTGTGCTGCGCCCTCAACAGGCCGCTGTGCATTGCCACCGTCACCAGCGTGAGCGCTAGACGCTCCAGGGGTCGGCCGCCTTCTGCACGTTCGGCGTGGCGGAGGCGGCGACGAAACGCGGCGACGAAACGCCGCGTTTGGCTGTGTCTCTTGTCGCCTTGCTATACGAGCGATCTCATGCTCAAATCATCTCCCAGCTGCTGCCAACGACATTCCGAATGCCTCACCAAAAACCTCCTGGCCGCCGCAGGAATGCATCGGCGTGCGATGCCTCCGCCACGCATCTTGCTGGCTGCCCTCGTGCTATGGCCGCTGCTGGCGGCCCCCTGTGCGGTCATTGGCCACCTGAGCCTGACAGCTCAGCCTGGCTGGCAGCTGGACAACAGCGCTGGCTTTGGCAACATCTCACTGAGTGGGCTGCGGCTGCCTGCGTCTGTCCCGCAGCTGCTGCACCGAGCTGGCGTCGTGGGCGATCCGCTGTACAGGTGCAGCCTGGGCCTGGGCTGGGACGGCTGGTGACAGGATCGCTGCGGCTGCGGGGTGCATGGTACAATGGCTGAGGTGTGTGCACTTTGTCCTGCTCGGATTTCACCCTCACCCCAGTGTTGCCCCAGTGTTCACCCAACTGGTGCTGGTGCAGGTACAACGAGCTGCAGCAGCGCTGGGTGGCGCTCGATACCTGGACGCTCAGCCTGTGGTTCCAGGCGCCGCCCGACCTGCTGCGCCATCGTGCGGTGCTGCTTCGCTGCGATGGCCTGGACACGGGTGCGCTGCAGGGGATGCTTCACATCTGGCCTTGAGGCTTTTGCTGGTGTGCGTGGTACACCAAGGCTGATGAAGGCTTCCAGGATTGATGTTTCAAGGTACCATAAATACTAATAGCTGCAGGACAACACTGCACCTCAACGCACCGCACCGCACCCCTGCAGTGGCTTCCATCCAGCTCAACGGCGCTCCTCTGGCGCTCACTGCCAACGCGCACAGGTGCCACACCTTCAACGTCACCCACCTGCTGGTCCCTGGCGCCAACGTGCTCAACATAACGCTGCTGCCGGCACCGCAGTATGCTGCTGAGCAGGCGGCTGCATACCCATACGAAGTGCCGGCCACACAGGTGGGCCAGTGCAGTGTTATTGCCGGTATCTTGTTTTCAAATGCTGCCCAAAGCTGGATGCGGTCGCTGCAACGGCGCTGGCATGCGGTGTTTGCTGCTGGGCTGATTGACTGACTGACGGCAGGCTCGCTGAGTGCCGTTGTGCCTTGCTGACTGCCATTACTGCAGCAAGTAGGGGCCATCCCAGATTACAACTTTGTCCGCAAGGCAGCCAGCGACTTTGGCTGGGACTGGGGTCCCGCTCTGGCTCCCGCTGGCATCAACGGCGGCATCCAGCTGCTGGGTCACAGCAGCGCCTTGCTGGAAGGAGTGGCGGTGCGGCAGCAGCACCTGGTCAACGGCAGCGTGCTGCTGGCTGTCGACGGCTTTTTGCTGCCAGTGCAGTCACCAGCGCTCGAAGTGCAACAGCAGCAGCAGCAGCAGCTGCAGGGAAACCAGCTGGCACGTGCTGGCGAGCGGGGCAGGCTCCTGCTTCAGCTGACCAGCCCAGACGGACTGCAGCACTGGCAGGCAGAGGCTGCCGTCAGCATCCCATAC
Source organism: Chlorella vulgaris (assembly GCA_023343905.1). Lineage (NCBI taxonomy): Eukaryota > Viridiplantae > Chlorophyta > Trebouxiophyceae > Chlorellales > Chlorellaceae > Chlorella > Chlorella vulgaris. The sequence continues at coordinate 2,080,394 of SIDB01000004.1, forward strand.
TTCGACTCACACACTTCTGAGTGTGACGCCATGGCCAACTGTAGCTGTTGTAGTGGCCGCAGTGCCGACAGTGCCTGCCCCTGGCTGCTGCCACGGGCAGGCGGGACCCAGCAGACAGCCTTTGCAGCCCAGGCAGCAGCACAGCCGGTCAAGCGCAGCCTGTCCATTTTGCTCGACTCACCTCGGCTATGGTGGCCCCACGACTTTGGGAGCCAGCCGCTGTACAGCTTGCGCCTCACATACCTGCCAGCCAGCCCAGCCAGCTCAGGCAGCGCAGGCCGAATGCGGGCTGGTCAACGCAGCGGCAGCATCTCGAACACAGAACAGCAGCAGCTCAACGGCCAATTGAGGTTCGCGGCGGCGGCAGCCGGAGTCGACGAGGCAGCGGCAGAAGCTGAGGAGGCAGCCAGCGCCACGCACAGCAGCACGGTGACACGTCGCATCGGCCTGCGCACCGTGCAGCTTGTGACTGATCCGCTGCCCGATGGCGAGACCTTCTACTTCAGAGTCAATAAGCAGCCTGTGTATGCTCGAGGTCAGAGCTCTGGCTGCAGCGTATGTGCAGTTGTGTGTATTGTGCGGCCGGAGCGGGGCAACGTTCGAGATGCTGCAAGACTGCTATCACACGTTTGTTTTCATCGTCTTCTGGATGCTTCTGCTGCCTTGCTAGGCTCATGCGCATTGCCTGCCAACTGTGCCAGCACACTGCGACCTTCATCCGTGGCTCCTCACTACTTTCCAATCCCTCTGCAGGCGCCAACGCGGTGCCAGCCCATGTCTTTGAGCCAGCAGTGTCGGACGCATCCCTGCACCGACTGGTGGCAGATGCCAAGGTTGCCCGCATGAACATGCTGCGGGTTTGGGGCGGTGGCCGGTACTTCAAAGGTGGGCTGATGCACATGCAGGGGCATGTGGCAGTCAGCAGCCTGCTCCAGCTTCCCACCTTGCAAGCCCATTTGCCGATGATCCCGCTGGCTTCTGGCCTCTGGCTGTTGAAAGCTGATGCGAGCCGCACTCCCCCACGAATCCCAGCGTGTTTTGCCCGAGGTGTGCAGCGCGTGCCTGCTCACCTTCTTCTCTGCACCTCCGCCTTACCGCCTGCAGATGCGTTTTACGAGGCATGCGACGAGCAGGGTGTGCTGGTGTGGCAGGAAGCCATGTTTGCCTGCGCTATGTATCCGCGGGACCAAGCCTTCCTGCGGGAGGTGAGCAAAGCGGTACAACAGCGGTACAGTGGAGCGAGGCAGTACAGGGTGGCATGCCACATGTGGCAGTGGTGGTGTCTGCAGCATCAATTCGCACACGAGGGGCGTGCCAGCTGAGCGTCGTTTGAAACATCTGCCCGTGCATGTGTGTGTTCTGCAGGCCTGGCTGGAGGTGAGGCAGCAGGCTTATCGTCTCAGCAGCCACCCATCGGTGGCCATCTGGGGTGAGGCGCTTGCTGCTGCAGCAACTGAATTTGTGCCCCAGCGCGCGCTTTCCTCTGTTCTGGTGGTTCAGGGGAACAGCTGCGGCAGCTTAGTCAGCAAGGGTTACCCTCCCGCTCCCGTCGCGTGCTGCGCTTCGGCCAGCGGCTTTGTGCCTGTCTGACAGCCTTGGGGTGCTGCAGGCGGCAACAACGAGAACGAGGCCGCCTTTCAGTGGTTTCCAGCGCCCTCCCGCAACCCAAAGCTGTACGCCTCGGACTACTCCAAGCTGTTTGTGGAGGTCGTTCGTCAGGTGGGGGGACAGCTCAACGGAAATGTGTAGCTATGCCTGCATGCTGTTGCCGCTCTGCCAAATGAGTTGGAAAAGCATCCCTCTGTTGGTGTTCCTTGGTCCATTGGAAAGCAACACTGACTGGAATGATATTCCTATCATTGCGTGCAGGCTGTGCTGGGCGTCGACCCTGGCATCCCGTTTGTTGATTCCTCACCTTCAAACGGCGTGCTGAGCCGAGAGCCATATGTGAAGCGGTGAGCAGCAATGTGTCGCTTTCTGCCATTGCCGTCCCTGCGCAGCCCGGCTATTCACCTTCCTGGCATGCTCGCTGACTGCTGCCAATGCTGCCAATGCTGTGCTGGATGCCTGCAGCTGGGGAGATGTTGCTGATTCTAGATATGGCGACGTACACTTCTACGACTACTCTTCTGATGCCTGGGACCCTGCCACCTACCCTGCCGCCAAGTTCGTCTCAGAGTTCGGCTTCATGTCGCTGCCTTCCTTCTCAGGTGCGGTGCCTGCGCATCCATGAAAGCTCAGGTGGTGGATCTCATGCATGCAGCGCGTTGCTAGCTTGCTTGCCTTGCAAGTGCATGTCGATTTCCGCCCAGGGACCACAGTTGCCAGCTGTCCTGCTGCCCTGCCTGAATACTTGTTCACGCCTTCTGCTTTTTCATTTGCGCCGTCTGCTATCTGTTGGTGCAGCCTACAGGCAGGTGACAGAGCCCCAAGACTGGCGCCTGGGTGCACCCATGACCGCTTTTCGCATGCGCCATGCTGGCGGTCTGGAGCAGCTGCAGCAGCAGATGGAGTGGCACTTCCTGCACGCCCCGCAAGGGGCTGGTGCGAGTGCGCCACAGCCTGCTGCCTCAAGTGGTGAGCAGCAGCAGCAGGCGCCGCAGCCACAGCTGGAGCAGCAGGCACAGCAGGCGCAGCAGGCACAGCGATTGAATGGCGGCGCTGGCCTGCTCTCGCTGCACCCCAATGGCAGCTTGAAACGTCGAGCGGTGCCAGCCCAGCTAGCTGATCCTGATCCTCAAGGGCAGGAGCAGCGGCAGTTTGAAGCCTTCACATACCTCTCGCAGCTGCAGCAGGCGCTGGCGTATCAGGCCGCAATCCATCAGTGGCGCCGCAACAAAGCTGACCCTACGGCACGGGTGAGTAAAGCTGAGAGGGGAGGAAGAGGCGGCCTGCACATCGACAGGCTGCCGTTACCGCTTTGGTGGGGGCCTGCCTGCCAACTGCCCACAGTTAGCTTCGAGCTGGGAGCGAAGTTTTCTGCTTTATCCTTACTTTCGCTGGTGGTTGTTGTGTGTGTATGTGTGTGTGCAGACCATGGGTGTGCTCTTCTGGCAGCTCAACGATGTGTGGCAGGGGCCCTCCTGGAGCGCAATCAACTCTGATGGCAGCTGGCGCCTCGCCCAACACTTTGCCGCCGAGTTTTACAAGCCCGTGCTGGTCAGGTGGGATCGAGCCAATCTCGTCGGTGATTTCGGGTTTGCTGCTTTGCCTCGCTCCTGTGTCGCGCACATTCTGCTGCACAGCTACCTGTGCCGCAGCCGCCTAGAGTTGAGAGAGAGAGAGAGAGCTGAGGCTTTTGGCCTCCTCTGCATGCAGTGGTGTGAAGGTTGGTCAGGACGTGCAGGTGCATCTCACAAACGACCTGCCGGTGCATGTCACAGGTGTGCAGCTGCCTGCAATGTTGCCTCCCCTCGGCGCCGGTGACTTCCTTTCTTCCTATCCACACTCTGCCACTTGTGTTATTGGTCATCTTCCACTCAGCCCGGGTTCCGTGCATTCTGGATTATGGATTCACACAGTGTCTGCGACTGCTTGCCCCGTGCTGCAGGCCTCCTTGCTGTGGACATTGTCCCTTATGCAGCCACTGACCCGTCACACATTGCGGCACTGATCAGGCTAAACGTCACCATTGCTGCCTTTGACAGTCGCATGGTTTGGAGCGGCAGCGTTGCAGGTGACATCCTTATGGCAACAGGGCTGGTGCCTCACTTGCAGCAGGACCAGCAACAGGCCTGGCAGGGCAATGACACAGCGCCTGGCAGCAGCAGCGGCAGCGACAGCGGTAGTGGCGGCAGCAGTGGCAGCAGTGGCAGCGGCATCGATAGCCGTGGTGGCGACGGCGGCAGGCGGCGTGTGGAGGCAGCCGACGTCTTCCTTCGCCTCCGCTTCTGCCCCACAGCAGTGCAGCGACAGCAGACAGCAGCAGGCATCACCGTCCCGCCTCCTGAGCCCTTTAAGCACAACTTAATCAAGCTGGGTGGACTTGTGGAGGGGTCGCTTCATGGCGGCAGCGACACCGCAGCCGACGGGCAAGCTGGCGCCCACAGCGGGGGCAGCGAGAGCAACGCACCTCCCTGCGACGCTGCTGTGGCTCTGCTGGACGGTGCCGCTGCAGATCAGTGCGAGGCCGCTGGCCGGCTGCTGCAGTGCAGTGAGAGCTTGGTGCTGCTGACTGAGCCAAAAGCTGCCCGCATGGCACCAGCCAACGTCAGCATCCAGCTGACACACGGTGGCAGGCAGCAGGAGGATGCAGACGGCTCATATCTGGCCACCCCTGCGGATGGCGGCGGAACCAACGTGACAACTGTGTCTTTGCGCAGCGACGCTGTGGCGCTATTTGTTGCTGTGGAGAACAGTGCGCGAGCGGGACACTTTGTCGGCAGCGGCACGCTGCTGCTGCTGCCCTGGCAGCCGCAGACACTTAGATTTGAGGAGGCTGTGCATCCGACAGAGCACCGAGAAGACGTTTTGGGAAACATCAGCGTATATTGGCTGCAGAAAGAAATGGCGGCCCTGCAATCAGCAACGTGGCTGACAGAAGGGGCGGCGCATGCGGCGGCGGCCAGGGCCGCCTGGTTTCTTGCTGGGTTTGCTACGGTGCTGCTGGTTGCTCTGGGCGTGTGTGGATGGGTCAAGCATGCTAGATGACGTCGTAAATGTGTACATTGCGCGCATGAAGCGGTGGCGGCATCCGTACTGCGACGAGCGGAGGCGTACCATCAGCGGAAGAGTCCACCACCCGCGCTTGCAATGCGCCTGTAGCAGTAATTCACATCTGCACGTCTGCTGCAGCTGCTTCGATCGCCGATCAGACGCTTACTCAACTCATCATCAACCCTCACGCGCTTCGATATGTCGGTCGCTGAAGCAGCGGAGGATCTGAAGGTATATCACTTGCAACGATGCACACGCGCCGCCGCCGTCTCACCACATGCCGCCGCCGTCTAACCATGCCGCCACCGGCTGTGCCCCCTCGCTGCAGGCGTCTGGCAATGCCGCTTTCAGTGCGGGCCAGTACTCGCAGGCAGTGGATTACTTCACTGAGGCCATTGGTCTGGACTCCAACAACTACGTCTACTACTCCAACCGCTCTGCTGCCCATGCATCTTTGGGCAAGTTCCGCCTAGCCCTGGCGGATGCTCAGCGCGTGCTTGCTTTGAAGCCTGATTGGCCCAAGGGCTACTCCCGCCTGGGAGCAGCACACTTTGGGCTGCAGCAGTGGGACGAGGCCATCGAGGCTTACTCAAAAGGTGATTGCCGGCCTGCTGCTGTGTTTGTGCATGCTTGTGAACACCGGGTGAGGTGTTTGCTTTTTGGGATGCCACGGCTAATTTCCGCCTGCAGCCAGCGTTGCGAGCTGCGGAGCAACACGGACCTTGAGCTGAGTGCTGGGCATGCTGCCTGCTGCCGCTCCTGAGTCCTCACCCTCTCCCTGCGCAGGTCTCAAGCTGGACCCCTCCAACCAGCAGCTGAAGCGGGGGCTGGCAGACGTGCAGGCGGCACGTGGCGGCGCAGCCCGCGCACAGCCAGGGACAGGAACAGGCTCGGGAGCGTCGGTGCCTCGTGTCCCTGGCGGTGTAGTGCAGCTGCTGCTGCTCATTGCCTACGCCGTGGTCATCCTGTCAGCTGTGGTCTCCATGCAGCCCTTCAACCGTGCGCTCTCCTGGGCAGCCTACTTCATTTGCTGCCGCACCACACTGGCTCTCAGCGCCTTCAAGGTGAGGCAGGCAGGCAGGCAGGCAGGCAGGCAGGCAGGCAGGCAGGCAGGCAGGCGGGCAGGCAGGCAGGCGGGCGGGCGGGCGGGCGGGCAAGCGGTGCATGCCCTGCGCTTGCCCACGGGCTGTCCCTGGGAACTTTCTGGCTGCTTCACAGATACCACTGTAGTGCTGCAGGCTGTTTCAGGTACCTGTTTGAACCACACACTGCCATGCGCCACTCACACAGCGGCACTCCCGCCCCTACTCACTACGTACAGGTGTACCTGCGCTTTGGCTTGCCCCCGCTGCGCCCCTTCCCCGCCGCCTTTAAGGCCTGGGCCCGCCCAGTGATGGCGTCCGTTGAGCTGTGGCACGTGATCATGTCGACTGCAATGATGCAGTCACCTTCAGCCTGGATGGGGGTCGTCCCGCTAGCCCTACAGGCTGCCCTGCTCCTGCTGCCTGCGCTGGGGGCGCGCTACCCCGCCCACCCGCTGTGTCAGCGGTACGGAAGCAAGGCGGCGCACCTGCTGGAGGCGAACAAGGTGCGCTGCCAGCTGTGTTGTGCATGGCTTTGGGTGTGTGTGGGGGGGGTCCGACTGGCGCTGGCCGTGCTTGCCCGCCGTGTTATGCTGTGCTACGGCTGGCCTGCTTTTCATGCTTTCTTAGTGGCAGATCTGATCATCCCCACTCGTGTCATGCACACATGCGATCACAAGCCTGCTCACCAGGCCACTCCCATGAGCACTTACACTTCCCCCTGCTGCCGCCGTTGCGGTACCACTGCTGTATCGTCGCCGCCGTTGCAGGACTACGTGCTCCAATTCGTGGCGACTGCGGAGATTGCAATGGGCTTCCAGCTCGTGCTTGCCATCCTGCAGCGCGGCCTGCAAGCCGGCATGACGGCTTTTGTGTACTGGTCACACCTGCGCCTGCGCTCGCTGGCGCCCGAGTCCCGGCTTTACCACCAGCAGGTGAGGTGATGGTGCTGCAGGCAAAACTGGGGCTGCTGGAGGAGCTGCATGGTGCCTGCCGGGCACGTCATGCATCTGATCAATGTGTTAAGGAAAAGGCTGGAGATGGCCGGCACAGCTAGCGGCGGCGGCGTCTGCATGCGGTGCTTTAAAGCAAAAGACCCTGATGCATGCCTGCCTGCTTCCTTCCTGTTCCTCAGCTGAATTACTTGCCTGCCTCCTTCCCTCCGGTTGCTCACTGGGTTGCTCGCCTGCCTGCCTGCAGACCTGGGCCGCCATCGATGCTCGGGTGCAGCCGGTGCTTGCTATGGTGCCCGCACTGCGTCGCTATGTGGATGCCGCCAAGCGCTGGTTCAACTCCCCAGCGCAGCACCAGCAGTGACAGCAGATGCTTTGCAACCAGGGGCAGCTCCAGGAACCGCGCCTTGTCTGTTGGCCGAGGCAACCTGCTGCATTGTCTTACAGTGAACACGCAGCTGGGGTGACAAACACATACCACAATCGCGCAGAGTGATGTTGGGAGAGAATTGGGAGCGTACAATCATTGCACAGCATGCGCATCTGCCACTGTAATGGGTGACGAGACGGCAGTGATGAAAAGGGAGCAAAACACAAGCAAAACAAGCCCAGAACTAATCAAGTGGTACAAGCCACTCAAGTGGTACAAGCAAGAAGCGACAGTTTACAGAGACAGTGTTGCCTGTAGAGTGTGTGGCAGGTAGTGTGTGTAGCTCAGCCTATGCTTGGCCTACCAGATGTCCATGCGGCGCAGCTGCTTGTCCACCAGCTGCAGGCGGCTGCTGCAAGCCAGCCGGGTGTAGGTCACCGGGCACTCCCCGTTCTCGCACAACACAGGTCCCACTGCGCCGCCGCTGTGGCAATCGCGGCAGGCTGCGTAGGCGGAGCACTGCCGAGCCTCCACCCCCGCCTGCTCCTCCAGCAAGGTCACGTAGCAGTCCTCCCACCTTCCCTCAGTGCTGCAAGCATGGGGCAATACACAGGACAGTGAAAAGGGAGACAACGGCACATAAGCTCCAGCAACAAATCAGCTCCGTTTGTGGAAGTGGTGGCTTGGTGGCTTGGTTGCTCGGTCGCAGCAACGACGGCAACAACAACAGCAGCAGCAGCATAACAGCAGCAGCAGCAGGAGGAACAGCAGCGCAACTGATGGAGATTCGATTGCTCACCGGGCGCAGCTGTCGCACAGGCCGGGTGCCTCATCCAGGTCTCCCTTCCAGCCCGGCATGCTGGCCTTGCAGCCAAGGCACTTGGGCACTGCCCTGAAAAATGCCGCCATCCGCGACTGGCGAGCCGCGCCAGCTCCTCCTGCAAACAGCACAGCACAGGCACAGCACACCAAAGCAGGCATTCAAATGAACAAAGGAATCAATCAACCCGACGGCGGCTGGAGGCTCCCAAATTGCAGCCTGGCAGCAACATCGCAAGCAAGCAAGCAGCATGGCACGCCCGGCACCCTGGTGTAGCCGCCACCCAAGCTGCTGTCGCTGCTGCTGACGTCCCTCTTCACACCCGCTCCCCTCTTGTCTCCCGCTTTTGTCTGCACTCCCGCTCCTCTCTTAGCTCCCGCTCTTCAACACCCCCCCTTCACCCCCGCTCCCCTCTACACCCCCGCTACCTCCGCACCTTGGCTGCCGCCGCCGCTACGCACACCTCGAGGTGGTGGGCTGGCAGGGCCCAGTGCTGGCGGCGGCGGGTTCAGGGAGTCCACTTTCACTCGGGTGTGGTCCCCTCCTGTGAGCTCCTGCAGTACGGCTTTCTGCTGGCTGGGCGGTACGCATGCGCGGAACACCTCCTCCAAAGGCTTCTGCAGCTTGTTCTGCACACATGAAGGTGCAAAGGGAAGGGGCGGCAAGGGTGATAAGGGTGGGCGGGACTGACCCCTCAGGCACGGGGTGCAAACAAGCCGCAGGCAGTACCACACACGCGTTCAGGTGGGATGACGAGAGCTGAAACGAGAGTTCAGCACGGCGAAGCGCAGCCGTGTGATATTTGGCTGATTCAGCACTAGGAGGCCGCTGACTGCAGGGTGAGGCCTGACCTGGCCCTGTCACCGGCCCCCCATGACACGTACCGCCCCCCATGACATGTACCGCCCCACCATCGTACCTTCCAGTACAGGCCCAGGTCCCCCTCACGCCCAGCCTTGGCGGCCGTCAACGGGTCTTCTGCAGCATCCTCCTGAAGCTTCTCCCCGGCCAGCAGCACGTAGGGCAGCCGCTCTCCCTGCGAAAAGGGACGGGCAGAGGGAGGCGGCATGCAGCTACTGGGCAGGGGCTGGTTTGACACCAGTAGTACTTTGATTTCAATGTAAATCAGAGCTGCACACACTGTGACTGTGCACTGTGCTGGGGAGTCCCAAAACTGACGAGCAGCTGCCACCTCACCAGCACAAAGGTGCGCCCGGGATCCCTTTGGCTCAGCCGCACAGCCAGGGAGGCATGGGGGCCCTGCAGCAGCGCAGGGGCATACAGGGGGGAGAGGGCAACTTGCAACTTTGCACAGGTTTGTGCACTTCAGGTGCTCAGTTTTGCGCTGGCGAGCAACCCCAGACTCTTCTCCTTGCATGCTTCCATGCTGCCTGCAAGCTCCTGCACCAGCCTGCCACACAAACCAAACCGCACCCTGCACGCCCCACTACACCACCATCTCTGCAGCCAGCGCTGGCTGAAACGGCTCACCTTGACCTCCTCACTGTTGGGCTTCCCCTCTGCCGCATTCTCCACCTGCTGCCCCGTCACCCGCCACAGCCCGCCAGTCATGATCAGCTCGTGCAGCTCGACCTGGCCGCTGAGCAGGCGCCGGATCTCGCCAGACACAAACTCAAGCGCGCCCCTGCAACTCAGTACAACCAGCCACACGCATTTGCAGCAGGGTGGAGCCGTGCAGAAAAGCAAGCAAGCAGCTGCATGCTTGCGATGCTGGGGCGGTATGATTGAATACAGTTCTGAAAGGCACTCATGCGTTGGTGCCAGCAAGCTTGAGGCTCGTTATCAGGCTGCTTGATGGCAGCATGAGCACCACCTTGCTCTCCGCACCCCTCCCCCATCGACCGCCCACCCACGCGCCCACCCACCTGAGGTTGTCTTCCATCAAAATCCGGACCAGGGCTCCATGCAATGCCTTGCGCAGCACAGGCGCTGTCTGACAGACAAGCAGCGAACACAAAAAGAAGGGCGGCCAGTCAAATTTAAGCTGTGCCTGTTTTGCCTGTCAAAGGGGTGTTGTCAAAGGCAGCACTTGTCCCGAGTTTTGTATAAAATCAATAAATCCTCAGTCCCCCGCAGCAGCGAGCACACCTGCCGCCACATGCTCTTCAAGCCCTTGCATATGAGCTCGCCGCCCTGCTCCACATCCTCGTCCCGCTCAAAGGCCCGCCCCGCGTACCTGCAAGGCAGTGGCAGTGGCAGTGTAGCAGGGCATATAGAGCTGCTGTACAACAGGCAGGCAACAATGACAATGACTGCTGCTGTACGGCATGCGCAGTGCAAGCTTGCAAGGTGTCGGCAGTCATATGGCGGTCACCGACCAGGCAAGCTGCGCCTTATTGATTGCAACCAGCCAACGTTCTATAAGTAATCAAAACTTCAAGAAAGTAACTTGCGTGAGTAATGCTTGCAGGCTCCCAAGGCAGACCCTCCACCAGTGTTGCAGTAGGCTCACCTGTTGACGTGCAGCAGCAGGAAGGGGTGGCACACACGCTCGAACTTGAGTTCCATCGGGGGCGGGAAAGCAGCTGTGACGAGCTTGGACGCAAGGCGGCCCGCCGCAATAGCCTGCCGCGCGTCTGCCGCCTGCAAAAGGAACGGATGCAGCCAAGAGCTCAGCTCACACTGAGTGCAAAGGGCAGAGACATCCGCAGTCCAAGCGTTGGCTTCGGGGCAGCATCTGACCACCTTCCTGCAAGCCTGCAATGCCGCCAGTGCAGCGATTCCATGCAGGCCAAGCCAAGCCGGCAGCTCAACACAGCAGCAGTAGCAGCAGCACTAGGCACGCGCCACACCTGGGGCAGGTGAAGGAACAGGCTGTCGGTGTGGCCGTACACAACCCTCGCGCCGCCTCCGTAGGGGGCCAGCTTCCCGCTGGCTGCCGCCTCTTCCACCACCTGCTTAGCCCGCCTGCACACAGCAACACCCAGCAGCACCCACCCACTCAGCAACACCTACTCAGCCACACACAAAACACAAGCCAAGGGAGTGAAGCAGTGTTGCAACACTTCAAGCAAGGCCGCTGAAAGCACAGGTCGAGAGATCCAGCAAGCAGGCAGTGTGGCAAATGGGGGCAGGCCAGTGGGGTAGTCGGCAGGCAGACCAGGCGTCCGGCAGCCTTTGCGTACCTGCAGCCCTGCGCCCCAAACGCAAGGCAGCTGTCGGCGAGCTGGATGCACTGCAGTGGCGAGGCACCCGCCCCGGTGAAGCCGTACAGCGCATTGGCGGTGACCTTGAGCGCTTTCTGCCGGCTGTCCAGCACGGCTCGAGTGGCGGGGTCGGTGGCGGCCTTCAGCAGCTCTCGAGTCGCCCTGCACAACCAACAGTAGCAACACAATAGGCGCTGTGCCTCACACAAGAGCCGCCAGTCAGCTGCCAGCAGCGGGCGTGGGAGCAAGTGCACCGCTGAGCTTGCGGGCTGCCACAAGTGCAGCCACAACTGATAGTAGGTGCAACCGGGATGCTGCCACTGCGTGCAGGTGTCGCAGGACCCTGCCCAGAGGCGCACCCACCCGCGAGCTGCAATGAGAGCTGCCAAGATGCCTGGGAGGATGCCTGGGCGCACAGAAGGCTTCACAAATGCGGCGCCTGCGTGGGTATTGAAAGCAGCGGGCATGCGATAGGCGGTCCTCGAATCAGCAAGCTTGAATCAGCAAGCAGGCCGTCTGCTAACAGGATTGCAAAGGCATGCCGGTCAGTGCTGCAAAATGCGCAATGCGTAGTGCAGCAGCCGGGCCAAATGCAGACAGAACGAGCGCGGTCCAATCTGCACAGCGTGTGCAGCAAGCAACAAAGCAGGCAGGCAGGCAGGCAGGCAGGCAGGCAGGCAGGTACCTGTGGGTGTGATGGTTTGCTGGTCTGCCGGCAGCAGCGCCTGGTCGTCTTTGTGTAGCAAGGTGGAGTAGCAGAGGTTGTGCGCTCGATAGATGGAGGGGTAGAGGGAAGAGAAGTCCAGGATCGCAACGGGTTGCTTGTACAGGCCCACCGTACCTGCATCACACGTCAGGAGAGCATGCAGCACAGGGGCAAACAGGGGGATTGTGAGCACAGAGCCACGGAAAGGAAGACAGTTGCGAGCTCGGCGACTGCTCAAGGCGATCGACAGCAGCAGCAGCAGGCAGTGACAGGCAGCAACATGCAGGCCCGTGGCCCGAGGCAGGTGGGGTGCATGTCAGGCGGCTGCACCACCGTGTTCAAGCGGATGCTGCAGGAAAGGGCTCTCAGACAGCGGCAGCGGGTCCTCCCGCCCGCCAGCAATCAGTCCGCAGCGCAGCGCGGTACGCAGCATCAGGCTCCAGGAGCGCACAATCTGAGCTTGGTAGGACACCTGGCAGGGGCAGCGGCGGCGGGGCGAGCGGCGGCGGCTGCGTGAGGCCCTGCTTACTGACCGGTTTCCACGGGGTGGAGAATGAAGGTGTGTTCTTGCAGGTCTTTGGCCTCCTGCCGCCCCGGCACGAGGAAGTTCTGGCGGCGAGCAGTGCGCAGCAGCAGGCTATACGTTCGAATCATCTGCGCCTGGTTCACCGCCTGCGGCCATCCCACACACACAGACGCACATGCGCGCTTGCTACGCATGCTCCCGCCGAACGTGTGAAGCAGCAGCCCTGGAGCGCCCAGCAGGTTGAATCCGCGATACACCCCCCCCCCTCCTGAACACCTGTGCATGCATGCATGTGCACATTTTCGAACCCTCACCTGTCCAAGTGTGAGACCGGTGGCCCGAGCCATCTCAAACATCTCTGGAACCGTGGCCAGCCGCTGCAGCAGGCTGCCCACCGCGTCGCATCGCCGCAGGGCGTACCGCGCCACTCGCAGAGCGTCTGCCGTGTCTGCGGTACCAGGGACCAGCCGCTGGTGGTGCAGCTGCTGAGGGGGGGGTCCTGCCAGCCCCAGGAGGCCAGCTAGGCAGCCGGGACGCAGCACCTGCATCCACACACAGCAACAGGCCACACTTGGCAGCTGACAGACTGTGGACTGCCTCACAGCGGCAGCGCCACAACATGATGCACGCAGTGCTGGCATAGCGTGCGAATGTATGCCGTAGCCATAACCAATTTGCAGAGCCAGCATGCAGGCATGCAGGCAGGCATGCAGGCCAGGCAGGCAGTGCTGGGTGCTTGCCTCAATTGTCTGCCCCAGCAGGCTCTGCACGCAGTCTGTGAGGGAGAAGGAGGACAGGTTCTGTGCGGTGAGCACCTGCCGCAGCACATCCACAACGATCCTGCCATCGATATCCGCCCTGCACGGATGCACGAGCAAACAGCAGCATGCCCTTAACAACAGCCCCGACTCATGCATGTCAGCAACACACAGCACACGGGAGGGCAATCAGCAAGCGTGACGAGCGGTCTAGAATCTTTGCCAAACGTCTTTGCAGGCAGGAAGAGGACTGGCTGGGCCCGCCTGAGTGTTCCCATCAAACTGAAGGACAAAACCACAGAAGACCAACAAGAATACGACATGGAGTGGAGGCACCAGGCGCAGGCTCACCGCCAGGTCTCCTGGTTGCTGGTGCTCGACATCCGGCTCTGGCTGCGCACCCACTGCGCCGAGTACATGGTCACTTTCTTGACGCTCATCGGCTTTGCAAAGCGTGGCAGCATGCGGGAGATCTGCAGGGGACAGCCGACAGCATGTCATGGCGGCCGGCCAGCGGCGCCCTTCGAGCAGCTGGAATTTAGATGCATTCAATGGATTCGCTCAATCAACGCATGTTCACAGTGGCAAGCGGGAAATTATTGACGAAGGTTCAACGTACGCAAAGCCCTGGGTGAATCAATAACCCAAGGGCAAGTGTGGCAGGCGGCAAGCATACCTTCAGGCTTAGCTGCAGCGCCGCAAAGCGATCCTGTATAACAGCCAGTGTGTCGCTAACCTGCAGAAAAGAAAAAGAGAGGAACTAAAGAAGAGCGTGACGCGCTGGCTGTAGAAACAGGGCGGCCAAAAATACAATACAACGTCGAATCTGCAATTCTAATGCACCAACATCATGCTCATTGCTCCAGTAGGGAGCAGCCCAGCTCAGCACAGGAAGGCCAGGAGGCATGGTCCCACCTGCACCCCCGTTTGCTGCCAGCCCAATCCCAAACAAAACCTTCAGCAACCGGCTCAAAAACCAACGCCGCTTACCTCAAATAAAGCAATGACATCTGGGTCTGCTGCGTTGACGCATGCCGCCCAAGCAGACAGCATGTCAGCCTCTGTTTCGAACAGCAATACCCTGGCACCGCCGCTGCCCGCCGCCGCCGCCCCAACGCTCCGCTCCGCCACCTCCTGCTGCTGCGCCGCAGCTCTTGGGTGCAACAGGAAGACCAGCGTCTCGCTGGCAGCAGCAGCAGCTGCCACGCCCATAGCCGCTGCAACGGAGGCGCCCAAGGGGCGGCGTACGCCCGCAGCAGTCGGCCCGCCCGCTGCAGCGGCGGCTGTGGCCACCAGCAGCACTTCTTCCCCCTCCTCCTCCTCACCGCCGCTGTCGCCTGGACCTGGACCTGGAGGGGCTGCTGCGGAGCTGGGACCCGCCCCTGCGCCTTCCTGTTGCTGCTGCTGCTGCTGCTGCTGCGTGGGCGGTGCGCTGTGGCCCTGGGCAGAGAAAGGGAAGAAGGTGCAGGAGATGGCCACAACTGGATCTCCCTTACTGGCCACCGCCACCCTGCAACCGGCAAGTGAAGCAGGGCAAGGAAACCCGGCAGTGAGGCATTTGACATGCTGCAGCAGGGCATGGGGATTGAACTGCCGACACGTCTGCTCGCGGGTTGCTGCGGCTGCCAAATAGTGGCTCAGCACCATTTGCTTCAGTGCGCTGACTCAACTGAACCGACAGTGACAGACACACAGCAGGAGACACACACAGTAGACACAGCATGCAGGCGCCGTCCTGCCCCTCCTCACCTGTCAGCACCATCTGCGGCGGCAGCCAGCACATCCAGCACCATCATCCTCAACCCAGCAATGTCCCCCCGCTTGGCTGCCTCTGCTGCCTGGCGGGCCGCAGGCGGCACTGCCTCGGCCGCTGGCTGTGCCTCGCTGCTGCTGCTACCACAGCCATCGCCAGAGCTAGCAAAGGGACTCCAGGAGGGGTCAGCCAGCTGGGTGGCGTCAGGAGAGAGGCAGACAAGCGCCTGCCAGGGTGCCACGATCTCCAGATCGCAGCTGCTGACGCGCTCGGCGTCTGAGACTGCGCGCCAGCCGCCTCCGGGGGGCACTCTTTGGGCGCCGGCTGCTGCTGCTGCTGCTGCTGCTGTGTCTGTTGTTGATGTCGCTGCTGCCTCTGCTGCTGGCGGCGTGCGGTTTGGCCCTAAGACTTCCGCAGCAGCTGCCGCGGATGGCACGTACAGCCAGGCTCCACCGCTGAGCGGCACGTCGACCAGCAACCGCTGCAGCAGCGACACTTCGGCTTCGTACAAAGTGAAATCGCGCCACACCAGGCCCTGCAGCGGCGGCCAGGGTGGCAAGTGCACTGCTGAGCTGACTGCTGAGCTGATAGCTTGGCAAGTGGAGGCAGGCAGGAAGGCAGGGGCGCAGCCGAGTGACAGGCAGGCAGGCAGGAAAGCAGGCCGTTTTGCATGCTTTTCACAAATCACAAACGGACCGGGCTGTGACCATACACAAACAGGCAGCACCTTTGCTCTCAGGTTGCCCGACACTATTATTGCATGCACCGCCGTCGACACCCGCCTCAGGCTCGTGTCTCCCGCCACACTCAGCTTGAGGTACGTCTCGCCATCCGGCAGATCCGGCCTGCACCCACAAAGAGCGGGCAAGAGGAGAGTCTGTGAGCAGGCAGCTTGGCACAGTGGCGCACACATCATCCAAGTGTTGTGTTTCTGTGTTAGACTTTCTTAATGGCAGCTGGGGATAACTGGGGATGGCCGGGGATGATCGAGCAAAAACAAAACAAAAACATCGAGTTGAAATAACAGTTGTAGCGTGATATGCCGAATGCAAAAGGACGCACATGCATGACATGACCGGCACACATCATGAGCCGCCCTCTCCGCCCTGGCCTGTATAGCTTACCTGAAAAACATGATTGGCTTGCGCTGCACCGCCTCCACGCGATCAATGCGGCACCCTCCACTCAGACAGCTGTTCAGCAACCTCTGCGTCAGACCGGCGGCAAGCAGTGATGCAGCAGGTCAGCGGAGCAGTGCAGAGAGCAGGGGCATTGCACCTGCTCCTTCAGCAATTGTGCCTTTCTATTCGACCGCACTGCAACGGCAACCACACCATGGGCCAAGGGACACAGCAGGCCTCCCAGCATGCAGTAATAGTGCATGCAGAAGCAGAAGCAAGCAGAAGCAGCGCCACTCGCCTTTATTCGATCCAGCTGCACTGCATCCCAGTCTATCTGCTCATCCTCAGCCTCCATGCCATCCGCCCCCCTCTGACCCGCATTTACGGCCTGTTCATGGCACAAATAAGCTTGTGAAAGCGAATATCAGCATGATTTCTCAGCCTCGACTCAAAATTGCACTGCACACACACTGCTGGCAGGCGTGCAGGCCTCATAGCTCACAGCTTCGCAGCAGGAGTCCGCATAGCAAATTTCTCTGCAAACACACCAGGCTGTAGTCGAAACCAATCACGCTGACATCCGCAAGAGGCTCCTTCGACTCACCTGGCCCTTTGGCGCAGCGATGTAAAAGTAGGGCTGGAAGGCAGTCCGTAGCAGCACGCTTGCGCCGGCAGGAGTTGTGCCCCAGATGCTGAACCGGCCCTGCTTGCAAGAGCAGCAGGGGTCTGTCGGTGTCCCAGCATGTGGTACTGGTGGGTGCCGCAGCGGAGCGGTGTGCAGGGTGGGATGCAGGGCAAACATGCTTGAGCAAACAATATAGACTGGTGTGTGTAGCTCCCACCTCTGAACCCTCAATCACATCGGTCACCATGAAGCACAGGCCAGCACCCAATGCAGGCACTGCCGGGCGCTGCCGCTGGTGCCGCAGGTGCACGGTGCGTGGCGCAGCTAAACGTGCCCTGCAGCAGAAGCCGTGTCGGGGGGCGCCGGCGGATTGCGTTCCAGGCAGCGCGGCCTTGTATGGTTGATCTTGGAGGAGTTAAGCACTGGTCGGCGCACCTTTCATACTCGACAGTCACCGGCTGAGCGCGCTTCCCAGGCGTTTGCGGCCCATGAGCAGGGGCTTGCCGTTTCGGCGCCATCCGTTGGCGCCGCGACAGATTAGAAGGTTGATACTGGTTGGCCAGACGCAGCGAGTGCGCTACGCAGCGCGATCTTGCCTCATGGAACTCGATCGCTTCGAAGTTGGGGATTATAGGCGAATGAAGATGGGCGACAGGTTCCGGTTCGATGTACAGAGCAGCCGACCATCCATTTGGCCTCATCAACCCGCTGTCCCGCCTCACCGTCCCGCTGCAGCGGCAGGACTGTCAGCTGTCGGCGGAAGGGCACCCTGTGACACATTCACATCCCAAGCATCGGCTTGTCCGGACAGCCCTCAACGGCTTGGGCACGCAGTCTCAAAGAGGCGGGGCTGGGTCCCAGCAGTGCAAGGCATGCCAAGCGGGCCTGCAAGCGGCACTGCGGCAAAAGCCCCGTGATCAAAGTCAGGGTCAGAGCCAGCAAGGGAGCCAAGGTGTGCTCAGCTGGCCAACACTTGTTGGACTTGCATGTGCAGCCTTGGCAGTGCCAGGAACCTGCAATGCCTGCTCAAGCCGCAAACACTCGCTTGTTTGTTTGCCTGTTGCAGCGGCAACGAGAAGGCAGCGAGCAGGTGCGCTGAGCCTACAATGAACGGAGGCCAGCCTTTGACTACAGCAATTCACCTCTGCTATGACTTGTCACTGCACTTTGCTTGCACTGCTGCTACATTGTTTTCCTGTCATGCGTTTACACATTTTATGTCTTGAGCTTGCTTGGTTCAACACACAACTGATGGGCCTCTATTCAGCTGCACAATGCATCAATCATACTACTTCGGCAGTACTACCCCGCACTCTCCTGCTCCGCCAGCCTCGCCGCCCCCAGCGCCTGCACACCCGCCGGTGCCCCGCCCGCCAGTCAGCGTGAGAGCAGGCAGTGCCGCAGTACCAAGCCACGTGGCACTTTGAGCATCGCTGGCTGCCTGCCCCTTGCCTCGCAGCCGGGCCGCCCTCGCCAGCCAGGTTGGCACAGCACAGGTAGGCGCAGCTGCGGCTGGCCGCCACCTGGGCCAGCTCCAGCCCATCACCTGGCTGCGGCTCGCGGTGCAGCAGTGCCACCACCTCATTCCGAAGAGAGGCAGCAGCATCAGAGCCCTGCAGGCAGGGTGTGCGCACAGCCATCAACACATCATTGGAGTGCACTGCCTGGCAAATGAAAGAGCCAGCACTGCAGGCTCACCTCAGCAGCCCTGCCCAGCCCCTCTGCCAAGCCCTCGAGTGCCTGTCGCATGGGTGGGCTGGCGGCCAGCGCAGACGGCCCATGCCTGATTGCTGAGAGCAATTCGACCGCCACATCTATGTCACTCGGCGCTGGCAGGTAAATGCCAGCGGCAAGCACGGCCTCAGCGTGAGCCACACTCATGGCCAGCAGGTGCCTGCAACATGAAAGGAAGAAACTGCTGATGTTAGGGCTGCCAGAAAGGCAAAGTCCGGAAAGGCTGCTCAAGGCATGCAAGCAGTGAGTCACCACATCCAGCTGCCCTGTCAGCACACAAACATGCAGCAGGCGAAGAGGCTGGCAGCAACTTGCCTGGGCATAGCGGCAGGCTGTCCACTGCTGGCTGTCTTGGCAACACACACTGCCGCTTCCATGCTACACGGCAGGGCGATGAACATCTTGTTGTTCATCCTGAACATGGCAACGTCAGGTATGTCCACGCTGCCTGCCGCAATCGAATGGATGAAGCGACACAGCGTCGTGTGGAATAGCCACAGCCCCTCGACTGCTGCCTCGCAGTCTGCAGCACTCCAGGAGCCTCCAGTGCCCGCGCTGCAACAGATTGTTGGAAGTGCTTGCGAGAGACCGCCAGCTGCACAGGCAAATGCGTATGCTGCCGCGCCCGCTGCACTCAACGCAGCTCGCTGCTCCATTGTCGGTGCCTCCAGCGCCAACGTTGCCTCCAGCGCCAACGTCACACGCGGCAGCGACCTCAGCAGTGCTGTCCCAGCAGCGCACCATACCGGCACGTCAGCCAGGCTGCCAAACGGACAGGCTGCTGCTGCGCTGTGGGCAGACCGCTGTCCTTGTGCGTCCCCGGTCAGCTGCAACACCAGCCCTGCAACCTCACAGCAGCTGTTCAGTACTTCTTCATTTGTGAGCAGACCGGGTATGACCGCATTTGCTGTGGCTGCATCCGGGACGAGCTCAACCAGCACGCGCAGAGCCGTAGGCAGCTGAGGCAAGGCCGGCAGCAAAGCCCGCAGCAGCCTCTGGCGCTGCGCAGCTGGCAGTGCCGTATCGCCGTCCTGCCCTTGCTGCGTTGTCACTGCAGAGCAAGCCGTGCCCAGCAAAACAAGCGATGTATGCCATGCGCTCGCGACAATGCCCGGCGGTGCATTTCTGGTGCTTGGTAGGCGGCTGACAGGAGCTGCTGCGAACAGTACAGAAGCACTCTGCAGCACACGTGTGCTGGTGCTGATGCCGCCATCGCTGGCCGGCTGTGTGAGGAGCTCCTTGAATGTGCCACACAGAGCAGAAGAGGTGAGGGCACTGGTAACGTCAAAGGTAGTCCTAGTAAAGTCCTGTAAGGGTGGCCAACGGTCTGCTAGCAGCTGAGCTGTCACCGCCGTTGCATGGAGCATGGGCACCAGCAGCTGCACGGCGCTGTGCTGCAACGCCGTGTCGAGCCGAAGAGCATCAGCAAAGTGACGGTATGGGACATTGCAGGTGATGCGAGCTATGACATTGACCACCGCGGCCTGCACGGTGCGTGCAACACCTGCAGCACAGCATTTGGAGTGCATGAAGGCCCAGTGAAGCACAAAGCAACCTTCAATCACTGCCTACCTCTGTCCTGCGAGGAGGCCTGTAGTGCGGATGACGCGCTGACAGCCACAGACAGCCACTTTAACAGCGCCTCCGGTGGCGCCTGAGCGGTGAAATGCGCGGTGGTACCCTGGTCCATGCTGCAAACACCTAAAAGTTGGCTCCAAAGTGCTGCCTGCTGAAGCAGCAAAGGCCCCTCCAGTCCTGTGCTCACACTGTTGCTGCCAGCTTGCTGGGTCATCAACGCACACCCACACTCCAGCGGCAGCTTGGTGCAGCAGCAGAGTGCTGATGCCGCCTTCTCCAGTTGCACATTTATGGTGATAGTTGTGAGGCTGCTGCACGTCGCGCAGGCCGCCAAAAGCTGCGCGCTGACGTTGATCATTGAAGCGCCATCACTGTGCATTCCAGCAGTCAGTCGGGTACCCAGCGCACTGAGCATCCTAGCACCTGCCTGTATGGCCCTGCGAGCACAGCAAACACACTTCAGCGGCTGCCCAACGCATTTGCTGTCACTTCAGCAACATCAGCCATAAGCAGGGACTGACAGTGACACAGCACGCACTGCAATGAGGCGACACCCACCTGTCCAGTGAGGCAAGTGCCTCCCCAAGATCTCCAGAGCCAGCCATGGCTCGATCAACAGACTCAAGCAGTTGATCAATGCGTTGAGTGGCCGACATCAAGTTGCTGACTGGCATGACGTTCACGTCACACACTTCCGCCACCGCGCTTGGGACCAAACCAGCGGCGGAGGGCGCCATCGCAGGGCAGCGGCCGGGGTGGCGACGTCAGTGGCGGCGGGCTGTGCAGCAACGGCAGGCAGGCCAGGCGGTCAGCAATTGGCGCCGGTGATGTGAGCCCCGGTTGTTTAACGAATGCCGGAGCACGCCAGAGGCTCGATCACACCGCGATCGCTTTGACCAGTGCACGGACAGTTGAATGATCGGCGGGGATCTCAAGTGGGACCGGCAGCGAAGCAAGCGCACCTCAGCACATTCCATCACGTCCCGCCTCTCCGTCCCGCTGTGGCGGCGAACAGGCGTCTGGCAACAATGCCCTGTGACGCATTCACACAGCAACCGAGGCTCACAGGTCCAGGACAGCCCTCAACAGCTGTGGCGCCCAGTCTAAATCAGGCGGGGTTGGAGCCCCAGCAGCGCACGGCATGCCGAGAGGTCCTGCAGGCGGCGCTGTGGTACCGTCAAGGAAGGGTGCCTCTTTGTTCAGCATGTGCAGCTTTGAGCAGTGCAGTCCAGTAATCAGCAATGTCATTGCAGTGAACACCGGACGCTTAACACCCACTGGATTGTTCGCCTGTTGGAGCGGCCTCAGCGACCTCACCTCACCTTCAGTCACATCACCCACGCTCACATCTTCAAAACCTCTCTCCCCCCCCTGTTCGTATGCGGTGGTTTGTCCATCTCTTTCCCCAGCTGTGTACCGCTCCTGGGGACCCATTATCATGACTGATATAAACGGGTGTAATAGTAATAGTAATAGTAGTAGAAGTAGGCAACGAGGAGGCAGTGAGAAGGCCAGCCGAGCCCACGATTGAATGGAGGCAGTCTTCAAGTATGGACGTGCATCTTTTGCTGCGAGTCCTTGCTACAGTCAGCTTGCACTGCTGCTACATGGTTGTACTGTCATGCAGTTACACAGTTCATATCTTGAGCTTAATTGGGCCAACATACGCCAATGTGCTCCTATTCAAATGCATCAACCATACTTACTTCAGCGCCCTACTGCACCTCACTTTCCTCTTCAGCCGCCCTTGCCGGCCCCAGCGCCCCGCATATCCGCCGGTGCCCCGCCCGCCAGTCGGCATGCGAGCAGGCGTTGCCACAGTACCAGGCCACTCGGCACCTCGAGCACCGCTGGCAGCCTGCCCCTTGCCTCGCAGCAGGGCGGGGGCGGTCATGAATTGCATGAACTGCCCAGAAGTGTCTTTCTCAGTGCTCTCCTGGCTCGTCATCAACAGCACGCCAGCTGAGACACCGCAGTGGACTTGCTGGTATGACGTCGCTCAACAAAGTCATTTCCTGCAACGCCGAACACCTGGCCTCGGTGCGTGCCAGCGCTGGTGCTATGCTGGTGAGGAGGAGCGTGGGCTGTGCAGCTCCCGCTCCTTGAGCAAAATTGACCGCGAGCAAAACCTGCCCCGTCCCCTGCACCTGTGCAGGGCCTCAGGAGTGGCGTCGGCATGCCCTCAGCCTCATCTGTGCCCAGCCGCTGGCGTGCCGCCGTGCTGCTCAACCCGCTCATGGCAAGCGGTCGCGGCGGCACGCTGCGCTTTCAGCCACAAGCAGGTGTGTGTTTGAGCAAGGATGTTCACACGCTCAGCGTTGTACTATTGACGATCGTGTGCTCTGCCATCACAAGCATGGACTGCTCCGACCCCATGCGCAGGCCCGAGGGGCTCCTCGCTTCGTCGTCGCCGGGGCTTTCCGCCGCCAGCCGCCGCGC
Organism: Chlorella vulgaris; assembly: GCA_023343905.1. NCBI lineage: Eukaryota > Viridiplantae > Chlorophyta > Trebouxiophyceae > Chlorellales > Chlorellaceae > Chlorella > Chlorella vulgaris. Next base: position 2,102,682 of record SIDB01000004.1, read on the forward strand.
CACGGAACCTGACTTCGCTGCTGGAGGCACCCAAGCGCGCCAAGCAGTGGGTGACCAGCCTCGACGAGAAGACGACGCTGGCCATCTGTTTTTCCGTCCTGTATGGGACCTTCATTGCAGTCAGCTTGAAAGATGGAGGCGAGATGCTGTTTGATGGCACTGTTGTGTTTTTTATCTGGGCGGTGACACTGTGGGTGCTGCGCGCGCGACCACAAGACTAGCTTGCCATTGGCCCCATTGAACATGCACCCGCCAGCACCCGCCTCGCTGCCCAGTGCAGTTTGCTGGCAAGCGATGCATATGTCACTCGCACCCTGTACAACGTCTAGTGTCCAGCTCATCTTTTGTACCTTCACCCTCCCCTCCTCCTGATTGACTACTTTCTCTTCCCGCTCCTTGCCTGGCCCCGGCGCACATTTCCCTTTCTGCTTGCTTGCTTGCACCCTGCTTGCCAGCCTGACTGCCTGCCTGCAATCCACCTGCCTGACCCCGGACTTCTTGTGCCCACACCTTCGCTCCCTCTTCCTTAGCCTTCACCTGCCTGCGCACCCGCCTACAATGCCTTATGTTGCCCTGATTATCCTCTCACCCTTCATCCCTCACCCTCACCCTCACCGACATGCATAACAGTCTGTGACGGTTCAGTAATTGACCACAGACATACTATAATGTAACACACACTATATACGCAACCTATCTACCAATGGCTCAGCATGTCGCCTGGCCTCTTCTGTGCTCTTGTGCTCATTCAACCTTGAATTATATCGCACTGCCATGCCCTTACACCAATGGTACATGCAAGGCGTTGCAAGCTGTTCAGATTAGTGTGTGGCAATCCGCCGCGGCGCTTCGCTATGGGTACACTGAATGGCAAGCTTGCAGCGATGTAAAACAATGTCGCAATGCAGAGAAGCAATGCAGCAAGGTTGAAAGCACACGGTCATCCCCATCTCCAAGCATCACTACGCTATGCGGTGCTGATTGCCCATTTCGGCAATTGCTTCCGCGGTCGCGCCTGTGCTCTGTAGCCGAGAATGCTGCTGCTGTGGCTGCACCCGCCGCTGTGGTTGTGCGCCACCAAGCGCGTACCCGTGCCAGCATCCGCTGTGGAGGCATTGTAACGTAGTGCGCATTGTGCGACTGCCGCACTTTGGGCAGGGGTGTGGAGGCTGCAGGCACTGCACTTGGCCAGGCTTGCATCTTGCTCCAAATCCGCCTGTCCACTTCCTGCAGCGCAACGCAGCAGGCATGCGGGCAGCTCCTGTTCAACTTCCAGACACCCGTTCTAAAGCGTGCACTGGATGCAACACCAGACCGCACCAAGGAGTTCCAGCAATGCAGCCAGCCAAAAAGAACCGCGGAGCGAGAACAGGGACTAGATGGGAGAGGGCAGACACCCAGCCCCCATTGGGACAGCCAGCTCTGGAGCAGGATCGAGCGGCTCAACAACTGGCATACCGTCACATTGCCCCACTGCTGGAGGAGGGCCAAGCGCTGCAGCAGGTGCCTCTTCGGCTTCAATTTCGCCGCCACTTCGACGGCGCGTCACCTGGACTGCAGCCGTGCCAGCAAGCGCAGCTCTGGAGCCTGCGAGAACGGTTGACAAGCCACGTAGAGGGCACACAACCAGCGCTGGCAAGCAGGCAGGAAGGAAAGCGAGGCGAGTGCTGCAATCATGAGCTTAGAAACGAGCAAGAGAGCGGGTGGAGCTGACAAGGCGCTATTTCCAGGTGTCCCCTTGCTTGGGTCAGGAAGAGATGCGATGCTGTCTAGATGTGTGACAGCTGGCCGGGTGAATGCGCAAGTGAGCTGCCACAGCCACAGCTTCGCACCCTCTACCGCCAACTGTCGTGGCAGAGCAAGGAGGCTCAAGGTGGAAGCCGGGTCTGTTGGCGGGGCGCTGCGACTAAACACAAGGCATGACGCTCACCTTACGTTTGCCCTGGCAACCAGCAGAAGCAAGGGCCACCTGTCTGAAAGCTGCCGGCGTAATCGACTCGGTCGAAGCGCAACACACTCCTTTGTCGGGTTGAAGCGGTGACTGGCCGGCTGAAGTCGAGCCGGATATGCCTGTAACCCGGCTATCACAGGCATCAGGTGGGAAAAGACGTGTTTGTGAAGCCTCTCCAACGTCAGTAGCGTCCCATCCTCTCCTAGCAGCTCCAACAGAGTCTGCTGACTGCCTCGTTCGTTCGCTTTCCCTCTCTGCAGCCTTCCCACTTATCATGCCTGGGCTGAGCGGTCACGCAAGTGTCACGGCGCCCATGCGTGCGCTGAACCTCCGCCCCAGCGGGCGCAAGTGCCGCCCTGTTCCCCTCACCCGACTCTCCGTCATTGCTGCGAGCCAGAAGGTGTGTTTCCTGACAGCAGCGCTCCTTGCTTGCAGCAGGTCAACACAACTTGTTTTCATTCTGACCGCAGCGTCCCCCTTCTTGCAAGTAGCGGTGTACCACAACTAACTGCCTGCACCCCTGCTGGACAAGGGTGAGCGTGGCCAGACTCATGCCTGACCTGATGGTCAGGAGCACACTGCTATGCACGTCTATGTCTTGGACTGCCGGCTCATTGTCCGGGGCTGCCTGAAGGCAGGCAGCAGCACAGCAGGTGGCGGCAGCAACGGTGAAGGGAGTGCTCCCCGTGATCAAAGTCAGGGTCAGAGCCAGCAAGGGAGCCAAGTTGCGTTCGATTAAACAAACACTTGCCTAGCATGTGCAACCTTGGTTGTGCCGGAACCTGCAATGCAAGTTCAGGCCATGGACCTGCTGCGTTGCAAACAGTCATTTTGCATGTTGCTGGGAAGGTGAGAAGCGGATGTTGGTAAGTTCGCTGAAGTTTGCGTGAGTGCCATCGATAGCCCTTGCAGGTAAGATGGATCCACCCAGCCCACCTGAGCGTGCGCTCCAACCCAGCTGACTCCTGCCGCTGTCGGCGATGCGTTACCTGCACTGCCATCCGCCTACCTATGGCTCTCACACATCCAAGCCAGCATTGAATCAGGAATTGATCATGTATGCTGTCTGCTGCATGCTCATGCCACCGATAGCGGTGCATTGGCGGTGCATTGGCGGTACCTTGACGGGGTGAAAGGGAGCCATCGCGAGCCTCATGCGCATGAACCCATGATTCAGGCGTTTCGCTGCTCGATTACACGCGCTGCGGGCCGCGCGATGCGCCTGTCTGCCACGGCCACACAGCAGCAGCGGCCGCTTTGCAACGCATTCGCAGCTTCCATACGACTGCATCATCTTGCAAGCGCCGCAGTGGGCACGTCTTTGCAGGGCACGCCGGTAACAGCGGCGGCGGCTTGGCAGCGGCGGCACCTTTGTGCTGTTGGCCTGACAGCCCGGCAGCTGCACTCAACGAGGTCAGCAGCAGCCGCAGCAGATGATGCCGAGGAAGCGCTAGGTAAGCAACGCAGCGTATGGTGTTTGCTGGCCTGCTCCGCTCGCTTTGCAGTGTTCAGACCCACCGCTACAAGGTCACGCAACACGCAAACGCGGTGTGTGCTCTGCTGGCCTGCAGAAGGGGAGCTGAGGGAGGATGATGATCTGCTGGAGGGGGATGCAGATGGGCTTGAGGAAGACCTGCCTGCAGAGATCAGCACTGGCGGCACAGAGTGGTAAGTGCCCCGCCGTCATTACCGCCACACTCTTGCGTGCAGGAGCAAACAAGCAAACAACAGCCGGATGGCGCAAGGACGCTGCAATGGACAACGTACACCTGGAGCAACACCAGGCGTCAATGTCCACTGCTGCCCGCGCATGGTTGTTACCCACGACGCAGGGGGGACAAAGCCCTGGCGGTGACGCAGCAGCTGCTGAGCAGTGAGGAGGCCAGTGAGGGGGCCCTGGCAGACATAGAGCTCTTCTCCCTGCGCGCAATCCCCAGCGGCCAGCGGTTGGACATACGCTTGGACAAAATGACAGGTACCCCACCGCGTCCTGCTCGGCCCCTGGTTTGCAGGCTTGAAAGGTTGCCCGCAGGGCGGGTGCAGGGCAGGCACCCTCAGTGTTTCTCCCTCTTGCATAGGGGAAACTGCAGGAAGGGTAAAAGTTATATCTCTTTTCTGGCGGCTGTGCCGCAGCACGGCCTTGCTGCCACCACAGCAAGGCGTAGTTGATCAGCTGAGGAGGTGCTGCCTGCTGCCCGCGCTGCCGCCGCTGCTGCAGATCGCTATGGCTCACCCAGCCTGAGCGACATCGCCACCTTTTCTGCGCTGTTTAATGCTGCCTATGAGGAGGTGCTGGGGGAGGCTGCCGCAGGCGAGATCGAGGTGGAAGTTTCATCGCCGGTGAGCTACCGCAGCTGCTGCTGCTGAGGCCAGCCAGGGCAGAATGCACCGTGGATGCGCCACTTGCGGCTTCCTCGGCCTCTTGAGGCCTGGGCACCCCTAGATGCCTCCACACGCAGCATGTGTTGTCTGCTGCCTGGGCAGCGTGCTGGTCTGGCCCCCTGTATGTCCTCTCTCCTTGCTGCCTCCGTCCCTTGCCGTCTGTGGCGTCCCCTCGTTATATTGGATTGTGTCTACCTGGCTGCAGGGTGCCGAGCGTCAAGTGCGTGTGCCTGGCGAGCTGGAACGCTTTGGGGAGCTGCCCATGCGAGTCGAGTATGCGGAGGGGAGGCAGGAGGAACAGGTGGGCCCAGACCGGAGGGCAGACAACAGGGACCGTGAGGGCTGTGAAACTTGTTGCGTGTAATGACACGGCAGCACTACTGCCTGCCGCTCCAGAACTGTTCCTTTGCGGCAGACGAGATGTGCGTCACACACTGCAACTCGGTGCTGCCGCCTGGCCGTTGTGCAGGTGTTGCTGAGCAAGGTGCTGCGGTTTGTGGAGGTGGATGCGGCTGCGGGTGTGACGCGCTGGAAGCTGGCCGATGTGCGGGCCAATCGGGCGGGGGCCAAGGGCAGGCCGCTGGGCAAGAAGAAAGATGCCGTGGTTGAAATAGCGCTGGCGAGCATCAGCAGAGTGAACTTGCATGTGGACATCTGAGCCTAAGCGGTCCCGGCCTGTTGCCGTTACGATGTCTTTGCACGCTTGTGCGACCCCGCATAGCATACCAGTAACCATCAGACCACTTCCCTTCGATGCTTCAAGCACTGTGCTGAGGCAATGCGGCAGCATCAGCAGCCCCAGCGCACAATGCTGCGGGCAGCACACTTTAAAGCAGCGCCCGCCAATCTGCCAGCTGCCAGATCAATATCTGTAGTTCTAGGCTTTGGAAGAGCTTGACTAGTGTGATGGACAGCATCTGTGCAGGTCTGGCGTGGTTTGCATGGGTGACGGAAGGGCTCTGCCGCCAGCCGCCGGTTTGCTCCCCGCCTCAGCAGGACGGAGAGGCGGGGCAGGTTCAGATGGTGGAATAGCGCGCAGCGTTGCCATCTGCTAGGCACACGTCATTTTGGTGCTCACTCAAATGACGTGTCAACGTCTGTGCCGAAATTCTGTCTGCAGATGTTTAATGACGCTGCCAGTGTTGATGACCCAGCGGCGGCACTGCCGCGCCGTGAGCCGCAGCCAGGCGATGGGATGGAGGTGGCGCAGGCGGCTGCAACCCGCAGTTGCGCCTAGCTGCGCTGCGCCAACCTGGCGGCGACGGCGGCCCTGCTGCGGGGCAAGGGGCAGGCAGCCGGCGGTGCTCAAAGTGCCGTGTGGCTTGGTACTGCGGCACTGCCTGCTCGCATGGCGACTGGCGGGCGGGCATCGGCGGATGTGCGGGGCGCTGGGGGCGGCCAGGGTGGCGGAGCAGGAACTTGAGAGGCGATAGGATGCTGAAGCAATATGATTGATGTGTTGCACATTCAAGCTTTAAGTTTGCAGTTGGCAGGGTAAAGTTTCTCAAGCCGCGGTATGTCCCACACCTCAAATGGCGTTGCATGACATTAGGTGCACTGCCAAGGCTGGCTTCCTCGTGCAGTTATCCAGTTGGGCGCTCCTTGCCTCCCTTACCCCAGAGGCGTTGCACAGCAGCAGAGGTCTTTGGGTGGCTGCAAGCTGGCGGTGCTGCAAGTCTCATAGCACCTGGCGCACAGTTGGCTGCCGATGGCCGGCATTCGTAAGTTTGCAGGCAGGACGGTAATCACCGCATGTTGCTTTGCACCGCAGCCGATGGCTACGGCCTACCGGTATACTATTTCGGTGTAGGTCCACATCGTTGTTTGGCACTTCGTAGCATTCCCTCAGGAGCCTGGTACACAGAACAGATTGCTGAAACCGCGCCGAGTCTGGAACTCGAGATCTCATGCTCCTGGCCTGCTGCAATCGCGCCGGTGGCATACGTGGCGGGCTCAGGGCCCCGTTGTGCGAGCGAGCGCGCCGTGACTTGCGTGTCGGCGGTGAGCTGTTTTGCCTGCTGGCCTGGCTGTGCCCCAGACCAGCCCATGACTCGAATGCGGGAGCTGAGAACGACAGCACGATGCCTGCTGCAGGCTGACCGGTGACGGCGGCCAACCGTCGCAGCGACTGACTTGCATTCCCAACACGCCATATGACTGCTGATTCAGGCACACCTAAGGTGACGCGCTCAAGATGTGTGGCGCCATGCCGTGCAGCAGCATCACACGAAGGAGAGAAAGCAACGTCGTGTTGTGCACGAGGAGCGGAATTTCTTTCACGCATCGAGTGGCTGCTTGCTGCCAACGCCGCCCTCACCGCCGCCCTTGCCGCCAAGGAGTCAGACATTGCACCCCATGCACGCCAGACACGCGGTGAGCCGGTTGCTGGCCTATGTGCAGCCCAGCCCAGGAACGCAATTTCTTCTTTCTTAAAAATGAGGACGTGATGCTGCTGACCGGCACTGAACTGCATGCCTTGCATCTCATTTGTCTGCTCTGCAGGCACAATTAATGTGGTGTGCTCACTACTGCGACGACTATCACTCCCGTTTGTGTCAGTCATGCTAACGGGTCCCTGGAGGCGGTACACGGCCGACTCAACACCAGCGCCACCAAGCTGCTTGGCACCAGAGCCGCGAGGAGAGGAGGCAAGAGACGCAGCAACTCCTCGTAATATCACGCTGCACCGTACGGTGCAGCGCGCCAAGGCGGGGCTGCGCGAGATGAAGGCCAAGCAGCGGCCTTGGTGGTGGTGGATTGCGAACCCCACACACAGCGGCCTTGCTCTCCAGGATGAGCCACTTGCGTTTGCTGGGGTGTATGCTGCTGGCATCAATTTCGTCTACCAGCTGCATGCCATGGGTTGCGGACCTGGGGCGCTCAGGGTTGCCGCCGTGCTCGCTGTCCTGGCCTTTTGGCACCTCAACTACAGCTTCTTCTTCCTCTTTAAGGCTCCATGTCACTCTGACCTGCTTCCAGCTGCTGTGAGGCGTCGGCATGTCTCTTTGCTGTAATCCGCTGCTTTGCCCAACCTGTATTGCTCACAAGAGCGACTACCCCGCCTATACAGTGGGGTCTGAGGGCATGCATCGCATTATTTAATTTGCTGGCCACGATTACCAGTCCTTTCATATGCTGAGGGCTGCCTCCATCATCCGAGGAGCAGCTCGCCTGCTCCTGCCATTTCGCTGCAAGAGCCATGCAAACGAGTGCTTGTGTGAGCGGCGGGTCTTCGCTTGCAATGGCGTTGCAGCAAGCCAGCACAGCCAAGGCTGCACATGCGAATCCAACAAGTGTTGACCAGCTGAGCACACCTTGGCTCCCTTGCTGGTTTTGACTCTGAGCTTGATCACCGGGGGCTTTTGCCACTGCGGTGCCTTTTGCGTCCTCGTCCTGCCTTGCACTGCTGGGGCGCCAGCCCCGCGTGATCTAGACTGGGTGCCACAGCTATTGAGGGCTGTCCTGGACATGTGAGCCTCTGCTGGTGGTGTGGGTGCATCACAGGGCATTGTTGCCAGACGCCTGTTCGCCGCCACAGCGGGACGGTGAGGCGGGACGTGATGGGATGGACAGAAGTGCGCTTGCGTCTGCCGGTCCTACTCCAGACCCGCCTGTCATCATTCAACGTGCACTGGTCAGAAGGAACACCGAGACTCGCATTGCGGCGCGATCGAGCCGCTGGCGTGCTCTGGCATCCTCGGAGACAACACCACGCAGCGCGCAACACGTCACCGGCGCCAGCTGCTGACCACCCAATCGCGGCTGCACGCCCCGCCGCCTCCGACGTCGCCGATCCCGCCGCCGCCATTGCCACTTCCCATCTGCTTCCTGCCAACATCAGCAGGACACCAGGCGCAGGCTGCCAGCAGAACGCTGCCAAGGCTTCCGGGCCACGCGCCTCTGATAAGCGGAAGAGCTGCGCCAGGTCAGACCCTCCTCAGCGCAGCATAGGAGGGCCGCCGTCACCTGCTGCATCTTGCCAGCAGCCGCCCAACCGCGTGCAGCAACGGCGGCAGCCGTCGTCGGCTGCGGCTGAAGCTGGGACTCGGGCAACAGCTGAAGCACCGATTGTTGCCGGCTTCCAGCGGCAGCAGCAGCAGCTCAGCGATGTGGAGATGAGTGACGTGGATGATGGCAGCGACTGTGAGCAGCCACCGACCTGCCCCATCTGTGAGTCATGGGTCGGCTGCCACTGCTGCGGCTGTGCAGCACCGGCACCGGCCAGCCCCATGCTGCTCTTGCTGCTCCTGCTGCTGCTGCTGCTGCTGCTGCTGCTGCTGCTTGCGGTGCTGCTGCTGCTGCCACCACGGGTCTGCCGCCGACTTATCCGGCCCCTGGACTCGCCGCCTCATCCCCCCCAGACAGCAAAAGAGAGAATATAGCTCTCCTCCCACGAACCTCACGAACCCACCCCTGCCTGCGCTGCACACAGGTCTGCTGGATGTGGAATTGGGGGAGAAGGCTGTGGTTGCGCCCTGCATGCACGCCTTCTGCCACACATGCATCTCCCGCTGGCTGGACCACCACAAGCGCCTCTGCCCGCTCTGCAAAGCCAGGGTCGTCACAGGTTGGTGACCTCACTGGCTGGCCGCCTGCTGTGTTGGTGGCTAGTTAGCTTAGCTGGAATAGGCCTGGCCGCTCGGTTGTATGCTCCTGGCCAGGCTGCCTGCGGTAGCTGCAGCACGGCCTCTGCTCCGCGGTCGGTGCACATAGGCCGACCCGCTGCTGCTGTCTGTGTTGCCCTGGCATCTTGGCTACTTGCTGCAGTGCTGTACGACATCACGCCGACAGGCACGCACAAGGAGCGGCAGGTGCCGCCCTCTCCCAAGACACTCAGCGGCGGCGGCGTTGAAGTGGCGGCAGCGGACGGCGCTCCACTGCTGCAGCGCCTGCAGGACTTTCTGGGGGTGGCTGGACTGGTGCATTCCTCTGCAGCTCAGGAGCAATCCCAGCAGCAGGAGCAGCAGCAGCGGAGGCAGGCAGGCCGCCTGCAGCTGCACCAAGAGTCTGGCAGCGGGCGCAGCAGCTGGGCCAGTGGCGGGGCGCGGCCTGCAGCAGCCGCCGCTGCGGCGGCAGCTCACACACATGCGCAGCAGGCGGCGGCAGGCACCGCAGCGGGCCCCCGCCCCTACTTCTGGCGCCTGCAGCAGCGCATGCAGGCGGGCGGGTACCAGCCGGCGGGCGGCGGCAGCGCATTGCTGCCGGGGGCAGAGGGTGCGGCGGCTGCTGCTGCCGCTGCTGCCTTGAGCGAGGAGGATTACGTGCTGCTCTGGAGGCGACAGGTCTATGACCAGGTAAGGCCTTGATGCCGGGTCAGCTGTTCCAGGCACGGCCTGTGTCTCAGAGGTCATGTGGCCATGTGTCTCAGCTGCGCCCAGCTTGCAGCACCTGACGGCAGCTCGGGGTGGTTTGAGCGCTTTGAGCTGGGAGCTTGGGTAGTGCCACGTTCAGCTGGGATCGCATTGGACTTGCTTGCATGCCTTTGCAAGAGGCGGAAACTCGACGGCGGAGTGGTTACCGAGCTTAGCAGCGTTTTCTTGCCAGCACTCCTGCCAGTTCATCCTGCCAGCAGCCCAAACGTGCTGTGTGTCCTGCTGCTTGCCTGCCCCACTGCTTCTCACGTGCCTGCCTGCTGCCTCCACACCTCCCATGCTGCAGGACCTCTGGGCTGAACCCACAGGCACAGAGTCGGGCACCATCACGCTGGGCAGCGGCAGCGCGCGAGAGCGGCGCCTCACAGGTGCGAGTCAAAGGAAGCCGCACTGGAGTGCACTTCCACTGCCCACGTTACCACACACACACACAGCAGCTGCACATAAATGCCACTTTGTCTGCCCAAGTTGACTGCTTGATGTTTGCTACTGAAGTTGGTGCCTGATCTCTATCTGTGTGCTTCAAGCACATGGCTTGCTCTGCTGTATCCCCCAATCATAGTGCTGGGATTGCTTTGGCCGCTGTGCTGCCGCAGACTGGATAGACCGCGAGCTGCGCGCGCTGCTGCAAACGGATGACATCACAATCATCCGAGGCTTCATCCTTGGCTTGGTGGCAGCCTACGGCTTCGACTCGCTCCCCAGCACCGCCCCCACCCTCGCACGCACCCCAGCCGCAGCTGCAAGGAGACCTGCAGCCACGACTGCGTCGGTGGCGCCGCTCGGTGCCGCGGCAGGCGGTGCAGCTGCCCGCCAGGCCGCGCTTGCCGCCAGCCGCCGGGCAGCGGAGCTGGCGGCGGCGGCTGGCAGCAGGGCGCGCGGTGACGGCGGCGGCGCCAGCAGTGGCGGCGGCGGAGCCTTGAGAAGCACCCCACAGGAGGCGCTTCAGCCTTTCCTCTTCGGCCACAGCGCCCATTTCTGGCACGAGCTGCGCTGTTTCGCCTCTTCCCCCTACAACACGCTGACCTACGACCGAATGGTGCGGTACCGGCGGTACGACCCCCTCCCTGCTGCCGCCCTTCTGCCATCGAGCTCCCAGCAGCAGCAGCAGCAGCAGCAGCAGCAACAGCCCCAGCAGCCCCAGCAGGTGTTAGGGGTAGCAACCGGCCCAGCAGCCCGGCAGCCCCCCATGCTGCTGCCGCGAAACCAGCCTGTGTGGCTGCAACAGCAGCGGGGCGGTGGTGGTGCAGCGCCCCGCTCTTCTCGGTGGGATGTGAGCCGGCCAGCAGCAGCGGATAGAGCCACAGTAGCTTTGCGGCAGGGTCAGCAGCAGCAGGGTCAGCAGCAGCAGCAGGACCAGCAGCAGCAGCAGGCTCAGGCTGGGCAGCAGGCGGCAATTGCTTCAGCTGCACGGGGTTGGCCATCAGGGCAGCATCGGGATAGCAGCAGCAGCTGCAGCAGGAGCAGGAGCCGCAGCAGGAGCCCAAGGCGCAGGCGGCGGCAGCAACCTCGTGGCAGGAGCAGCAGCAGGCGCAAGCGTAGCGGTCACCGCAGCCGCAGGCAGCAGCCCCGGACTGCCAGGCGCCCTCGTTCGAGCAGCCGCAGCCCAGACACGCGAGGCAGGCGCCGTCATAGGTCTCGCAGTCGGAGCAGGGGCAGGAGCAGCAGGACGAGGCGCAGGCCGGAGAGCGGGGGAGATCAGCAGTACAGGCTGGGTGCCGCCGCCGACGGCGATCGGTGGACCATGTGCTGAGATCATGCTACCTTGTATCTCTTTACCATACTTGTATGCATCAACTTGTATCATCCCTTGGCTACATGTGCCATGCTTTGGCTGTACACTAGAATCTGTTGCCAGCTGTCATGCTGCGCCATTTTGCATGCCTCAGGCTGAATTTATCGGTCAGGGCTGTGTTATAACTCGGCTTTGAGATGGAGCCGCGACTCGGTCCTGTAGTCACATATAAGCGGCGAAAAAGCTCGGTCAAGGTGCAACTCAAAAAAGCACGTTAGCAGCGAAATGCTGCTTCATGCTTCATGCACTCACCGTGGTGCTTACAATTCGCAGGAGCTTTGCGGGAGCGCCACGCAGCTGGTGTCCATCGCGCCAACGCAGCCACAGCTGGGCGTGTCGCCGCCGCCATACCAAGCTCCGCGGCACGCTCAGCCCGAGTACAGGCAGCAGCAGCAGCAGGACTGGGGGCTGGCCAAGGAGGCTAGCTACTGGAGGGAGCTGGACCAGGAGGCCCTGCAAGAAACGGAAGAAATGTCGCGACAGACGACCCCCGGCGCCTCGCGGGCTGCGAGCCCCGGGCATGGGGGGCCCTGCACAGCACCGCAGGCAAGCGCGGCAGACCTAGCAGCCGTCATCAGTCAGCAGCTAACTCAGGGCACACCTGGTACGGAGGAGATATTGAGACACTGGCCCCGGGTGCAGGCAAGTGGCCGCCGTCGAGGTGGAGCGGCAGTTGATGGCGGTTGGCAGCGTCTGTCTGAGTGGCAGCAAGTGTGCTACAATCAGTTCCAGGTCCTGTTGTACTTGCAGGAGCGGTACGGAGATTATGTTGGACTGGCGACTGAGCAAAAGCTGGAGCCAGTGCCGCTGCGTGCGTTTTTCAAGCACAGCAGCGTCAACGAGCGTGGCGTGCCAGTGCTGTAGTGCTGTTGCTCTGTGTTGATTGCAGCTTGAATGTGTTACATCGTTGGGTTGGCCACAAATCATTTGTTTCAAGAGTCAAAAGTTGAAGGAGAAAGAGACAAGCAGTGTAATTTGCACCCAGAGAAGAACTGAAGCGCACAAAACAAGGATGGTCAGCAAAGTGCATTGAAGCAATGCGTCTCAGTGCGTCGGCCGCTCCCTCGGCAGCAGCAAGGAGGCCCCAAGGCGTGAAGCCCTTAGGCGGTAGACATGGCCAGCTCTATGACATAGCCAGCTCAATTTCCTCCAAGCTGCGGTACCAGGGGCAGGGGACAGAAGAGAGAGCCACTTTTCTTAGTTGCACAGAGGCAGATCACAGATATAGCATGCCAGCCATCCCTTCACCCCTCCTGAATCTTGCCCTTTTATTGACTGCTGCAGCTTTGACGTCACACACGCATGCTGTGAGGTTGCTTCGAGGCCCAAGGCCCAGGCCCAACACACGCACCACCCCATGGTTCCCAGCTGGGCTGCTGCTGCTGCATGCGTCCTGCATCACCCGCACCTTCGGCCCTTGGTCTCTACCACAGCCCTGGCGACAAAGGCGCAGCAGGCAAAGCACACCGCCGCAAAGAAGAGGTACACCAGCGGCACTCCAAATGTGGACACTGCTGACAGGAACAGCTGGCCGATGGCAAAGTTGCAGATCCAGTGGGACACCATGGCCAGAGACACCGCGCGACCTGCAAGGCAGGCGGGTAGGCAGGCGGGCATGCAGAGACACATGAATGAACACCGCCAAACCCAGCAGCCTATGAGAGCTGGCAGAGGTGATTTGAGGGTTATCTTACTGACTTTTATCAACTTCAGGAGAGCACTGTCCCAGCAGGTGTGTGCAGCGTATACGCAGCGGCATTACGGGGGAGCCGGTGGCAGCGGGCAGCTAGACAGAACATGCTGGCTCACACTCAGAGCTAGCATGACCCCAAGCCAGGTAGGTGGTACAGCAACAGCGGGGAGATGTGCTGGTGCCTGCGCTCACCTCGAATGCGGGCGGCAGTGATCTCTGGGACCAGCAGCCCAGGCACGGGCCCCGCCCCCATTGCAAAAGACAGAATGTACGCCAGGGTGCCTACCAGAGCGATGGGCCCCGTCAACCCTGAAGACAGGAGCAAGTGGAAGGCGCCGAGGCATACTCAGAAAAATAAAGGAAGAACAGGTCGGCCTGGCAGCTTTCTGCAGCAAATCATGCAGGTGCAAGCTGCGACTGCTCGTGCCCTGCTTCAAGAGCAACCAAAGCAACCCTCAGTGCCCTGGCGAGACCGAGACCCGTGTTCCATGCCACAAACGCAGTAAAACGCAGTCAGAGAAGCTAAGCCCGGAGTTTCAGCTCACCGCTGAGGAAAGGCAGGGCCAGGCCCGCCGCCATCACCAGCATGCTGATGCCCATGCCTGCAAAGCTGAGCCCAATGAGCTGCCTGCAACCAGTGGAAGATGAAACAGTGAAAGAGGGAGGCACACCCTAGCATGCCGGCGGTTGAAGATCTGTGCTAACTGGGGCACAACGCACTGGTGCTGCCCCGTCAGCAGCGGTACAGCCAGCACATGGCATACTGCTGCGCATCACGTCCAACGCAACTGCATTGAACGCAGCGTGGCACTCACTTCCTGCCGGCTTTGTCCATCAGGCCGGCGGCTACCACTGTGCCCAGCACGTTGGTGGCACCGACTGCCGCACTAGCCAGTGCACCCGACTGGATGCCAGCCTTTTCAAACACTGCAGGCAGGCAGGCAGGCAGGCAGGATTGCGCAGCAAAGTTAGCAGCAAGCTAAGACTGGCAGGAGGGCAACAGCTGCACAGCATGCGGACAGCAGCGGCAAACAAAAGCACGTGTACAAGGGCGTCGTAAAGAAGTCGTAAAGAAGGTGATGCAACATGGTGAGGAGACTGTGGGTTGAAGGTCAGGAGTGGTGCGAACGTGATTCACCCCAAGGCAGCAAGAAAGGGTGCGGGCAGTAGTTGACGTCATGAGAACCTGGACCGCAGATTGCTTGGAAGCTGACGAGCAGCCGGCACACGCACCTGATGACGAGAAGTACACGATGGCGTTGATGCCGCTGAACTGCTGGAACACAAACAGCATCATGCCCACGATGGCTGGGCGGCTCGACAGCACTTCGCCCCATGAAGCCTCCCCGGCGCCGCCCTCACCCTCGCTCTTTGCTGCAGGGAGGCGAACACATACATACAGAAGGCGCAAGGCGAAAGAGCGATGAATCACCAGGCAGATGAGTCAGCCGGGTCGTGCAGGCAGGCAGGCAGGCAGGCAGGCAGGCAGCAGCAGCAGCAGGCTTGAGGACATAGCAAGCAAGCCAGGAAGTGCCGACCGCTGGAACTGCCGCTGCAGCAACACACACCGCTGCCCTATGCCATTGTCATTTGTTAAGCAAGCGAACATGCATCTCTGCACCACTGCTCAAAGCAGCAGCAGCAGTAATTGAGCAGCGTCAGCAGTAATGGAGCTGCAGCAGCAGCAGCAGGCGTCACCTGACCCCAGCTGGACCAGCGCATCAGCGCCCCACAGCTTCTCAGCAACGCTGGTCGCCTCGCGGCGCTGCCCCTTGAGCACCAGCCAGGCAGGCGACTCGGGAGATGCAAGCATGCCTGCACAGCGATGAGCAGGCGGGGAGGAAAGCTTGTGACGCGGCACCACGGAACGGAAGCAGTGTAGCATTTACAGCGATGTGACTTGCAACACAGCGGCCAGCATTGCACGCGCCCGGCACAGATGCAAGATGCAGGCCTGCCAGCTCACCGACGCCCAGCAGCGCTGCCGGGATCGCAGACAGGCCAAACATGAGGCGCCACTGCGCGGCAGGCAGCGCCACATTCACGAGCAGGGCGGCCAAGATGCCGACGCAGATCATCAGTTGGTTGATGGAACCCAGCGTGCCGCGCAGCGCAGTGGGCGATATCTGCACAACAGGGCATGGCATGGTAGGGGGAGCACAGACGCATCGTTCCGAGGGGAGCGAGAAGGGGACAAGCAGCTGGCGGGCAGAATATGGAACAGAGCAGAGCCCGGATGGGGGCTGGGGCAGGCAGCGGCGGGGCACACCGCCTTGGGAGGACATGGCTGGCTCTGCTGGAAGCAGGCATACCCCCATATGTGTACCTCAGAGATGTACAGCGGTACGAGGGCGGACGACAGGCCGATGCCCACGCCTGTGACCACCCGCCCCGCTATCATCGTGGACAGGCCGCTGGCGGTGGCGCTCAGCAGTGGACCCAGCAGCAGCGGCAGAGTGACCAGCAGGAAGGCCTTGCGGCGGCCCAGCGAGTCGGCGAGGCCAGATCCCAGCAGGCTGCCCACGGCGGCGCCCAGCAGGCATGTGCTGACGACCTGCAGGGGTGCAGGGCCACGCACGGTTTGAAGTTATTTTAATTTACACAGTTGCAACCGCCAACAAGAATACTGTACTGCAACTGCAGCAGTGCACTCTCAGCGAAGCCTCCTACAGAGGCGTAGCGCTCATAGGCAGGACACGTTGCAGGCACCAGGCGAGTAAGGAGCTGGCAAGAACGGCAAGCAGTGAAGCCCAGCAGGCACGCCTGCGCACCAGTCCTTGAAGGAATGCCTTGCCACCGAAGCCCAGCTGCTGTGACAGCACCTCAAGAGGGCCGTTAACAACACCGAGGTGGTAGCCGAAGCACAGGGCTCCCATGCTGGCTGCAGCGACGCACAGCATCACTGCAGGCGCAAGCGGAGAGGATGCGGCTGGGCCGCCGCCGCTGCCGGCAGCCCTGCCGTCATCTGCTGCTGCTGCACTCGGCACCAGTATGTCACCCAGGCTACCGCCTGCGCGGTGCTTCAAGCTGCCCATTCCCGAGGGGCTAGCGCTGCCAGGGGTCGAGGTGGCAAATAGGGGCAGCCGCTCGCCCGCCGCTCTTTCGCGTCGGCTGGCGGGGCTGCCGCCGCCGGTCATACGCTGGCTGCCGGCAGACACTGGGCGGCTGGATCGTCCCAGAGGTCTAGGACGGCCGACTGGCGATAGCTGGGCGCGTGTGGGGCCAACAGCGAGGCCGACAGGTGCGCCCATTCAGTTACTGGCAAGCACGAATGCGGTGATCAGGCGGGCCAGAGGCAAATACAGGCGCGATCAGATGGCCCAGCGCCCTGAAATCAAGCGAAAAGTACGATTGCCTTGCCCGCTTCGCATGGCATCTCCGTTCAATGCTGCTGTGTCTTCTGCCGTTTCCTGGGCCTTCGGACACACGATGGAGTGAGCCGCAACATGGCGCGGCCATTTTTGCTGCTCGAACCAGGTCCCTGTGAGTGCCACGGGCATCATTATGTTGTGTGGTGCGTGCAATGCCAGCCACCGAGTCCTTGACAGCAGCCACTGCCGACCGCCGCCACTCCCCGCCCGCTCTTGCGCATTGCAGTGGTTCCTGACGAGCCGCACCAACGGGGGGACGGTGACTTGCTGGAGATCAATCAACTGAGCAACATCGCGGGGCACGTGCTGGGAGGCCGCATGATGCCTGGCGATTACCAGAGCCGCGTGCTGTGCCTGACCGACTGGCGGCGCAAAGGCGAAGACTATGACCTCACGCCTCTAGCCAAGCAGTTCCCTTCTAGCAGCCGCCCTGCCTTCAAAGCGCTGTCAGCCGACACTTTTGAGCGCAGCTTCGGTCTTGCACCGGGCGGCATGCGGCTCAGCGAGGTGCGTATGTGGTTTGGGCATTTACGCAAGCGATTGAAGGACTGTGGGACGGCAGTAGTCCTGTACTTTCCTGTACTTTCCTGTACCCCTGCGCTTTCCACTTCGATAGCTCACGTCACCCCTGCTGCATCCTCACCGGTCATCGTGCCGCAGGCTGAAAAAGGGGACATCTTGCAAACAAATCTAGGCGGCTTTGGCACACAGTCCACCGCAGGTGGGGCTGGCGCCCCAGCAGCGCAACCAGGCATGCCGAGAGGGGCTGCAGGCGGCACTGCGGCAAAAGCCCCCGTGATTAAACTCAGAGTCAAAACCAGCAAGGGAGCCAAGGTGTGCTCAGCTGGCCAGCACTTGTTGGCTTTGCATTGCAGCCTTGGCTGTGCCAGGAACCTGCGATGCCTGCTCAAGCTGCAAACACTCGTTTGTTTGCCTATTGCAGCGGCGACGAGAAGGCAGTGAGCAGGCGAGCTGAGCCTACGATGCATGGAGGGCAGCCTTTGACTATAGCAATTCACCTCTGCTACAACTTCTTGCGGCCGTCCTCTCGCGCTGCTGCTACATGGTTTTACTGTCATGCGTTTACTCATTTCATTTCTTGGGCTATTGTTGTTACAATCTGACATGCCCCTGTTCCAACTCCACACATCAACCACACTACTTCAGCATCCTATCGCCCCTCAACCTCCCGCTCCGCCAGCCTCGCCGCCCCCAGCGCTCTGCACACCCGCCGGTGCCCCGC
The DNA here is from genome assembly GCA_023343905.1 of Chlorella vulgaris. NCBI lineage: Eukaryota > Viridiplantae > Chlorophyta > Trebouxiophyceae > Chlorellales > Chlorellaceae > Chlorella > Chlorella vulgaris. The sequence continues at coordinate 2,120,489 of SIDB01000004.1, forward strand.
CCGCCAGTCGGCATGCGAGCAGGCAGTGCCGCAGTACCAAGCCACTCGGCACTTTGAGCATCGCTGGCTGCCTGCCCCTTGCCCCGCAGCAGGGCCGCCCTCGCCGGCCAGGTTGGCACAGCACAGGTAGGCGCATTTGCGGGTGGCCGCCGCCTGCGCCAGCTCCAGCCCATCGCCTGGTTGCGGCTCGCGGTGCAGCAGTGCGGCGATCTCAGCACGAAAAGAGGCAGCAGCATCAGAGCCCTGCAGGCAGGGTGTGCGCACAGCCATCAACACATCATTGGAGTGCACTGCCTGGCAAATGAAAGTGCCAGCACTGCAGGCTCACCTCAGCAGCCCTGCCCAGCCCCTCTGCCAAGCCCTCGAGTGCCTGTCGCATGGGTGGGCTGGCGGCCAGCGCAGACGGCCCATTCGTGATCGACTCAAGCAGTCCTGCCGCCACAGCTATGTGATTCGGCGCTGGCTGAAATGTGGCAGCGGCCAGCACGGCCTCAGCGTGTGCCACACCCATGGCCAGCAGCTGCCTGCAACAAGCAGGGATGACAGGCAGGTGCGGTGATGAGGGTTGCAGTACGGCAGAGGCGGGGATGGTTGGAAGACAGCCAATACGTGCATCATACCACAACCAGTTGCCTTGTCAGCACACAAAGGCAAAGGGGCCGCCAGCAGCTTGCCTGGGCATAGCTCTGGGCTGTCCTTCAATGCTGGCAGTACCTGCTTCGACTGTGGCATGATCAAGGATACATGCCGCTGCTGCCACCAAGCACGTCATGGCAGTGAGCATTGAGTCAACTGAAACATCAGGCATGGCCAGGCTGCCTGCCATGACAGAGTGGGTGAAGCGACACAGCGTCATGTGCAGCTGCCACAGCGCCTCAATAGCCGGTGCGCCATCTGCAGCACTAAAGGAGCCTCCGCTGCCCGTACTGCTGCAGTTGGTGAGAATCACCTCCGACAGACCGCCGGCTGCGTAGATCAGCGCAGCACCCAGCAGCTCTTGAGCAATTCGTGCTTGCTGTCCTTGGTGCTGCTGTGCACCTGCGACCAGTGACATCAACTGCGGCAGCGACTGCAGCGTTGTGCTGCCGGCGCCGCACCAGTTTGGCACCTCTGCCAGGCTGCCAAGCGGACACGAAGCAACCACTGCTGCTGCGCTGTGGGCTGCCAACTGCTCAGGCCGCCTAAAGGCCAAGCGGTGGGTCAAAGCCATGATGTTGCAGCATTGATGCACCGTATCGCTCGACAGATTTATGGTGCCGCTTGAGCGACCTTGGGCTTCCATGCCATCGGCCACAGACCGTAGAAAGGTAGGCAGCTGACGCAACGCCGGCAGCAAGGCCCGCAGCAGTTGCTGGCGCTGGGTGGCTGACAGTGCCATACCGCCGTGCTGCTCCTGCCATATTGCAGAGGCGACCGTCCCCAGCAGGGTGAGCAATGTGAGCCATGCATTGCGGGATGAGGCTGGGTCTATGCTGGTGAGGCGATTGGCAGGGGCTGCTGCAAACAATGCAGCAGCACTGTGCAGCACACGTTGTGTGCTGGTGCTGATGCCGCTGCTGCTGGCCTGCTGTTCGAGAAGCTGCTTGAATGTGCCACAAATGGCAGAGGAGGTGAGAGAACCAGTAATGTTCAAAGCTGTGTCAACAAACTCCATCAAGGCTGGCCATCGGTCGGCTGGCAGCTAAGCTGTCACCGCGACTGCATGGAGCATAGGCACCAGCAGCTGTGTCACTAGCTTGTGCTGCAAGGCCGTGTCAAGTTGAAGTGCGGCGGCAAAGTGACGGTAGGTGTCGATGCGGGTGATGTTAGCTGTGATTGAAGCCACCATGCCATCCAACTCACGTGCAACACCTGCAGCACGGCAGTTGGTGGTGTTCAGTGGGGCTGCAGGTACAGAGCAGTACGTAGGGCCGGTGAAGCACAAAGCAACCTTCGATCCCTGCCTACCTCTGTCCTGCGTGGAGGCATGTAGTGCGGATGACAAGCTGACAGCAGCAGACAGCCACGCCAGCAGCGCTTCCGGAGGGGCGCATGCAGCGAAGTGCGCAACAGTACGCTCGTTTCTGCTCGAAGACCTCACGATACGGCAAACCAATGATGCCTGCTCTAGCAGCAACGTTTCATCCACCTGCACCGTGCCCAGACTGCTGACAACTTGCTGGGCCATCAGCGCACGGCCACACTCCAGCGGCAGCGCGGCGCAGCAGCAAAGTGCTGACATTGCCTTGTGCAGTTCAAACTTGTCGGCAAAGATCGCCAGGCATCTGCACACCATGCAGGCCGCCAAAAACTGCGCACGGCTGCTGACTGAAGCAGCGTTGCTGCTGCGCAGCGTAGCAGCCAGGCGAGTGCCGAGAGCACTGAGCCGCCTAGCACCTGCCTGTATGGCCCTGCAAGGGAGACACTCACACTTCGGCGGCTGCCCAGCGCACTTGCTGTTACTTCAGCAACACCAGCCATAAGCAGGGACTGACAGTTTCACAGCACGCATCGCAATGAGGCAATTTCCCACCTGTCCAATGCAGCGAGTGCCTGAGGGTCTGGAGAGCTAGCCACGGCTCGATCAAGGGACTCGACCAGCTGAAATGTGCGGTGACTTAAACCTTCCATTTTGATGAGCGACGTTGCGTCTATGTCACAAACTTCCGCCACCACGCTTGTGACCAAACGAGTGACGGAGGCCATGGCTGAGAGGCGGCTGGATTGGCGACGTCGGTGGCGGCGGGGCGTGCAGCCGCAATTGGGCGGTCAACAACTGGCGCCGGTGATGTGAGCCCCGTGTGGTTTTCGTGGATGTCGGAGAGCGTCAGAGGCTCGATCACATCACGGAGCGACTCTCGGTGTTCCTTCTGACCAGTGCACGTTGAATGATGACACGCAGATGCGGAGAGGGACCGGTCGCCGGCCAAGCGAGCGCACTTCTGCACATCCCATCACGTCCCGCCTCTTCGTCCCGCTGTGGCAACGAACTGGCGGCTGGCGGCGGACCTACCCCTGTGGGTTCATCCTCCACACCCTCCTCAGTCCAGAAACGATTAAAAAGAATAGTGCCATTGTTTTGCAGGCATGCTGACGCCTACTTGGAGGCATCGCCATCCGCCCGTGGCCGGACGGCGCCTTCCTTGAACCGCCATCCGCCTCATCACTGGCCGTTGGCAGGCTCACCATTCGTGTTACAGAGTTGCTTCACTCCACAATCACTCAAAGCTTGCTGCACTACACCGGCGTCCCCATCACTTCTTCTTGCCTGCCCCTGCCGCGGCGCTTGCTGGCGCCGCCGCCTGCACGTCGCGCACCAGCCCCGCGATGCGTGACACATACTTGTCCACATCAAATTTGCGCTTGCAGCTATATGCGACTGAGGACGGGCGACAGGTGTCGGTTCGATGTGCAGAGCGGCCGACCATCCATAAGGCCCCATCAACCCGCTGTCCCGCCTCACCGTCCCGCTGTGGCGGCGCCAAACTGCCCGCCGGCTGCACCAGTTGCCCCCTGTGACGAGCCCAATCCCCAGCACAGGCCCACATGTTCAAGACAGCCCTCAACGGCTTGCTTTGGCACGCAGTTTAAAACAGGCGGGGCTGGGGTCCCAGCAGCGCACGGCATGCCGAGAGGGCCTGCAAGCGGCACTGCGGCAAAAGCCCGGTGATCACACTGAGGGTCAAGTTTGTAAGGAAGGGTAACTTGGATGCCTTTTTGTTCAGCATTTGCAGCGTTGGGCAGTGCCAGGAATCAGCAACGTGATTGCAAGTGAACACAGGACGCTCCACACACACTCAATTGTTTGCCTGTTGCAGCGGCGACGTGCAGGCGTCGAGCAGGCGAGCTAAGCCCTCGGTGGATGGAGGGTAGACGGACTGAGGTGAGGGGCCAGCTGCAAGACACTCTGCTTTGACTTATCGCTACAGTCTGCTCGCGCTGCTACATGGTTCAACTGTCATGCAATCACACAATTCATATCTGGGCTTGCTCGGTTCAACATACGCCAATGTGCTTCTATTCAAATGCATCAACCACACTACTTCGGCACCCTACTGCATCTCACTTTCCTGTTCAGCCGCCCTCGCCGCGCCCAACGCCCTGCACACCCGCCGATGCCCCGCCCGCCAGTCGGCATGCGAGCAGGCGGTGCCGCAGTACCAGGCCACTCGGCACTTTGAGCACCGCTGGCTGCCTGTTCCTTGCCCCGCAGCAGGGCCGCCCTCGCCAGCTAGGTTGGCACAGCGCAGGTAGGCGCAGCTGCGGGCGGCAGCCGCCTGTGCCAGCTCCAGAGCATTGCCTGGCTGCGGCTCGCAGTGCAGCAGTGCTGCAACCGCAGTATGAAGAGCGGCAGCTTCCGAGCCCTGCAGGCAAGGTGTGCGCACAGACCTTAGCACAACATTGATTTGCACTGCCAGCCAAGTGCAGGTGCCAGCGCTGTATGCCCACCTGCGTCTCCAGCCGGTCTGCCAAACCCTCAAGTGCCTGTCGCACGGGTGGGCAGAAAACTAGGGCAGATGGTCCATGCCTGGTCGCAGAGAGCAGTCCTGTCGCCACCTTGATGTCACTCGGCGCTGGCTGGAAAGCGGCAGCGGCCAGCACGGCCTCAGCGTGTGCCACACTCATGGCCAGTGAGCGCCTGCAAAGCAAAGGGATGACAGGCAGGTGCGGTGGTCAGGGTTGCAGTACAGCAGAGGCGGGGATGGTTGGCAGACAGCCAAGAAATGCATCATACCACAACCAGTTGCCTTGTCAGCACACAAAGGCAAAGGGGCCGCCAGCAGCTTGCCTGGGCATAGCTCTGGGCTGTCCTTCAATGCTGGCAGTGCCTGCTTCGACTGTGGCATGACCAGCAATAAACGCCGCTACTGCCATGCTTGACAGCATGCCGTCGAGCAGCACATCAACTGAAATATCAGGCATGGCCAGGCTGCCTGCCGCAATCGAGTGGATGCAGCGACACAGCGTCGTGTGAAGCAGCCATAGCGCCTCAACGGCTGCAGCGCGGTCAGCAGCACTCCAGGAGCCCCGTCTGCTTGTGCCGCTGCATCTAATGTGAATTGCTTGCGACAGAGCGCAAGCTGTGTACGCTAATAAGTATCGTGCCTTGCTCGTGCCCTCAAAATCCACGCCCGCTGCGACTAGCACAGCTCGTTGCTCCGTTGCCTCCTGCGCCAGCGTTGCCAGTGTCGCCACATACGGCAGTGACCGCAGCATTGCTGTCCCAGCTGCACACCAAACTGACACCTCTGCCAGGCTGTCAAGTGGGCGGCAATCACCACGCAAAAGGTCGTTGGGGGCGAACCGCTTTCCTGCGTCTTCCCAGGCCAGCTGCCAGACCAGACCAGCTACTTCGCGGCAACTGCTCAGTGCTGAATCATTCATCAGCAGGACAGGCAGAGGCCCATGTTGTGTTACCGCCTGCGGGGTGTGCTCTGCAAGCACATGAAGAGCGGTGGGCAGCTGAGGCATGGCCAGCAGCAGGGCCTGCAGCACTTGCTGGCGCTGGACGGCTGGCAGTGCCGCACCGCCGTGCTGCTGCTGCCAGCTTGCCACTGCAGCGGAAGCTGTGCCCAGCAGAATGATCATTGCAAACCATGCACTGCACAGTACAACTGGGTCCAAGCTGGTAAGGCGACTGGCAGGGGCTGCTGTAAACAATACAGCAGCACTCTGCAGCACATGCTGCAAGCTGGTGCTGATGCTGTCGCTGCCGGCCGGCTGTGCGAGAAGCTGCTCGAATGTGAGGCACAGACCATGGGAGGTGAGGGCGCTGGTAACGTGTAAGATGTTAAAAACAAAGTCCGCCAAGGCTGGCCATTGGTCGGCTGGCAGCCGAGCTGTCGCTGCCGCTGCATGAAGCATGGGCACCGCCAGCTGTGTCACTAGCTTGTGCTGCAAGGCGGAGTCAAGTTGAAGAGCGGCGGCAAAGTGGCTGAAGGTGGTGCCGGTGCTGGTGATGTAAAAGACGATTGAAGCCACCATGCTCTGCGCATCGCGTGTTGCACCTGCAGCACAGCAGATGGTGGTGTTGAACAGAGGGCAGCAGAGACGACTCGGTATTGCAGAGGCTTACGAATCCAGAAAGCGCCTTCAACCCTTCCTACCTGTGTGATCTGAGGAGGCTTGCAGCATGGACAATGTGCTGACAGCAGCAGACAGCCACGCCAGCAGCGCCTCCGGTGGCGCCTGAGCTGTAAGATGCGAGGCCGTGTTCTTGTTTGTGCTAAATTCTCTCACAAGAAGGCAAAGGAAGTCTGCCTGCTGACGCAGCAAACCCTCCTTCAACGCCGTGCTCAAGCCACCACTGCCAACTTGCTGGACCATCAGCGCACGGCCACACTCCAGCGGCAGCGTGGCGCAGCAGCAAAGTGCGGATGCTGCCCTGTCCAGCTCAAACTTCTTGGAGATTACTGTGAGAGTGCTGCAGACCATGCAGGCCGCCAAAAACTGCGCGATGAAGCCGCTGCTTGGATCAGCGTTGCTGCTGCGCAGCGTAGCAGCCAGGCGAGTGCCAAGAGCACTAAGCCGCCTAGCACCTGCCTGTATGGCCCTGCAATCAAAGCAAACACGGAATCAAATCAATCATCAATCATCATCGCCTCAATCAATAATCAGCAAGCATCTCTCAACCTTTCGTTATAAACTCCAGCATGACATGGGGCAACAGCACACATTGCAATGAGGCACAACCCCACCTGTCCAGTGAGGCGAGTGCCGCAGGGTCTGGAGAGCTACCCATGGCCTGGTTGACAGACTCCAACAGCTGACGAATGCGCTTATTGAAATCTGGGAAAGCAATGGCTGGACCGCTGATCCTGTCACAAACTTCTGCCACCACGCTTGTGACCACACGAGTGACGGAGGCCATGGCTGAGAGGCGGCTGGATTGGCGACGTCGGTGGCGGCGGGGCGTGCAGCCGCAATTGGGCGGTCAACAACTGGCGCCGGTGATGTGAGCCCCGTGTGGTTTTCGTGGATGTCGGAGAGCGTCAGAGGCTCGATCACATCACGGAGCGACTCTCGGTGTTCCTTCTGACCAGTGCACGTTGAATGATGACACGCAGATGCGGAGAGGGACCGGTCGCCGGCCAAGCGAGCGCACTTCTGCACATCCCATCACGTCCCGCCTCTTCGTCCCGCTGTGGCAACGAACTGGCGGCTGGCGGCGGACCTACCCCTGTGGGTTCATCCTCCACACCCTCCTCAGTCCAGAAACGATTAAAAAGAATAGTGCCATTGTTTTGCAGGCATGCTGACGCCTACTTGGAGGCATCGCCATCCGCCCGTGGCCGGACGGCGCCTTCCTTGAACCGCCATCCGCCTCATCACTGGCCGTTGGCAGGCTCACCATTCGTGTTACAGAGTGGCTTCACTCCACAATCACTCAGAGCTTGCTGCACAACACCGGCATCCCAATCACTTCTTCTTGTCTGCCCCTGCCGCGGCGCTTGCTGGCGCCGCCGCCTGCACGTCGCGCACCAGCGCCGCGATGCGCGCCACATACTTGTCCACATCAAACTTGCGCTTGCAGCCCGCGTAGTTCATGTAACGGATCTTACCAAACACCGCCCGCTCAGCCCAGCCCTGCACGCAACTCGGCGCTCCAAATCAGCCAGGTTGTTGCAATCTTCAGCAGTTCCACTGCAGCGACTCAGCCATATCCCAAACAATTGACAAGGGTATTGCCAGCCCACCTGGTCGTGGATGCCGGCCACAGACCACATGCAGCCAACGTATCCGTTGGGGTCGCGCCCATCCAGCTCATACCTGCAGGATGGCAGGGCATCCATGATTTCAATGATGTGGTTTAACAATACAGTGATTTCAATGATGTGTGCAGCTGGAGGTGTGCAGCTGCAGGTGTTCTGCAGCTGGAGGTGTGGCGTGGCGATACCAGCAGGCAAGGGTGGCAGGAGGGCAGAGGCCTGATGCCTTTCTCGAAACAACCTCTTGGACAGAACCCGCAAACCAACGGGCAGAGGCCACTGACTGACGTGACAGTTCACAGCAAAAAGGAAAGCAGTGTGTTTCTGATCTCACTTGTCGTTGAGCCAGATGGAGACTTCCAGCGCTTCCTCTGGTGACTCAGTCCACTGCACATAACACAGAGAGTGCGGCAACAGAAATGGCGGGCACACCGTTGGCAGCTCCGCAGCGTGAATGAAAGACAGAGACCGTGCCCCCACAGCCAGGCAGACATTGGTGTACACCGGGGAGCGGCACGACACTCTGCACGTGCCACGTCGATGGTAGCAGAGGTGCACACACGGCCACCGCCCTGCCACTGCCGCTGTCTGCTCTTCGGCTGCTACTGACGGGCATGCCAGTGCGAGCACATTCCGCCCAGACTTGCCTCGAGAATCTTCTTGGCCCAGTACATGCGCAGGAAGCCGTGCATCTTGCCGGCATGCACCATCTCCAGCTGCGCCGCGTTCCACAGCTTGTCGTGCGTCAGCCCCTTTTCAAACTGCTCCCTGCACCGCGGCGGCGCACGTAAAAGCAGCGTGACTTGGCTGGCAGAGCAAGGAAGCTGGAATCTGGTACCATGGGGAACAGCGATGCAAACCAGCTTGAGCAGCGACTCCAGCCTCTGCCCCACGTCGTGCACTGCTCAAACCCATCACAGGGTCTGGTACCTGGGCTGAGAGCTCCCTCTCAGCAACACTGTCAGCAACCCAAGCCCGCCAGAAGCAGTGCGAACAAACAAAAAAGCTGTAAATTTGTTCAAAAACCAGGCACACACCCCTCCTTACTTGGTGTACAGATGCTCGCGCTTGTCCGCCCTGTGGGCATCCAGTGAGTTGCGGGCCCAGTCGTAGGCAGCATCCAGTGAGTCGTAGTTGGGCACGTAGTAGCAGTAGTTGTCTGTAATCAAATAGTTTGGGAGGAGCCAGGATCAAAGGAGCAAGCCAGGCGATGGGTGTTGGAAGCAGCCAGGTGCAGGAAGCACGTAACGCCGTGTGCTGTGTGGGGCGGTGCACAAGGCAAACTCAGCAAGAGGAATTGCGAGCTGTAGGACCAAGCTTCAGCACCGGCTGAAGCGAAGCGCTGGCTACGAAACAGAATGGCGGCCCTGCTGCCACCTCACCTGCAAGCTCACGCCGCACGATCAGCTCCTCCAGGAATCCTTCGACAGCTGCCTGCAACACAATCAGCGGCAGCAAACAACACAGGGCGCATTGCACAATAGCAACAGCCCAGAGCGACAAAACAGCCATGACAGAAAGGTTACGGAAGCAGGCAGCAGGCACAGGGCAGTACTGCTGGTGGCTGTCCCCAGGAGCTCAGCAGGCACACCCCCCTGTCTCAACATGCTCAGCCGCCTCCTCATCACACACACACACATCACCACTTGCAATCCCTCGGACCACATGTATCAAAGCCCACCTTGTTAGAGGCCTTCTTGCGAACAGCCTCGATGGCAGCCCGCTGCGGCGACAGCTGGCCAAAGTGCAGGTACGGTGACAGGTTGGACAGCGCGTCAATGGTGGGATCATTCCGCTTCTCGTGATAGTACGAGAGGCGCGCCTTGCTGCCGAGGAAGCCTTTCTCGCCCAGCAGAGCCTGCCATAGGGTGAGCGACATCAAAGCAAATGGCGGTGTGAGACAGCAGAGTGCAGAGTTGACAGGGTGATGAGAGGTGACACCTGCCCTTGGTGCCAGTTCGTCAGGTCACAACTTGCGCAGCGATGCAAGTTTGAGGTCGGTTGCACGCAAGGCGGCTGACACACAGCTGACAATGCAAGGCAGGACCGTACAGTGCAGTACAGGGGTCTCTGTACCGCTGTACCGCACCTCCATTGCAGCATCTTCTCCTGGTGAGCACCACTTCACTTCCGGCACCTCTTTGCCACGCTCCAGCACCTCGGCAATCAGGGCATCCCAATCCACTGCCTCAGGATTCACCGCGCACGTCCACGCAGCCTGTGGGGCAGCAAGCAGCAGCGACGGTGTGCACAACTCCAGCAGTGCAACGCACGTCTGCATTGCCAGGCAGTGAGCCGCGCCGCTTGGGCAAACCAGAACCAGTCACGGCTAGCCGCCCAGCCCTGCTGCCGTCCTTGGAAAACCATCCAGAGCACAGCCAGCCCAGCAAACCACGCAGCACTGCAATCACTGACCGCAGGCACCTGGCCAGCTTGCACCACAGTCGGTTGCGCCTGCAGTACCGACAGTAGCCGCGAAGCTGAAGCATTTTCACCCACTCCACAAGCAGGCCCCTGCCTACCTGCGGTGCCAGCTCTGGGTAGTCTGTGAGGAACTCTGGCAGCTTGGAATGAATCTTGGGTCGGATGGTGCGGGCGGCGTACTCACGCTTCTCTGCGGTACAACAGACAGAAGCGGTACAGTTGGGAGGTACAATGGCCGTCAGCAGGAACAGATCATGTGTGGTGCAGCATCCAGCAATCACAACACGGGCAGCGCACAGCTTTGACGCAGAGCTCCTGTGTGCTCAAGCTGGACCTGGGAGCCGCGCAGGCTCCGCAAATGTGGCTGCCCTCTGGCTCAGCCAAACCCGCAGCAGTTCTCCAGGCTGGCCCTTGCCTCCCCTACCCTTGCCGAGCCCAGAAAGCTCGCCCTTGCTTGCAGCGGAGTGGCTGCTGCGCACACCTGAGGCCACCCAGGCAGGCACCACGTTGTGTGCATCCACCTCGTGGAACGGCACCTCCAGCTTCGCCGCCACGGCGTCCCGCCACTGCCGCCCCAAACGCAGCGACGCAAAGTCGGTGACCAGCAGAGAGGCGCCTGTGTCTTTGACCAGCTGCGGCACTGTCTCAACGGGATCACCTGCGCAGCAGGCAGCAGCATGGCAGGAGCAGGGTTGATGGGGGCGAGGAAAGAAAGAAAGACCGTAGGCGCGGGTTGATAATGCCAGCCAGGTGGGTGGCCCACGACGTGCCCGTGGGGGCTGAGGAGCGTGCACAAGGCACAGGGAGAGGCAGGTGAGGACAGATGGCGAAGCTTCCTGCTCAGAACAGTGCAAAAAGAAACCCATGCATTGCCGGAAACCGCTGCATGCAGCATGGCGAGCGCGAGGACAGTACAGCCAGTACAGCGGCCATGACTGGAAAGGCAGCAGATGCGGGGACACGGGCTGCTGCATGCGCTGCCCCCACTGCCATGACGGGCAGCCAGCGGCGGACCGACAGCGGCGCGCAAACGCACCTTTGAGCAGGAAGAAAGGGATGTTGAGGGCCTCGAGTTTGGGCTGCATCAGGCGCAGCCCCCGCACCATGAAGCCAAACTGCCTCGCGCCAGCTCCCAGGTACTGTGTGACCTGCATGTAGTGCGGTCAGCAAGCGGCAGAGAGCCAAACAACACAAGTCAGATGGACGGCAAAACTCATTGACATGCTGTGGCACTGAAGAAAGGGAGTGCTCGCGATGCCACGTGGCAGAAGCATTAGACAGGAGCATGAGGTTGGTTCTGCGACCGCCTTCACACCAAACGCAGCAGACTCAGCGAGGAAAGAAATGAGTGTGACAGGATAAGGCCAGGGGAGCTGCAAGATGCAATGAAAGGAGCACAGGACGGAGCATGCCATCAGCCGCTGCCCCAGCAGCGGCAGCGACAGCGGCTGGAAGGCACATCTTACCAGGTTGAATGCAACTGCGACGGGCACGCCGCGCTTGGAGGCTTCTGCTGCTGCGTGCAGCAGGGCCCAGTTGTCTCTCACACGCTGGTCTCGAGACATCCTGCACACAGTCACTGGATACTGCTCGACCCTACAAACCTTCAACAGTTGTCATAGCCACTCTGGGACGGGGCGTACCAATATATAACTGGGCCCTCGCCCTCGACGGCTCCCTTGCGCAGCTCATGCATGCGCCTGGGGTTGACCGCCAGCAGCTTGGTGGCTGCTTTCTTCGAGGGACCAGCCTCCAGCGCCTCTGCCGCCTTGCGTTTGTCACCGTCGGCCGACATACCGACAGGTGCCGCCGCTGAACCCTCCACCTGCAGCTCTATGTCTGGAAAGGGGCGCGATCCGGCCGCTGATGTTCGCAATAGTTGCAGACGGGGCAGGGACCGGCAGGCGGGATTTGCCAGGCGCCACGCTCTCGCCCCAACTAAAACAGCCAGCGTCCCGAGTCTGCAGGCTGCACAAACACGCTCTCACTCGAGAGGTGAAGGTTGGGAGCGCAGATCCGAGCGACGACTGGCACAACTTTGTGGAAAACTGGCGGAACGGTACATCCCTCACGCCGCCGCATCGGTGGCAGCGATGCTGTTCTAGGAAACAACCACACTGACAGTCACTCCATCGTTAACAAACCGCGTAAGTTGATGAGCTGGGTGCTGCGGCACCGCCTACTCGCATGCCGACTGGCGGGCGGGGCATCGGCGGGTGTGCAGGGCGCTGAGGGCGGCAAGGCTACGGAGCAGGGGAGTGCAGGGGTTGAGGTGTAGCGTGTGTCTCGTTGTCACATAGTTTAGACTCCTGAGCATATGACCTGCAAGCTGATATCCGTCAGGCAGGATGGTGCTCAGCTCACCGCAGTGGCGGGCAGTCTTGACACATTGCCAGCTAGCTTGCCAGCCCAGCAAGTGGCAGCCTTGCGTATTGCAGTGCTGGGAGTGGTAGAGACAAAGGCGAACAGCACAGGGTCCTGTGCAAGGGCGCTGCACAAGAGGTTCAATGCCAAACTTGCTGCAAGCCGGCTCTGTTGCACACTCTGCATGCGGCACAGCCAGCACCTCAATGGCGTTCACCATGCCGCTTGGTTCCAAGCCCCATCCCAGCGGTTGAAGGCAACAGCCACCAGTGCTGTTTGTGGCGCATGCCTGAGTCATCTGTGCAGCCGGGCATGCCACTGTTTACACGCATTGTGAGCCATGCTGCAGGGCCACCGGCGCCGCTGCTTGCAAAAGGCGGCCCACATCCAGGCCGGCTGCTGCATGACAGCGATGGCGTCTGGCAGCAAAGAAGCGAGACCTGCGGCCGTGTGGAAGTCGCATGCAAGCGGGATCACTTCAGGCGCCGGCGGCCAAGGGTGGAAGCAGGGGATCACATTCTACAGAGGGATCCGTCAAGGGGTGACCTGCGATGTGCAGAAATGGAGGCACAGTGAGAATGGCCGTCACCGAGTGCTGATTGATAGCCAGGCCCTCTTTCCCCGCAGGCTTTGTGCACTCGCCCTCAGGGGCCATGCAATCTTTCGTCCCACCTCTTATCGGCTGGCTCGCCACTCTTTGAATCGCTGCACGCCCCTCGCCCCACCAGCATCCAAACACCGCTGTCACTGAGCCAGACACCACTGCGTGCAAACCGAGCCAGCGCCAGTCGGTTCAGCAGCACGCCCGCCATCGCCACCGCCTGCGATGGCGCCCGCTGCCGCTGGTGCGATTGCGACTGTAGTGGCGGAAGTGTGCGATATGGACAGCAGCAGCACCTCCTACGATGGTATGGTACCTCGAATAAACGTCCTTTGGGGTCAGCTGAAAGGTGTCCTGACCGGGTCACCTGATGCCGAGACGGTCTCGGCTCTGGACAGGTGCGGTTGCGTCTCCGCAGCGCCTGCCCATGTTGAGATCATGCTCTTTGGGAGTTAAGCTGGTGAGACAAGCATTGAGCTGATAGCAGTCGCCGCTTGCTTCATGCTTCGTGCAGGGCCATTGAAACAGGTGCCCGGCAGCTGACGACGCTGGGCACCCGCCTCGCTGCTGTGGTGCTCAAGGGCAACGCTGCAACGGTGGCGACCATTGAACAGCAGCTCACACTGGCCTGCACACTTGCCACAAACCTGGCAACCATTGCTTCTGAGTATCACCTGGTCAGGGCAGCACCAGCGCTGTGCGGCTGTGTTACGTTGCCGCTGGAATGTGGCCACGCTCTGATGACCAGGGCAGCAGTCAGCGGCAGCGAGATCTCTCGGGACACAGCTGCCATTCTGCAGAACCAGGCACGGCTGCTCGCCTTCGTCATGGGTCCACATCTTGGGCACCGAGCACTTGCTGCGCAGCTGGCAGCACCTGAGCCGCTGCTGGCTTGGCTGTCTGCAGCTGCCAGCACAACGCTTGCGCTGCACGGCCCCTTGCACGGCAGAGGTGAGTGGTTTGTGTGCTGTGTTCGTGGAAGTCAGAGAGTCCCAGTCTTGACAAATTACGCTGCCAACATCTTGATATTGTCTTCGCGTGCCCTCTCTCGCCCGTCGCAAATGCAGGTTTGCTCTTAGAGGCGCAGCTTTGCCTTGCCAGCCTTGTTGCCATCATGATGTCGGACGTTCTTCAGCCTCACTACTTGGCGCTGCGGCGCGATAGCGGCCTTCAACACAATCTGGTGCAGATGTTGGTTCCTGCGTTACACGCGGCGGCGGTGGCAATGCAGCTACCTCCTGACCGACGGCCTGGCGAGTCAAATTGGAATACGTTGGACGATCTCTTGATCGCCTTGCTAAGTGAGCCGCTGTTCCATATTTTTGCGGAGCAGCTAGAATCAAGCTCTGGCGGCGGCTTTGGCCCGTTTGTGCAGCGCGTGCTGCAGAGCACATGCCAGTTGTTTGCAGCAGCACCTGCCAGCTGCCCTGTTGAGTTGACAGGGAGCAACTTTGCAGCCCTCTGGCAGAAGCTGGCAAGTTTGCTGGCCACAATCTGCTGCCAAATGGGCGAGAGCTTCCAGCAGCAGCAGCAACAACGCGGCACAGCAGTGCCAGACGCGCAGCGCCAGCAGGCGGCACGGTCGCTGCTGCAGGCCTTGTCTCGGCTTCCAACAGCTCTGCGAGTGGCAGCTGGCGCTCTAACCAATGACGTGTTGCAGGACTGGTGCATAATACTTGGTACAATGGACCAGCTGTCGGTTCAAGAGCCAGGGCTGTCAACCAATCACAGAAGCACTGCAGCGGGTGGCGTTCGCGGGTACCACGTGATTGACAGCCTGGCTGACGTGCCAGCATGGTGTTCAGCCGGCACAGCACTGCTGCGAGCGTTGCCGCACTCAGCGTCGTTGGCAGTGATGTCAGGATGTGAACAGGCGCAGCTATCCGAGTCAGCGACGGCACGCCAGCACCATATGGCAGGTCAGCAGCCTAGTGAACCGATCGCGCTTCTCCAACCACTGGGCAAGTTTAGCTCCAAAGTGGCTGCTACTGTTGTGAATGAGGTTGTCAGATACTGCGGCACTCTGGCCAGCGGAGGCCCCTGGAGCGCTGCAGATGGCGCGATAGCAGGCGAGGCGCTGTGGCAGCTGCACACGGCGCTGTGTCGCTGCATTCACTCAGTTGCAGCTGGCAGTCTGCGGATGGCTGCTATCCCTGTCGGTTTGCCGTCCCTCGTTTTGAACGCTGCAGCTTGTGTCAGTTCGGCAACGCCTGCGACTGCCGATGGCACTGCTGCTGGTGGTGCCAGGTATGCCATTGGCAAGCTGCCAGTGCTGACTGATATGCTCATTTCACCCCAAGAGCTGTGATGTGCCCTCAACTTCCCTTGCTGTGCACTTTGTTCATCAAATCTACCCCCTCTGCATTTGGCTTGCAGGCACCTGCTGGCCATGAGTGTGGCGCAAGCTGAGGCCGTGCTGGCTGCCGTCTCCCTCCAGCCAGCACTGGCAGATGAGCATGTGGCGGTCGGACTGCTCAGAGCTATCAGGCATGGACCGCCTGTGCTGGCCACCATTTCACCCTTGCGACAGGCACTCGAGGGTTTGGCAAAGGGCCTACAAAGGGAGGTGAGCGTACAACGCTGGCAATTGAAGTGGCCAAGCAATGCATTATGGTGTTGTATCATGGGCTATATCCAAACTCTGCCTGCAGAGTTCTGCTGCTGCTGCCTCTTCTCTGGATGAGGTTGCCGCACTGCTGCACCGTGAGCCGCAGCCAGGCGATGGGCTGGCGCTGGCGCAGGTGGCTGCCACCCGCAGCTGCGCCTACCTTAGATGTGCCAACCTGGCTGGCGAGGGCGGCCCCGCTGCGGGGCAGGGGGCAGGCAGCCAGCGGTGCTCCAAGTGCCGAGTGGCTTGGTACTGCGGCACAGCCTGCTCGCATGCCGACTGGCAGGCGGGCATCGGCGGATGTGCAGAGCGCTGGGGGCGGCGAAGCTGGCGGAGCAGGAGCGTGCGGGGTAGTGAGGTGTACAATGTGTGTCCGGTTCTTGTTTATAATAGTTTTACCTCTTTCAGGACTGCGTGCACGTTGATTGCAGCTCATGTAAGGCGCCCCGAGGAAAGAAGATGCGTTTACACAGCATGACATCGCAGTCATCATTCGCTGGTCAAAGCGTAGTAGTATAAATAACAACAATTGACACGATTAACGAATTATTGAATTAGATTTGACTTATACAGCTCTTCACGCCACTCGCCAAACTGCCCCGGCCAGCATCTTGCCACCGACTATGTTGCTTGGGGGAACAGGGCTGACACAAAGGCCTCGATCTCTCCCCCAATGCCCTGGCTGTCGTGCAAGCCTTCGATCAAGGGGCGGGGGATGCCCGACGCGCCGTGTGCGGCCCCCAGTATGGCACCCAAAGCGCTGCCGCGGTGGCAGTTCTCACCGCCGACGTTTGTGTTGGCCAGCACGCCGTCCTCAAAGCTGTCGGCATGCTGGTACGCCAGATACAGAACACTGAGGCAGGGTCAACGGGGGTGCAGGGGCAGGCAGTTAATATACCTATAGCACCAGCTGCATGCCTGTTAGGAGGAGGCGATCCCAGTGGATGCAGGGCCAATCTACTTGCAGGGCCAAGCCCAGCACCGAGCAAACCTAGGAAACGAGTCTGTGATGTAGCACGCGCTGCCATACACCCGGTGCACTACATCCACGTCACTGTAGCCGTACCGCAACACACTGCCTGCACGCAAGCACACAACCAGGGTAAGGCAGGCGAGCGACAGGGGCAGCATGCAGTGAAAGAGCAGTGCAAACGGCCCAGCCGCCTCCCTGCTGTGCAAGCCCCACTGCTGGTGCTGCAGGAAGTAACGGAATGCAACCACTGAGGCAGCCACGAGCCGGCAGAGCAAGCAAGCAAGTGGTGGCAGCGAGCAGCTGCACCGCAAATTGTTTGACAGGCACCAACGGTATGGCACAAACCAGCAAGCAGGCGAGGTGGGTAGGCAGGCATGTGCCTGTTGGAGCTCACTCAGGTCCATGCCGATGTCCTTTGCAGCGGAGCATACCGCCTCTCTCAAGTCCCGCCCCTGTGTGACCTCCACCAGTAGCTTTGAGTACACCTGCAGGGCCGTGCAAGAGGACGCACTGATGCAGCTGGCAAGAGCTTTGCCGCCGGTAATACTGCCGCTGCACCCAGCGCTACGCTGTCTACGCTGCGGCCAGTGCCGTCCACATCACCACATTGCAGCTGCTGAAGTCACATAGACAGCATATCGATTCAGAGTGGGGGCTGCTTACGCCATACTGCTTGCGCCAAACGACACACCTTTGCGTTTGCAGCCAATGCTTGCGACTCGTGGGTGAGGGCCAGGTGGCGCACCGCCGCCGCCTGGGCAGCTTCCAAGCCGTCCCGCATGGCGCCCAGGATGACTGGCGGCAGCGTCACAAACCCGCCAATGGAAGCCGTGTTGTGCCCCTCCGTGCCTTTCGTGCACTGCTCCGGTGGCACCCCAGCCGCCCAATTCCTGTGTGCGGTCACAGCAAGCGGCAGGTGCAGCACAGTTCGGACAGGCATGCCGCTGACCAGGCCTGCACAGCCAAGGTGCTGCTGGCAGAGGTGCCTCCCCGCCTTCCCGGCCAGTTCACACTCAGGCAGGCAGCAGCGTGTATCAGCACCAGCCCCGCATGTTAAACCAGGGGGCAGAGCAGCTGCTAGAAGCCTGCCCGCCTCCTCTCCCATGTATCATGCACCATCCGCAAGTTTCATGCACAAACCTATGTCAGGCCGTTCTCACAACAAACATGCAGGCGCAGGCAAGCGCCCAACCGCCCCCAACCGCCCCGGCCACGCTTCCACACACCTGAAAAAGTCGCGGTGGTACGACTCAGCATATGTGTCGTTGTGAGATCCAGGCGTGGTCATGAACTTCACATAGCTGCGGGATGAGGGGAGGGGAGACGATGAGGCACAGCCTTGGGTAAGAGCGGGTTTGCCACAGCGGCACAGGCATGAAGGGCAGAGAGCAGCAGCGCTGGGAGCATTGCGTTTGTATTACAATTGGGGAATCGGTCCGGCGCAGCTGCTTCAATATCGTTTGTTCTGGGCGTGACATGCCCTCCACTCCTGCATCTGCTGGGCTGCCTGCAACAGCCATGACATGCACCTCTCTCCACCACACCAACTCCCAGTGGCAGCCGCCAGCCGCCAGCAGCTGACTCACTCTTGCAGGAAGCCCTCTTGGCTGTACCCGCCCCGGATGGCCATGCCTCTGGTGACAACACGAGCACACAGTGCGTTCAAGGTGTTTTCGCCTGCCTGCATGCCTTCGTGGTAGTGGACATTCTGCATGGCATGGCAGCAGCGCAGATCAACAGCCAGGAAAGTCAGTTGGTAGGGACGCAAACAAGAGGTGAGGTAAACCTGAGGCAACAGATGTTCTCTTTTTGTGAGCTGGTTTTCCATGCGCTGGTCATATGCATCTGGCAGCAGCCCTGCAACCAGCCAGCCTGCCTGCCTGTGCCCCCATCATCCCTGGCTCCAGAGTTACCCCGCAGCTCACCGGCTTGCCCCAGCGCTCGTGCTTGCCGTGATTGATCACGTCTCCAACAATGCGGCCTCCCTGGCTGCCCCGCCCGTGTCCCCCTGTGTTGCTGACACTCATGATGCTCCCCGGGTGGCGCTCCTTAGGTGCAACATAGCCAGTGATGCGCCCGAAATCGCGCTGCAAGGTTCGTACGTCATAGTACCAGTGCACCGGCATGGAGAGCGCATCAGCAATGTAAATGCCTGCATGCGGGCGGGAGCAAGGCAGGTCGAGTGTGGCGGCAGCGGCGGCCGCGGGAAGAGAGTGTTCAATTCAGCCAGTCCTGCGGCATGGCGCCGGCCACACAGCTGCCCTGCATGATCGCGCTCACCCCACAACGCTCCTCGCACTCTGTCGGCCAGCATTGCCGGCGAAAGCGCTGTGAGTGGCGCCATCGCGTTGAATGAGCCGCCGCACGCACACGGACGCACTGTGCAAGTGAAATGTGGTTAAATGTTATGTCATGCGCCGCAAAATTGAGTTGCATCATCGGCGGTGGCGGTGCCCATGTCATGCCATCATGATCACAGTAAGCCTGGTTGCCAAGCAAGGTTTACAGATGCAGTGGAGCTCGTCAGGTGTTCCAGTGCTCAAAGCTGTTGATGTCGGCTCCCTCGTCGAAGCCGCCACTCAACACCTTCATGCCCACCTGCACAGGCAGGCTCCACATCCGGCTTCAGGGCTACTCACAAGTCAGCACAGTTGATGCCCGCCGCTCCCTGCGAGCAGGTCACGGTGTCTGATCCCTGCTGCTGCTGCTGCTGCTGCACCCTGCAGTCACCTGCTTGTCGTACTTCGTGCGCCGCCGCTCGTCAAACTGCAGCCACCCGGGCACCTCCCGAAGCTCCTCTGCCGTCAGCGGGTTGCCGTGCAGAGACAGCGTGGCGAGTGCGGGGCACCCGCTCAGCAGCGCGGGGGGCACCGTGCGCAGCCTGCAGCAGGGCACAGCAGGAGGGCTGGCTGAGGCAGCAGTTACAGACGGCAAGCTGGAGAACTGGCCAACATATATATCTACTGGCCGGCCAACATACATCAGCGCCTCGCAGGGTGTCCTGTGCAGCCCTCCTGGAAAGGATGGACTCTCCTACGGTACACTTGCCCATACCCTCCTCAGGAGTGCTCAGGAGTGGCCCTCCTGGTGCTGAAGGGCCGCCCCACCTGTTGTTGTCAGCAAACAGGGCCTTCAGGCTGCTCAGCTGGCCCAGCTCCGCAGGCAGCGCCGCCAGCTGGTTGTCCCTCACATCCAGCTCCTCCAGCTGGCTGCAGCTGCCCAGCGCTGGCGGCAGCGCGGGCAGCTGGTTGCCTCTCAACGAGAGCACCCAAAGGTGTTGCAGGCCGCTCATGGTACTGGGCAAGCTGGCTGCGGGTTTGGCAGCCACGGCAGGGAAGCGCAACAAAACCCAGGAACACAGAGTCACGAGGCAGTGCAGTGATGCATGCAGCTGCAAGCCAGCTTGCGCAAATACGAGCATAAAGCAGAGAAGAAGAAGGGCACTCGGGGGGGGGGGCAAGGAGGGCACGCATTACATTTTCCCTCACCTATTTTGTTGCCGTTCAGGCTGAGTTTCTGCAAGCGGGTCAGGCCCGACACACACTCTGGGACGGTTGTAAGGCAGTTGTCATCTGCCGCCAGCACCACCAGCTGCGAGAGCCCCGCCAGCAGCTGCCAGGGCATGCCGTCGTCTGCCAATCGGTTGATGGACAGGCGCAGACGCTGCAGCGCGGTGAGCTGGCTGATGCACTGCGGCAGCGAGGTCAGTGCATTGCCGCCGCAGTCCAGCACCCGTATGCAAGGAGCTGTGGAGGGATCAAAGAGCTCTGGCGGCAGCTGGGTGAGTTTGAGGTCCCGCAGGGCTGCAATGCCAGTCTTGGCCCAGGAGGCGGCACGCTGTGCCATGCTGGCAGCCACCGAGCTCGCAGCAGCGGCAGAGGCAGACGCCACGGCGATGCCCCGCTGCCTGGCCTGGTCAGTAAGCTGCTGGCGGCCGCGCTCCAGGGCCTGCTGCCTTCCGAGGCGAGCTGCCTCCAGTGCGTTTGCACCCTGGCTCGCGGTGCCAGCCGCCGCCAACAGCATGAGCTTGGCGCCCGGCTTGACGCCTGCAGCTGCCAGCGTGCCTGCTCGCCCGCTGATCACCTTGCCGCTCGACATGATCTTCTGCTTGCGTGCCTGCAGCAGTGGTGTTTTGCAGGAATGCAGGAGTGGCGGCATGAGAAGCGGTTGGGCCGTGCCGATGGCGGGAGTGGCACGGAACGTTTGGGACGCACCACGAGGCCCGTCTGCGTCTCCAGGTGCTGCTGCAGCTCCGCCACGGTGTTTTCTGGGCCGAGAGGCACCGAAAGCGTGCCTTGTTGAAATCTGACACTGAGGGTCATGTTTTACAGATTTAGCAATCCACGCCTGTCTCTTCTGGCGAGTGGTGCATCGCAGGCGCTTGAAATCAGGAAATGGTACGGCATGTACCGTGCAAAACAAAACCCCCAACACAAAAGCAAGATCACGCACTGTGCATGCACTTCTATCAGCTGGCAAATCATTTTCCACGGCATCAAGGCCGACTCGCAACGTTCTGCACACAAACTTCGCACACATCACCGCGATGGAGGAGTCTATGATTGCCACGCTCCTTCTGATGTTTTTCGGGGCTTTGGCATGTGGCGTGGTGCCGTTCTTTTTGCGCGTCAAAGAGACCCACCTCCAAACTCTCTCTGCACTGGGTGCTGGGCTCATGATTGGCTCTGCCCTGGCTGTCATCATCCCGGAAGGCTTCCACGGCTTTGCACAGGCAAGGGTATTCCCCCCTTTACAGTTATTCACCAGCCGCCACTTGCTGCCGCCGCTCATCCTGTCACCTCGTTACCCATGTTTTCCTCCAGGCTGCATCGCACGGCCACGACCACGACCATCACGGCCACGACCACGACCATCACGAGCACAAGGGCCATGCGCATGATCATGAACATGAGGGCGGCCTGCCAGAAGGCATGGCTGGCCTGGTGCTGGTCATCGGCTTCCTCGCAATGCTGCTGCTAGACCACCTGCAGCACGCATTTGGAGGCAGCTGCGGAGCACCCGGCCACAGCCACGCCCACGGCACGAGCCACAGTCACGCCCACGGCACCAGCTGCAGCACCGGACAGGAGACGCAGAGAGGGCGGTCGCCATCGCCACGTGCCAAGGGCGGCAAGAAGGCTGCCGTAGCTGACGACAGCTCCGCCGCCAAAAATGCGCCTGCACCTGGCAGCGAAGCAGCTGCAGCCGTGCCAGTTACCGACTGCACCGGCAAAGCCAAGAAAGGTGAGAGGACAGCCTTGCTGGCCGGGCTGCAGCTGCTGATGCGTGCATGGCGCTGCCATCTCTCCTCGAGGCCCCCACCCAAGAGGCATTGCAGCATCTGTGATCCAGCATACAGTGCACATTTCGCCCCGCTTAGCCGTTTGCTTGCTGCCGGCCTCCTCGATGCGCTGCAGGCATGCCGCCGCCCTCCCCGGCCAGCACTCCAGACCCCCAGAGCGCGATCACAGGGCTGGTCATCCACTGTGCTGCCGACGGGTTGGCCATGGGGGCTGCTTTCCTCAGCGGCGATGCGCGGCTGTCCATGCTGATTGCCGCAGCCATGGTGCTGCACAAGGCGCCCATGGCCTTTGGGCTGGCCACCTACCTCATGGCCTGCCAGTGGAGCTTCCAGCGCTCACGGCGCACGCTGCTGCTGTTTGCGGCGACAGCTCCCACCGCCACGCTTGCCACCTATGCGACCCTGGGCTCGCTGGCCGTGCTTTCCTCACCGGCCGCCGTCGCTCTCTGCGTCATCTTCTCAGGCGGCACCTTCCTGTATGCTGCCACCATGCACATCCTCCCCGAGGTCCTGCACAGCGGCGGTGGCGGGCGCATGAGTGTCGCGCAGCTTTCGGCGGTGACGCTGGGCAGCCTACTGCCTGTGCTGCTGAGCTGGGGCCATCACCATTAGTTTGCTTCCCCTGATGCATCCCCCTCCCCAGCTGGCTTGCTACAATTTCTCAATCCCTTGCCTCCTGTAAGTCACCCCAAGCCGGGTTCGTTGCAGTAAGGAAAGCCTGGCATCAGGATTTGCGGCTGCGGGCTGCGCTGCATGCAGAGGTGTGCAACAGAGCCGGCTTGCAGCAAGTTCGGCATCACACCACTTGTGCAGCAAGCTCTTGCACAGGAGCCTGTGCTGCTTGCCTCTGTCTCCGCTACTTCCAGCGCCGCCACCCAGGAGGCCTTCACTCGTGGGACTGGCAAGCTGGCTGGCCACGTGTCTGACTTCCCGGCACTGTGCTTTACCGGTAAGCTGAGCACCTTCTTGCCAGGCGAAATCCAGCTTGCAGGTCATATGCTCAAGAGACGATTCCCACAACATAACAACAAGACACACGCTACACCTCACTACCCCACACGTTCCTGCTCCGCCAGCCTCGCCGCCCCCAGCGCCCTGCACACCCGCCGATGCCCCGCCCGCCAGTCGGCATGCGAGCAAGCGGTGCCACAGTACCAGGCCACTCGGCACTTTGAGCACCGCTGGCTGCCTGCCCCCTGCCCCGCAGCAGGGCCGCCCTCGCCGGCCAGGTTGGCACAGCGCAGGTAGGCGCAGCTGCGGGTGAAAGCCACCTGTGCCAGCTCCAGACCATCGCCTGGCTGCGGCTCGCGTTGCAGCGATGCGGCATGAAGCGAGGCAGCAGCAGCAGAGCCCTGCAGGCAGGAAGCACAGCGTGTGCACATCATGGAGTGCGCAGCCTGGCAGATGGAAGTGCCTGCACTGCAAGCTCACCTCATCAGCAGTGCCCAGCTTCTCTGCCAAACGCTGCAATGCCTGCTGCACAGGTGGGCTGCCGGCCAACGCTGCCGGCCCATGCCTGATTGCTATGAGCAGTGCTTCCACCACCTCCTCATCTGCCGGTGCTGGCTGGCCGGAGTTGACAGCAGCCAGCACGGCCTCAGCTTGCGCCACACTCATGACCAGCAGATGCCTGCAAGGGCGGTGGGTAGGTGACACACCGCAAACCAAGACAATTGGATGCACTTCACAGCTCCTGGGGCCAGAAGAGCATAACAGGCACTGGCAGCTTGCCAATGGCATACCTGGCACCACAGGCGGCAGTCCCATCGGCAGTCGCAGGCGTTGCCGCACTGACGCAAGCTGCAGCGTTCAAAACGAAGGACAGCACAGTGACAGGCATGGCAGCCGTAGCTAGGCTGCCCGCTGCAATTGAGTGAATGCAGCGACACAGCGCCGTGTGCAGCTGCCACAGCGCCTCGCCTGCTGCAGCGCTGTCGGCAGCACTCCAGGGGCCTCCGCTGGCCAGAGTGCCGCAGTACGTGGCAATCTCATCCACAATGCTGCAAACCACATACGCAATTTCCAGAGCACCACCCACTAACCCTAAGTCTGGCTGCTCCTCTGCTTGCTTCTGCTGGTCTGCCAGCGCTGACACTGTCACCGCGTGTGGCAACGCTCGCAGCAGTGCTGTGCCGGCTAAACACAATGCCGGCAGGTCTGCCAGGCTGTCAATCGTGTGGTACCCGCAAACGCCATTGGCTGCAGCGCTGCTGTGACTGGCTGACTGCTCTGGCTCTTGAACCGACAGCCGGTGCATCGTACGGAGAATTGTGCACCAACCATCCAACACACAATGGCCAGATGCCAATCGCAGAGCTGTGGGCAGCCGCGACAAGGCCTGCAGCAGCAGCCGTACTGCCTTCTGGCGCTGCGCGTCCGGCACTGCTGTGCCACGTTCTTGCTGCTGGTGCTGCTGGTTGCTGCAAGTCATGCCCAGCAAAGCGGCCAGGTTGTGCCACAGGGCTGCAAACTTGCTGCTTGTCAGCTCAACAGGACAGCTGGAAGGCGCTGCTGCAATCAACTGGCACGTGCTCTGCAGCATGCGCAATGCATAACGGCTGAAGCCGCCGCAGGAGCTTGACTCTAGCTGCTCTAAAAATGTGTCGAACAGCGGTTCACTTAGCAAGGCAACCAGAATTTGTTCCAACGCATCCCATCTCAGGTTGCCGGGCCGTCGGTCAGGCGGCAGCTGCATTGCCGTTGCTGCTGTGTGTA
Source organism: Chlorella vulgaris (assembly GCA_023343905.1). Taxonomy (NCBI): domain Eukaryota; kingdom Viridiplantae; phylum Chlorophyta; class Trebouxiophyceae; order Chlorellales; family Chlorellaceae; genus Chlorella; species Chlorella vulgaris. Next base: position 2,145,164 of record SIDB01000004.1, read on the forward strand.
GCGCAGGAACCAGCACCTGCACCAGGCTGTGCTGCAGGCCACTGTCGCGCTGCAGCGCCAAGTAGTGAGGCTGAAAAACGTTGTCCACGAACATGATGACAGCCAAGCCAGCAAAGAAAATCTGCATCTCCAAGCGCAGACCTGTATCCGTGACGGGTGAGAGCGGGCACGCAAAGGCAGTTTCGGAATGTTGGCAACGCAGTTTGTTGTCAAGACTAGGACCCTCTGACTTGAACGCACACAGCACACAAAACGCTTACCTGTGTCTTGCATGGGGCCTTGAAGTGCAAGCGTTGTGCTGGCAGCTGCAGACAGCCACGCCAGCAGCGCCTCAGGTGCGGCCAGCTGCGCAGCAAGTGCTCGGTGCCCAAGATGTGGACCCACGAGGAAGGTGAGCAGCCGTGCCTGGCTTTCCAGGATGGCAGCTGTGTTTTTGCTGCCGTTGCTGGCTGCCCTGGCCAGCACAGCATGGCCAAACTCCAGCGGCAGCGTGACGCAGCGGCACAGCGCTGGTGCTGCCCTGACCAGGTGATACTTCGAAGCTCTGGTGGCCAGGTTTGCGGCAAGTGTGCAGGCCAGTGTAAGCTGCTGTTCAATGGCCGTCACCGCTGCAGCGTTGCCCCTGCGCACCACAGCAGCGAGGCGGATGCCCAAAGCACTAAGCTGCCCGGCACCTGTTTCAATCGCCCTGCAAGAAACATGAAGCAAACGGCGACTGTTACCAGCTCACCAAGCGCCCAGCGCCCAGCCGTGAATGTTTCCTGCCTCTCAATCTCCCTGCCTGCCCTCTTATCACCTCTTCCTTCCCTCCCTAAAACCATAAACCCAGAAAAGCAAGCCCACCTTTCCACAGCCATGACTGTCTCGACATCAGGTGAGCCGGCCATGGTACGGTCCAGCTGACCCCAAAGGCCATTAATTCGATTCAAGAAATCATTCGACGGAGGTTTGCTGGTGTCCATGTTGCACACCTCCGCCACAACAGTCGCGACTGCAAGAGCGGCAGCGGGCGCCATCGCAAACGGCGGTGGCGAGAGCGGGCGTTCTGCTGAACCGTCTGGCGCTGGCTCGGTGTGCACGCAGTGGTGTCTGGCTCAGTGACAGCGGTGTTTTGGATGCTGGTGGGGCGAGGGGCGGGTGCAGCGGCGGCAAAAGTGGCGAGCCAGCCGATGCGAGGCTGGAATCAATAACGATTTGCTAAACTTCTGCTGCTGAATTGCACAACTTGCGCGAATGTCGGAGGGCACTACATCATTTGGTACATCTTGGTTTTCGGCCGCCCGAAGTCGAAATCCAGAGGCAAACCGATCCTGGATTTCTGCAGATACATTCACGGAGGCCAAGGCGCCGTTTGAGCGCAGACTTGGGCTCGTTTCGTCGATCATAGCGGGGCGCGATGTCCGACTATGGAGACAGCGATTACGACATGGGGGGCAGTGATGCCTACTCGTCTGGTGGAGACGACTTCAGCTACAGCGGAGACGAGGCCGAGGCTTCCTCACCCGTCGCCAAGGGCGCCAAGGTGCGCCTGCTGACCTGACACAGTGGCCTGTAATACCCAGGGCCGTCCCATGGCTGCAATGGCGCCTTCGCGGCTCTGAAGCTGGCGGTTTGGCGGCACAACGGCGGCAGGGGGACGCTGTCTTAAAGCAAGCCCTCTCACTCCTCCTCCGCTCACGGCCTGTCCACCTGCCACAGAAATCGTTTGTGGTGCTGGACAAGGAGGAGCTTCGCGAGCGGCTGGGTGCCGGGGTCTCCCAGGTGGTGGAGCTGCTGTGCATCAGCGATGCCGAGGCGACCCGCGCACTGCGCTTCTACAAATGGGATCTCACCAAGCTTCAGGCGCGTACTGCAGCTGGCGGCATGCCCGCAGCATGCCTTGCCTGCATCCAGTCGACTGTGCTGGCAGCTTGATGCCGCCTCATTGGTGTTTTGTATTTTGCATGTCCTGTCTGTCTTCATACCAACCACGCCTGTCTGGCCCTCAGCCTCCCTCACTGGCCAGGTTGGGACGGTCACGCTGCCGAACGCTGCATTGCAGATTGCGGCCCTGCCAGCCCCTGTTGCGCTGCCCTTTGCCAGTCTCTGCAGGCACCACGTGCTGAGCGGGCCGGGTCACTCATGCCAACTGTTGCTGCACTGGTGCCCTGTGTGCTCCTGCAGGAGGAGTGGTTTGCGGATCCCGAGGCCGTGCAGGTAAAGGTTGGGCTGGTGGACGAGCAGCCCTCGACTCGCAGAAAGGAGGTGAGGGAGGCAGTGCCCCGTTGGAACACAGGCAGGGCTGGTGCTGCTGCTGTCGAGCTGCCTCAGCCGCAGTCAAGCCAGCCGTTGTGGTTGATCGTCAGAGGGTTGCAGGGGTTGTTGCAGCCCCTGCTTCCTGCACTATTGTCTTGTGCTCTCAGCCTGCTGCACTACATCCCATGCCCTCTGCCTGCTGCAGGAGGTGTGCAAGATCTGCTTTGAGTCATTCTCGGTCCAGGACATGGCCTGTGCCCGCTGCAAGCATTACTACTGCAAGGTGAACTCCGGCGGCGGCTGCTTGTTTGCTTTTCGTCGTTGTGCCCATCGCATGCTGCCCCGGTTGGCTGCGCGCCTGCTGTTCTGCCGTACCGAGCTGTGCCTGCGGCTGTTGCTCGTTTGCGGCTGTTACTCCCTGCAGGACTGCTGGCGGGGCTACATCCACACCTCCATTGAGTCGGGCCCATTCTGCCTGGACCTGCGCTGCCCTGACCCAGGTGGGTGACACTCACAGAGTGTGGCCTGCTCGCTGGACTGGGTGTTGTGTTGAAAAAAGGAAAAACAACCTCGAATTTTTCAATCTCTTAGTTGGTGCTTCGAGTGTGACAGGGTTGGTCTGGTCTGGCAGGGCAGCAGCCTGCTTCCAGCTGCTGCATGCCCCACTCTCTGACCGCCCAATACGTGCTGCTCATCCCATATTCACGTCTGACATCACCTCCAACCCTGCCGCTTTCCCCTTCCGGCCGCTGCCGCTGCAGAGTGCAAGGCCGCGGTGCCACGCCGCGTCATCACAGCCGTGGTGGATGCGGCACACCAAGAGCGCTACGACGACTTCGCCATCAACAGTTTTGTGGACGACCAGCGGCAGATCGTGTGGTGCCCCGCGCCAGGCGAGCAGCAGATATTCAATTGATGGAAGCAGGGAAATCCATTCTGTGTGATGAGCAGTTGATTTTTTCCAGTACAGCAGTCGAAAGCAGGACAGCTTGGCAGGCAACAATGTGGAAGAAAGGAAGAGCAGAGAGGACGCTGACAACCGAGGGGGGGTGCCAGCCTTTAAGGACATACCGCTGACAACGCTCACGCTGCTGAAGTGGAGAGACGCTTGTACTTTCGACTACTCTGGTGTTTTACTTCTGTGCGGTCACCTCTGCTTCTGTGCTGCCCCTTGTGTGTGCTGTGCAGACTGCCAGAACGCGGTGATGAGCATGCATGACCAGCTAGGGGTCGCTCAAGACATCTTCTGCCGCTGCGGCAACGCCTTCTGCTTCAACTGCAAGGAGGAGGCGCACCGCCCCGTGGACTGCGACACAGTGCGCAAGTGGATGGTGCGTGGGCTGACTCTGCTGGACGGGGTGGCCTGTGGCTTCTGCACTACAGTGCAGGGTCACCTGCGCATTCTGCTGTATCAATCGGTGGGCTTTGCAGTTGCGGCTGCTGGCCTGGCAGGTTGCCTGATAGCACACTGGATGTCAATATTGTGTGGAAATCCGGGCACTCTGCCGCTCCTTTTGCAGATCAAGAACAGCGCTGAGAGCGAGAACCTCAATTGGATCCTGGCCAACACCAAGCCCTGCCCCAAGTGCACGTGAGTGGAGGCCTGGCCGACCCCATCTCGTTTTGCTGAGCTGGGGCTGCAGCTGCCTTCTCGCTTTCCGCTGTGCTGCCCTGCATGCTGCCCTGCATGTCGGTGCTGCCTCACCGCCTGTGCATCAATCGTAGCCAACTGTGCGTCTTGTCCATTTTTCTGCTGGAAGCTGCTATGCTCTGCCGCCCCCCGGCTCTCCTGCCTTTTCCCGCATGCGCTGCCATGTGCGACCCTGCCGGCTTCATCCCCATGCCATGCAGGCGCCCAATTGAGAAGAACCAGGGCTGCATGCACATGACGTGCTCGCAGTGCCGACACGAGTTCTGCTGGCTGTGCGAGGGGTCCTGGGCGGAGCATGGCGAGCGTACCGGCGGCTTCTACAACTGCAACAGGTGAGGGCAGGCGTACACGCTGTGCTTGGCTGGCGGCACGATTGCTGTCGGTGGCCGGCTGTTATTTGAGCGGGAGCGAAGTGCAGTGTTGCGTGGGTGCATCTGTGTCGCTGGGTTGGCCGTGCCAGCGCAGTGGGTGGTGTGCTAAGTGAGGAAGGCCGTGAAGGCGGAAGGCGGGAGCAGGGGCAGTGAAGGTTGTGCGCCGCTGCCTGCACCTGCCTGCCTGCAGGTACAAGCGGGCGGTGGACAAGGGCGAGGTGGATGAGCAGGAGCAGCGGCGGCAGCATGCGCGGCAGAGTCTCGAGCGGTACATGCACTACTGGCAGCGCTGGGCGGAGAACGACACCTCCCGCAAGCGGGTGCGTTGCCTTGGGGCTAAACACACACAGCAGCAGCCGGCTGATGCATCTGATACACACGCGGCAGCCGGCTGAGGCGGCTGAGCGTTGCGCTGCTTGTGGTGCCGCTGCCACCAGCGGGCCTGCAACGTCTCTGCTTATCAATCAGCTCCTCTGTGTTGTGCCTGTGCGTTCTTCGACGGTGTCTGCGTGTGTGTGCCTCGACGGTGTTTGCGTGTGTGTGTGCTTCTGTGTGTGTTTGATGCAGGCCCTGCGGCAGATGGAGGCATTCAAGAGCGAGACCCAGGAGCTGATCAGCGAGTACACGGCCACCCCCGTCAGCCAGCTGCGCTTCATCACGGACGCATGGATGCAGGTCAGGGCCCAAAGCCATTGCCGTACGTGTCTGCTGGGTTGCATGGATGCACACAGTCGTATTGCGTGGCATGTGGCTGGCAGGGGCCTGTATGCGGGCTAAGGGGCGGGTTTGGCTCAACTCACACCTCACACCTGCCTTTGCCTCAGCTTTTCCCTTGTCCTTCCTCGCCCTTGTCCCTCCTCGCTACCACGATCCTCAGGTGGTGCACTGCCGCCGCATACTGAAGTGGACCTACGCGACTGCCTTCTACGCCTTTGCCGACCCCGTGAACGCAACAAAGGAGGCCAAGGCGCGGCTGGCGCAGCACCAGGAGTTTTTCGAGTTCAATCAGGTGGGCTGCTGGGTGCCGGTGGTTCGTGGCCTGGTGGCTTGATTGCATGTGTGTGCACGCGTAGGTGTGAGGGTGGTACGGAGAGCAACTGCCAGCCAGCTCTCACAGTTGCCTCCTGCCTGTGCTGCTGACGGCCAAGGGCTGAGCGCTCCGCGGCCAGCTGCAAGCGACACGGCAGGGCGGCACACTCTCTCGACCCGGGTCTGAGGTCTGCCTGCATCGCCGCTGCGGCGCCTTATATAACACAAGTACATACCGCATGTTCCTTCCTTTCTTTCTTCCTTTCCTCCTTTCCTTCTGCAGGGCCAGGCGGAGCACTACCTGGAGAAGCTGCACGGCCAAGTGGAGAAGCAGCTCAACACCTTTGTGCGGCCCCCTCCTTCGCCACCAGAAGGCGAGGCGGCGGCGGCAGGCAGCGAGGCAGCCGGTCCCAGCGGGCGCGACCAGCAAGGCTGGGCCAAGTTTAGGTGGGGAGGGGGCCTGCCTTGCGTGCGGGCTGCTCGCCACCTGTGCTGTCGCTGCCATCATATGCAAGTGTGGGGCGCCCGCTAATGGATTGTATTTTGCGTCTCCATTGTCATGCTTCTGACGCTTGCCTGCCACGACTTCTCACCTGCTGGCTGCTGCGCTTGCTGGCTGCCTGCAGGGAGCAACTGATCGGGTTGACAGACGTGACGCGCATCCACTTTGAGAAGCTGGTGAACGAGTTTGAAAAGGGGCTGGATGAGGCACTGAAGGAGTATGACGGTGAGTGGATGTGGCAGGACTGTTGCCTGCGATTGCTCAACAGACGCAGGTTGCGATGCGGGGGCCAGACGCCCCCTGTGGGAGGCGTGCGCTGGCGGTGTTGGCAGGACGCGCACACGTGCCGCAGCTGCAGCAGCCAGCGGCGGGCAGAGGCTGCGACTGCGGCTGACACGGCGTTGACTGCCTGCTGGCTTTGTAGCATGCCGCCGCTGCATGAAATCCCATCCGGTGTTGACCTGCACCTACGCATTGTTTGCAGTGCCCATGGCGCAAGCCAGCACTAGCGCAGCAGCGGCAACAGCAGCAGCAGCAGCGGCGGAAGAAGCTGCCGCTGCAAAGGCCAAGGCTGCCGGCAAGGCCCCTGCCGACAGCCGGCGAATCACGAGGGCCAGCAAGCGGCGTCAAGGGCCTGTAGATCAGGAGCAGGCGGCAATAGAGCACGAGGCAGGCTACTGGCAGTGTAGGTAGGCTGCAACCGTGCCACACCGACAGGCACCATCCACCTTCCAGCCGTGCCACTCCCTGCCGCCCTGCCTCCTCCCAGCCGAGTTGCCTGTTCATTGATACTAGGTGATTGAAAGCTGGCATGCCCGGCCTCTGTTTCTGCCCCCTGCAGTCACTGCACGTATGCAAACGAGGCTATGGACAGCCAAGAATGTGAGCTGTGCTCCCAGCCGCGCGGCGCGACACGATAAATGCTTACAGCACCGCCTGGCGCGCCCCGACATGTACCACCTGTTCTCCTCCTCTGTTGAGCCACTACCATGTTTGTGAGCAACCTGCATCTGCATAGCCTGTCTGTACGTGTAAGTTCCCTGGTTGTAGCGAGTTGGGACGTGGCAGAGGAGCGCGAGCTGGCGGCATCTGGCGGCAGCTGAGTTGAGACGAAAACGGAGACCCGCCCTAATTTGCAGGGTTCAGACGAGCATCACATAGAGGAATGCGACTACCGCAGTTAATCAGCGCCACGATCGTTTGCAATGCGCTTCCGCAACCACCGCTTACGCCTTGCGCTTTTAGGACTTCTCCTAGTTGCGCCCGTTTACTACCCATGCAATGCCGGTTGGAGCGACAGGTAGTGCCGCTCCACTCATCCCAACCGCTGCCGCCATCTAGTTCTCACACCACGCTGCTGGATTGCAGGCAGCTGGCAGAAGATGAGAGGGTGTCTGCCCTCGTTGTAGGCGGCACTGACGCGCCCAAAGGCAGGCAAGCACGACAGACTGCTCATCTTCTGCTGCATCATGCTCCCGCATGCCGCGCACATGCTCCATGCTGGCCATACCCCTTTGCAGATACCGTTACATGGCTTCCCTTCGCAGCAGCATAGACGGCTGGATGCACTTTTGCGGAGGTGGGCAGCAGGACATGTACAGGCAGGCCATGTAGGATGTGATGCTCATGCAGTGGGTATTTGAAGCAACCGGCACAAGAAGCATACCACATGCTGCACCCAATTGCACATGCAGGCGTGTTGATCCACCCATCCGTCGTAATGACAGCTGCGCACTGCGTGCGCAACCACTTCACCGGAGTTGACCTCCCAGACGATTATCACCGCCCGCTGGTAAGCGGCGCCGCTGTTTTGAACCATGACTGCTGTGCCCGCTCCTGTGCTTTTCGGTAGCGCCGCCAGTGCATGCCGCTTACGACTATCCCTGCCCTTGCCACGGTGCTGCCGGCCCTGCTGAAACGACTGGCAGGTGCGTCTCGGCGGCTGGCGCAAGACAGTGGACGGCCCCAAGGATTATGAGGCGCGCCTGACGGTCAAGACTGTTGTCCACCCACGGTTTGTCACAGGAGTTGCCAGGGGACTCAATGCGACAACAGCTGACTTCATGACATTCGATGTAGCGCTGCTGCTGCTCAACAAGCCCAGTGCAATGCCGGTGGTGCGGCTGCCGCAACTCACGGGTGAGGCGGGACTTCTGCTCACCGCTGTGCAAGAAGAAAGCGGACGCTGTTGAGTGATCCTGGTGTGTGTGTGTGTGTGGCTCACCCTGCGTTGCGCCTGAGCAGGTTGTTCTTGCCGAAACGCATGCCGTCTCCCTCCCCACTTCCTCTCCGCAGCCAAGCCAGGCAACCCGCTGGCGGATTGGACGCCGCTGACTGCCATGGGCTGGGGCTACACAGACTCAGAATACAACGAGGCGGAAACCCTGCAGCAGGTGACGAGGGAGACGGTGGCCACATCCTGCAGAGCAGGCTCGGGTCACCTGCCCCGGGAACAGGCCGTCACAGAGCAGAGCTGTTGCTTCTAGTGGCAACACTGCACATAGGCGGGTGCCTTGACCGACCTCACCTGTCTGCAGCTGGCGCTGAAGCTGGTGCCGCTGGACACCTGCCAGCAAGACCTCGGCGCTGTATCTTACGTTGTTGACGACGTCAGGCACCGAGTCAGCTACAACTGGGGCAACAACACCCTCATCTGTGCGGCCAAGGATTACCCCGACACCTTCAGCGGCATCTGTGGGGGCGACTCGGGCTCGCCGCTGGTCCGGAGGGGCACAGACCCGAGCGGCAGCGCTGACACCCTGGTTGGCATTGCATCCTTTGCCTCTGCCAAGTGCGGCGAGTATGCCAGGAAACCCAGTGAGCGTTTGCTGTACTCATCGGCAGCGGGGGCCGCCCGGCCAGCACATGCCTGCTGTGCGCAGCCTATCGAGCCGCATGCCGCTTTCGGCAGGAATGATGACATGGTGCCCACTGCACTTCCTAAGCCGTGATGCACGATGTGAGGTTAAATTTTACTGCTGTTCTCCCCGCAGGCGCCTTCACTGATGTGCCGTCACAGGTTGGCTGGGTGACTGCCACCCTCAAGCGCCTGCTCCCCAACTCTCAAGAGCCCGCCAGCGGCAGCGGCACGACAGACGCAGTTGCCCCGCTCAGCAGCACTGGTATGACCATCTGCTGCTGCAGCACTGATTGAAGCCTGCGGGGTGGCTGTGCCATAAGCCCTGCTCACCAGGCTACTCAACATCTGTGCACCGTGCTGCTTGTGTGTTGTGCATGCTGTGCAGTCAATGCAACCTCGCTCCAGGGCTTTGATGGGAAGCAGGCTGCAGTGTCGCAGCCAGCAGGCACCACGCTGCGCCTGCTGACGTACCCTGGCTGGAGGCTCACTGCCAAGCTGGTGCCTGGACCTGCCAAAGGTTCAGTGGTCGTGGGATCTGTGACGTTGAGGGGGCCTCACGCAGCTGTGCAGGTCGTAATGGTGGGACGCACCATGACTGGTGAGTGGCATGCGCTGGACAGACGTGCATCTACAGCAGCCTGTCGGTGCTAGGGATGGCAGAGCTCTGGAGCGGCAATCCTTGCAAGCCTCAGCAGCTGCTTTGCCTTTGTTCCTGCAGCTGTGGTGAACAGCAAAACACTTTCCATGAAGCACCAGCGGGCAATCCCCGGCGGCGTCGTGCGGTTTGTTGCGGCCAAGGCTCGCTCAGCTCGTGTATTGATAATCAAGCAACAAGGACTGACAATCAGAGTCGTGCAGCCGTGGTCAGACACCCGTCGATTGCTCACGTCCCAGTTCAACGTGATGGTGACACTGAGCACGGTGCGACCCACCGCCCCGCTGGGCGGTTTGCTGGGGAGCACGGTGCCGCAAGCCAGCGGCGATATCACCGCAGCCGCTGGGCCCTTTTCGTCGTCCCTGCTATCTGCCGATGCGTGATATGTGCGTGTGCTATCATCAACCGTCTCATGGCACGTGCATGTGTTAAGCCAACACAGGCTTTGGAGGAGAGTGCGTGCTCACAAGTGCAAGGGGCAAGAATGGCATGCATTATGTGCCATTCACTTGATGAAAGTTTGCCGCAACTAATCTGGGCGCGCCAGACCAGCCTTCAACAGCTGCCAGTGCTGCCTGTGGCGCATGCCGGGCGCTTATCTGAGGAGCCGGGCATGCCACTGTTTACACACGTGAGCCATGCTGCCACCGCCGGACTTGCAAAAGGCGGCCCACATCCAGGCCAGCTGCAGCACGCTGGCGTCTGGCAGTTATGCAGCCAGACCTGCGGCCCTGTGGAAGCCGCAAGCAGCCGCTATCACTTCAGCGGCGGCGGGTGACCAGGAACGGAAGCATGTGGATCGCATTGTGCTGAGGGGTCCGTGCGGGGGTGACCTGCGATGTGCAGAAATGAAAGGCACAATGCGAATGCCCGTGACAAGCATCCCTCTTGATAGCCCAGGCCCTCTTTCCCCGCAGGCTTTGTGCACTCGCCCTCAGGGGCCAATCAATCTTTCGTCCCAAATTCAATCTTTCGTCCCACCTCCCATCGGCTGGGTCGCCACTTTTGCCGCCGCTGCTTCTCTTGCTCCGCCAGCATCCAAACACAGCTGTGACTGAGCCTTACACCACTGCGTGCACATCGAGCCAGCGCCAGACGGTTCAGCAGAACGCCCGCCACCGCCTCCCGCTGCGATGGCGCCCTCTGCCGCTCGAGTTATCGCGACTGTAGTGGCGGAGGTGTGCGACATGGACAGCAGCAGCACTTCACTCCACGACATACAAGAGCGATTTGACTGCGTACTTGCTCAGCTTAAACGTGTCCTGACCGGGTCACCTGATGCCGAGACGGTCTCGGCTCTGGACAGGTGCGGTTGCGTCTCCGCAGCGCCTGCCCATGTGGTTTTATGCTGCCATGGAGAGAGGGAGGGAGGAGGTGAGAGGGGAAGGCTGAGAGACTGGGAGGCAGCAAACATTCACTGGCGGGCGCTGGGCGCTTGGAGAGACAGGCAGTCGCCGTTTGCTTCATGCTTCTTGCAGGGCCATAGAAGCAGGCGCTCGGAAGCTGACGGCGCTGGGCACCCGCCTCGCTGCTGTGGTGCGCAGGGGCAACGTTACAACGGTGTCGACGGTCAACCAGCAGTATTTTTCGGCCTGCACACTTGCCGCTACCCTAGGAGTCTTTGCTGCCAGCTATCGATTGACTAGGGCATCGGCAGCGCTTTGCGGCTGCGTTACGTTGCCGCTGGAATGTGGCCACGCTTTGATGACCAAGCCAGCAAGCACCTGCAGTGATAGCACACAGGACACAGTCGTCATTCTGCAGTGCCAGGCACGGCTGCTCTATGTGCTGATGAATCCGCCGATTGAGCAAGCACTTGCTTCACAGCTGGCAGCACCGGAGCCGCTGCTGGCTTGGCTGTCTGCAGCTTCCAGCACAACACTTGCCCTCCGTGACAGAGGTAGGACGATGCGTTGTGCTGCTGCAAGTCAAATGGCTCCCTTGCCACCACAAACTGCATCCATTTAGCCTTTCACATTGTCTTTTGTTCTTGCTGTACTCCTATTGATCGGTTGCCCGCTCTGTGCCCTCTTGCATGACTGCAGGCCTGTCCTCCATGTTGGCGCTCTGCTTCGCCAACCTTGTCAACATCATCAATGACGAGGAGCTGTTGGGGCCGCATGCCCTCGCGCTGCAACGCGACATTGGCTTACAGCGCAGCCTAGTGCAGGTGCTGATTCCTGCGCTGCACGCTGCGGCGGTGGCAATGCAGCTGCCACCCGACCGTCGGCCTTGCAATGTGAGTTGGCATACAATCATGCGAGTCGTGGACGCCTTGATGAGTGCTGCGCTGGATGAACAATTCAAAGAGCAGCTAGCATCAACCGCTGGCATCAGCACCATTGCACAGCGTGTGATGCAGAGCACATGCCGGTTGCTTGCAGCAGCGCCTGCCAGCTGTCCTGATGAGCTGACGAGCAGCAACTTTGCAGCCCTGTGGCACAACCTGGCCGCTTTGCTGGGCTTGACTTGCAGCATCCAGCAGCAGCAGCAGCAACAACGCGGCACATCAGTGCCGGACGCGCAGCGCCAGAAGGCAGTACGGCTGCTGCTGCAGGCCTTGTCTCGGCTGCCTACAGCTCTGCAAGTGGCAGCAGATTGCCAGCAGGATGTAGCTGGCTGCCCACTTGCTAAAGACGCATTGGACATGTGGCGCATGCTCCTCTCCATGATGGGCCAGCTGAGGGTCCAAGAGCCAGGGCTGTCAGCAGATGACAGAATCGCTGCAGCTAATGGCGTGTGCGCCTACCACACGATTGACAGCCCGGCAGACGTGCCGGCATGGTGTTCAGCCGGCAAAGCATTGCTGCAAGCGCTGCCGCAAGTTGCGACAGTGGCAGCGCTGGCACAGCAGTATCAGGCCGCAGAGCAGCAGCCAGACATGGAGCAACAGCTAGCAGGGGAGCAGCCCGACGCAGCCATTGTGCCAACAACACGACTGGGCAGTTTAATCAGCATTACGGCCTCCAGCATTGTGGACGAGGTTGTCATATACTGCAGCACTCTGGCCAATGGCGGCCCCTGGAGCGCTGCAGCCTGTGCGGCAGCAGGCGAGGCGCTGTGGCAGCTGCACACGACGCTGTGTCACTGCATTCACTGGATTGCAGCGGGCAGCCTAGCTACGGCTGCCATGCCTGTCAGGGTGCTGTCCTTCGTTTTGAACGCTGCAGTTTGCGTCAGAGCAGCAACACCTGCGGCTGCCAATGAGACTGCCACTGGTGGTGCCAGGTATGCCATTGGCAAGCCCCAGTGCCTGTTATGCTCTTCTGGCCCCAGGAGCTGTGAAGTGCATCCAATTGTCTTGGTTTGCGGTGTGTCACCTACCAACCGCCCTTGCAGGCATCTGCTGGCCATGAGTGTGGCGCAAGCTGAGGCCGTGCTGGCTGCCGCCTCCCTCCAGCCAGCACCGGCAGATGAGGAGGTGGTGGAAGCACTGCTCATAGCAATCAGGCATGGGCCGGCAGCGTTGGCCGGCAGCCCACCTGTGCAGCAGGCACTGCAGCGTTTGGCGGAGAGGCTGGGCACTGCTGATGAGGTGAGCTTGCAGTGCAGGCGCTTCCATCTGGCACGCTGCGCACTCTGTTACTCTGTAAGCGTTGTGCACCAAACCCTGTCTGCAGGGCTCTGCTGCTGCTGCCTCTCTTCATGCCGCACCCCTGCAACACGAGCCGCAGCCAGGCGATGGGCTGCAGCTGGCGCAGGTGGCGGCCACCCGCAGCTGCGCCTTCCTGCACTGTGCCAACCTGGCTGGCGAGGGCGGCCCTGCTTCGGGGCAAGGGGCAGGCAGCCGTCGGTGCTCAAAGTGCCTAGTGGCTTGGTACTGTGGTACCGCCTGCTCGCATGCCGACTGGCGGGCGGGGCATCGGCGGGTGTGTAGGGCGCTGGGGGCAGCGAGGCTGGCGGAGCAGGAGAGTGCAGGGGTTGAAGTGTAGCGTGGATCTTTTAGTTATATGGTTTGATCTCTTGAGCAATGCATGTGCGTAACTTGTAAGCTGATGCAGCATCAACTGTTGTAGACTGCTGTTGGGCTTAAGGCAGCGCAGGGAGGAAAACTGGCACCCCTGCCGCTAGTTCGATGCCTGCCAGAATGCGCTTACAGGGTGCATCAACGTGCACAGTCACAGCTGGTTCAGCCACGGCATTGCAGGGCATCAGCTGCCTGCTCCAGAACCGACACAGCAGCTGCCCGCCACCGCGCAACAATGCCCTCTGCCGCGTCAGCCACCTCCCGATTGCGGTGGTTGCGCAGCTGGGCGACGGCGGGCGAGATGCCAGTGGTGTGCAGCAGCGAGAGGTTGACCTGCAGGGTGCTGATCTGCTGCAGGATGCCCAGCGCCTCACTGGTGGGTGTCCAGCTCCAGCCGCCCACAGGCGTGTCCTCAGCTGCGGCACAGGTGGGTTGCAGGCCAGCGTTCAGAAGTGCTACATAGCGGCGAGGGGTGCAGTGCGCTCTGGTGCGGCATGCCACCCTGGCAGGCAGGTGCTCAGCTCACCGCATGTGGGCAGCGGCGGAGGGAAGTCAGACACGTGGCCCGCCAGCTTGCCAGCCCAGCGGGTGAAGGCCTCCTGGGTGGCGGCGTCAGGAGGGGCGGAGGCAAACCTCAGCAGCACAGGGTCGTGTCTAAAGGCGCGCTGAACACGTGGTGTGATGTCCCGCTGGGTGCCGCCCGCCTCAGCATGCAGCGCCTCCTGCAGCTGCTGGTCGCTGAGCAGTTGAGGTGTGGGCAGGGCCTGCCACACACTTTCCTCTGCCAGCAGGCTGCCACTGCTGCTGGCTGCACCGCCGCAGTTGCCGCGCGGCGAAGGCCCCTCGGCAAACAGCAGCAGGGACAGGGTGCGGTAGTGCCCGCAGCCCGCCACACCCGGCAGGGAGGCCGTCCTGATGAGCGCTGAAGGGGACACGGCTGCCAGCAGGCAGTCAGTGCTGGTGTGGGTGTCCAGGCCGCAAGTGGAGCAGCGGAGGGGGGGTGCCAGCAGCCTGACTTTCAAGACTGGGTCGTCTTGTGAAGCCGCGTCCGCTCCTGACTCCCCCTGCTGCCTGGGCTGCACCGGCCTCACCTTGCCACCGCTGCCTGCTGGAGAGGCGGCTGCAGGCAAAGACGTGCGCTGAGCCACGTGCACCCTTGGCGGCATTGGTGCTGGTGCTTGCAGGCGGCGGCCAGGCACGATGCCCAGCTCCGCTTCACGTAGTGGGTGCGGGCAGCGTGTCTGCTCAGGCTCCAGCGGCGCTGCAGGCACAGGGCAGGGGCAGGGATGGTGCAGAGCAATGTCAGAGGGAGGCTAGCAACAAGGCTTGCAGTCGACACGCAACAGGCAGGCATCAAGAGAGGCTGGGAGCAGCACTGACTGGTCATCGATAACTGATGCAACTCCTCACCTTCTGCGGAGCACTGCAGGGCGTGGTTGATCCAGGCCAGCACCTCACGGCTGTTCTCAAAGGCAAAGGCACCCAGCTCCTCGGCCGCAGCGTACTTGTACCGCCTGTCCTTGCGCGCCGAGTCGACACCAGACACCACCAGCCGCTCAACGCCGCCAGCGCCCAGCAGCCAAAAGCGCTTGAAGTGGCGGCCATCGGTCAGCAGCCCGCTCTCCTCCCTGCGCCCAAGGCAGGGCAGTCGTGCATGGCAGGCAGGGTCAGGCAGCTGCTCGCCAAGGACTTGACATGCTTGGCGAGCTCAGGTGCTGCAGGGCAGGCATGACCACACCTGATACCATGCCAGTTGCCGCTGAGGGCGGCCGGACGAGACCAGACAGGTTGATCAGGGCTCAGCACCTGCCTCTTCTCTGCGGCTGACAGCTCGGGCAGCCTGCGGCCAAGGTGGCGCAGGCAGGCAGGGCAGGTGAGCCAGTGGTGCGCAGGGCACGCAGGCAGCCGGGCCTTTCTTTGCTGTTGTTTGTGTGTTGTTTGTTGCAACGTGCAGAAGCACAACTTTTCTCCACACCTGACTGCATGCTCTGCCACCAGCTGTGTGCAGCCCAGGCCAGCCAGCCAGGCCTCCACGGTGGCTCGGTTGGTACAGCGCAGGGCGGGGACTGCACACGCATCCACGAGAGCGGGGCAGGAGGCGTACACAAAGTGGCCGGTCATGCGAGCATCGGTGCCCTGCACAGCGGGCAGCACAAGGCATGGTGAAGCGGTTCAAGCAGGGAAAGAGAATGTGGCGGTGCTGGAAGGTCAGCCAGACAGCATCAGCTACGAAGTCCTCACCACGACTGCCAGCGTGCTCTCGCCTCTCTCGTCCTGCACCCAAAAGGCGGCGTGCTTGGCGTTGCCGCTGACCAAGCTCTGCACACAGTAGGACACGAAGCGGTGGCCGTGCAGCTGTGCCGTTGTTTCAGTTGCGGTCGCTGCCACAGCAAAGCTGTGGGACCTGCGAGGGACAGCAGCGACACAAGGGAGGTAAGAAGGTACAGCGAGGCCTGGCTGTGTGCAGCCGCAAGCACAGACACAGCTGCAGGACGGCAGAGGGGGGAGACGAGCAGGCGCGCCTGTCGAGCGACTGGGTATCCTCCGAGCTTGCAGGCGTGTCCCAGCAGGAGAGGCGCTGGGGTGCTGGCATCCGCAGGCGCTTGAAGATTTGACCGTCTGCTGCGTAGCCTGCCAGCTGCAGTGCCTGCCGTTTGATGCCGCCATCGGCCTTGCACCGCTCCCACTCCTCCAGTGCCGCGATGCTGCCTGGCTTGCCCGCCTTCTGCCAGCGCTGACCACACCTGCAGTGGACAGGTGCAACAGGCGCCAGGTTTCGAGTTTGTGGCATCTGGGCAGCTGCGTGCGTTGATGAGGGGCCTGCCTCGAGGGCGGGAGCAGCGGCGTCAGGCATCGACCGCCGCTTACTTGTTGCACAGGTTGACGCGACCGTTCTCGGCGCTCCATCCTGGCCTCCATGATCCGCTGGTGCTGGTTGTGGCGCACACCAGGCACTCGACCGCACACGAGGAGCCACCTTGGTAGAGCTGAGAGGCGAGGACACACATTCTCGATCGTTGCGTGCCGGAACGACGATGGTGAATTAATGGAGCGCGCGGGGGTGGTTTCGGGGCTCATTGGATCGCCGCGAGGCACGCTGTACTGCTGCCGGTACACACGTTGATTTGTGCCGCGATGGTGCTTCTTGGGGCTGGGAACCACACAAGCACATCAGCAGCATCGCTGCCACCATCGATCAACGAAATTTGATCGGTTATTTGCGTGGGCGCTGGGTCGCCCGCGCCAGCCCCGTTTAAATGCAGAACAGAGAGAACGAGGGCGATGGCTTCGTTAGCGCAGGTGGGAGCGCCGCTGCGTGCAAGTGGTTGCGCGAGTTTGCCGCCGCACTTTGGCGACAGCTGAGAGCCCTGTGCTCTGATCGGGCAGCGCCTGGCCTACCTGCGCCCCTTTCTCCGCCGGAGGGTTGCCAATGTTTTGACACCCCCCCGGGAGCGGCGGCGGCGGCGACAGCTGCCGTTGCCGGGTGCATTTCCATCGGCACACTGCAACACGCCTGTCTCATTGTACCCTTGCCACATGTGCAGCCGACTTCTTCCGGCAACAGAGCCTGCCGACAGCGCTGGGCGCCAAGGGCGGCGCTGACGCGGGGCACCGCAAGCCGCCTCGCGAATCGCTACTGGTCGTCGCCCGAAACTCGCAGGTGAAGAGCAAGATCCGCGCGCTGGACAGCAGTGGCGGCACCGCCAGCGAAGGCGGCATACCCGCCTTTGGCCGGACTGCAGCAGCCGCCGGGCTTCCCCTTGCCCGTACCGGCGGGCCGGCCGGCAGGGCACATCTGGGCAGCTCCTTGCCCCCTCGAGCCACCGCCAAGCCTGCTCTGGGTGCCATCGCGGAGGAGACAGCCAGCCAGGGCCTGAGGGCAGCTGCAGCACCAGTGCGGCGCCACGCAGCTGTGGTCAGCACTGCCGGAGCTCCCGCCCGGCGCCATGCCGCGCTGCTGGACTGTGCTGCACTTCCCTCAGTGCAGCTCCCTTCCCCGGCCACCAAGCAGCGGGTGGCTGAGAAGCAGCACGAGGCTCGCTTCCCCAGCATTGTGTTTGCTGTGCAGCAGCCGACCCCGCCGACGCGGGCGCCGCTGCCCGGCGGCCAAGCTGTGCTGCCGCTGTTGCCCGACCTCCAGCTGCCAGCCTTTGCTGACCAGCGGCAGCCGCAGCACCCCCACCCGCTGCCAGGTGTGCTGGCACCAGTGCTCCGCGCTTCGCTGTCGCCCCCTGCTGCCCCCTTGCGGCAGGTGCAGCAGCAGCAGCAGCAGCCACAGCAACGGACACAGCAGCAGGGGGCACAGCAGCCACAGGCGGATGCGCAGCAGCAGAGGCAGCATGCTGCTGTGCACCAGGCACTGGCGGCCGTGCTGGCAGCGGAGGCGGCAGCATCAGTTGCAGCAGGAGGAGAGTCAGAGGATGAGGATCGCTTCATGGATGCTGACAGCGGCCCCGGCAGCGGAGTGCCTTCAAATGAGAACAGCGCAGGTGAGCGCAGATGGCGCGATGCGCGCATGCCTCCACTTGGGCGTGCTGCAAGGCACGCACACGCCACACCCTCTTTCCTTCGTGTTACGCACTATTTCCTCTCTCTAGGTCTTAAGCTAGCTTTCTTTCTGCTTGCTGGCTTGTGCTGCTGCCAATATGCCTGTCTGACTCGAATCTGCGTCTGCCCTGCTGCCCTGGTCTCTCTGCACCGCAGTGTGGGCTGACGCTCGGGACGGCCCCCCAGGCAGCAGCGCCAGCCGTTGTGTGCTGGAGGGCGGCGGCGATGACGGGGACGCTGCTTCTGTGGCGTCTGATGCGAGCACAGTGGTGCCAGATCACTATGGCGCGGAAGCAGATGCAGAAGAAGGAGAGGAAGAAGGAGAAGAAGAAGCCGGCGGCCAGCATGGGGAAGCCCAGCAGGCACCTCTGACCAAAGTGCGGCAGGGCTGGCCGCCGCCGGCAGCACAGCTGGAGCTGGCGGAGCATGCCCCTCTGCAAACAGCTGCCAGCCCAGCGCCGCCGTCTGCTCCACAGCCGCAGCTGTGCGATTCGCCGGTGTTTGGTTCCGAGGCTGAAGCTTCTTCGCAGCTGGGCGGGCGGGCGGCAGCATTGGGCGGCAGCGCGGCCAGCGAGGTTTTCCAGTCGGCTACCAGCCAGCTGGCAGCCCTTGGTGGCAGCCTGGATGGGCCTCTGTTTGGTAGCCTGCCAGCCCGTCGCAGCAGCCTGTCGCCTGCGGTATCTGGCAGCAGCCGCCGCAGCAGCCTTCATGTGGCGGCCACACCTCCGGCTGGGGCACCCCAGCTGACAGAGTCGTCTGCAGCCTCTGGACCCTCCGTCACTCTGAGGGGGGGCATGGCTGACACAGCAGCATCTGCGCTGACGGCTCAAGTAGCAGATGGAATGGACGCCTCTCAGCAGCCACAGCAACAGCATCCGCCGCTCGTACTGGCCAGCCAGCTGCAGCCTCTTACCACGCTAGCCACAGCAGTCGTCAGCCCTCCTGTGGCGCCCGTGCCGGCAGCAGAGGCGTCTGCGGAAGGCGGCAGCGGGCTGGCTGCTGCCGCGGAAAACAGCCGCGTAAGCTTGGGAGGGTCTTCCGCCACCCCTTCAGCCGCCCCTTCACTCGGCATCGAGTTCTCTGAGGCCAGCCTGCGATACTCAGGTGCGTGTGTGAGGCAGCCCACCACCTGTTGTGTTATTCCGTCACACATCTCTGCGTGAACTCATGGGGAACACACCCTGCCTGGCAGGCTGTGTTCAGCTGGTGCTGCGGGGCATGCATCAGCCTGACAACCGCGCCGCAGGGCGCTTGCCTCATGTTCTGTAACTGCGCTGGAAGTACATGGCTCGCTGCTGCTGTCCTCACTCCCCTGGCCGGCCACCTCTCCCTTATGCAGTTGACCTGATGCTGGCGAGCTCCCCAAGCTCGCATAGCCCCCTGGATCCGTCAGTGATGGAAGCTGGTCCGCCTGTCCCTCACATTGCAAACACCTCACAGCAATCCCGGCTTAGCCTGCCAGGAAGCGTCCCCAGCCCTGCAGTACCTGCCAGTGCCTCAGCACTTCCAGCGCTGCCCTCCACTGCAGCAACCGGCGGTGAGGCCAGCCGCTGGCAGCAGACCCCGCCAGCAGACGGCATGGCGGTAGCACCAGCAGCCGAGCAGGCAGCATGGGGCATCTCTGCAATTGGCGACGCGGCACAGGCGGGCGGCGCTGCGGCGGCGCGCAGGTCTAGCCTGACAGCTGAGCAGCAGGCAGCAGAGCTTGACGCAGAGCGGCGGGCCAGCCTGCCTGATCCAGCCGCTGGCGGCAGCCCAGCAGCAGCCTCGCCGCTGCCAAGCGGCACGCCGGCGGCCCGTTTGGCGGTAGGGCAGGCAGGCTCTCCAGCGCTGGCTACGCCTTATGCCGCCACTGAGTACGATGGAGAAGACGTGGTGATGCAGGACTGGGGTGAGCTTTCTTCATCTCCTCCTCCTTCTTCGCAAGGACAGACAGCCAGTGATTTCCAAGACCTGCTTCAGACCGCCTGGCTTGCTGTGTGCCGCGTCACTCTGCTGCCGCTGCTTGTACAGCTGTATTAGCAGGTTATCCAGGCAATGGCCCCTTTTGCCTGACGCTTTTGGTTGCTTGCACTTCTGGTTTCCTTGTTCTACATACTCGGCTTGTGCCTTGGGCCTCACCTACAGCACCTGCTCTTTCTTGCCTTTCTGCAGACTGCTCCTCGCCAGCTCCCACCACAGGCCGCCGCCCGCCACCTGGCAGCTCCCGCTTCCTAGCTGAGACGCTGGCAGCTGCCAGCCCTCCTCCCTCAGCTGGCAGAGCCACCAGCCAGCAGGATGCTCCTGCGGCGCAGCAGCAGCAGCAGAGGGAGCAAGGGCCTGTACCAGGGCCGTGCTTGGCAGCAGAAGCAGAAGAGGTGGAACAGGCTGAGGCGGCAGTTGAGCTGCAGTCTGCAGCTGGGGGCAAACAGCAGGCAGAAGAGCAGCAGCAGGGGCTACTCGCAGGTCACCCCTTTCCAGCAGCGCAGCACGGAGCGGCAGTGCAGCTGGAGGCCCAGACCGGCTCTGAACCTCAGCTCGTGCAGCAGCAGCAGCAGCAGCAGGCGGCAGGGCACGCAGAGCAGCAGGCTGCCCCTGCTGCTGTCCAGGCAGCGCAAGCAGTGTCACCGCCAGCGGTTGCCCAGGAAGCAGCGAGAGGCGGTCCAGCTGAAGCGCAAGCGCCAGGCAGCGGCGACAGCAGGGGACTCCTCCCTGCCCTTCCCTCTCACCATGCGGCGGCGCGCAGGGGGCGATCCTCTCGCCTCAGCATGCCAGCTGGCTGGCAGGCGGGTGGGGCTGTGGCCCGCGGCGCCAAGGCCAGCCGGCTCAGCCTGCCTTCTGGGGTGGCGGCGGGCGGCGGCGGCGAGGTGCCGCCATCTGGGGACGCTCAGCAGAGGCTGCCTGCAGCGGCGGCGGCAGGGCTCCCATACCCGGCAGCCGAGCGGGGGGATGTGGGGTCAGCTGCTGGGCCTGAGGCTGCTGCTGCTGGCTTGGCAGTTGAAGAGCAGCCGTGCCAGGCGGCTGGAGAGGCACAGCAGGCACAGCGGGCACGGCAGGTCCAGTTCACTGCCTCTCAAGATGCCGCCGTGGGAGGTGAAGGGTCGCCCTTCAGCCTGCGCAGCCGACTGCCAGCCGACGACAGCGCACAGCAACAAGACAGCGGTTCCGCTGCAGCAGATGCAGAAGCAGCGACGGCACAAGAGGAAGCGGTGGTGCAGGCAGCAGGCGAGATGCCCGCAGCTGCAGCTTTCTCTGCCGAGGAGCCGGCAGCAGCAGCGGAAGGGGCAGTTGAAGTGCAAAGTGCAGCAGGAGAGGAGGCGCGAGAGGAGGTGCCTACAGCATCTGCTGCGTCGGAGGACCTGCAGGCAGCTGCTGGCGCGGAGCAGTCAGCAGCAGCTTGTGTTGAGCCCTGGGCAGCTGCCGCTGGAGTGGCAGTGGCGGCACTGGACTCGTCAGCTGTGGCGGCTCAACCAGCAGCAGCCGAAGCGGATTTAGCAGCAGCAGCAGCAGGCTGTGAACAAGCGGCTGCACAGGAGGAGCAGGTACCGGCTTATCAGCTTATGGGTCTTGAGCAGCTGGAAGCGGCTTCGCAGGCGGCGGTACCAGCAGTACCAGCCTCAGAAAGCGGCGGCCAGGAAGGCATTGATGCGCCAGCCTCTGCCGCGTGTGATGCCAAGCCCGAGCTGGCTGACTCTCCCGCTGCGCTGTCCAGTGATGCAGCGCTTAGCCGGCGCAGCAGGCTCGGCAGCGGGTACAGCAGGCTTTCTCCAGCGGCCTCAGACCCTCTGGATGATGCATCCGCCTTTGCGTCCCGCCCACGGCTGTCAATGTCGCCAGCATATAGCAGTGGCAGCGGCGCTCGTACAACGGTGGCACTAACCCCGCCTGCTACTGCCTTGCCACCTGGCGACTCATCCACTCCTGCCATTGGTTCGGCGGCAACGCCGTCGGGAGGTGGCATCAGAGGAGAGTCTGTCTGGCAGTCTGTTGAGGCATCTTCTCTTGCAACAGGCAGCCTAGCTGCTGAGCAGGGCGGCTCGCAGAACAGCGCGGCGGCCCAGCAGCAGCAGCAGGAGGAGGCGGAGCAAGAGCAGGAGACGGCACATGCGGCTGCTGTGCAGCAAGGCGCCAGCAGCAGCAGGCGCGACTCCTGGAGTACCAACCCACTGGCGGGCGCGGCGGGCCTCACACCCACAGCGGCAGCCGGTGTGCGGCGGCTGACCCACTCACCAGCCCCCAGGTGAGGCTGCTGGGGTAGGGAGGGGTGCGCCAGCCACGTCTCTCTCGTTCTATGCCAGGCAGGCTTACTGGCTGTGTTTGATTGCCAGCTGCACTTAATCGCCACACTCATGATCGCCTTTCACCCTCCTCCCCTGTGCAGCGGGCTGTCTGCGGGCGCGATGAGCAACAACCCGATGTTTGCGGGCACCCCAGGCCACCCCACCCCGCCCTCAGTCAACCTCAGGAGCGTTGGCGGGCGGGCCAGCTTTGGAGGTGGGCGTTGGTGCAATGCTTCTGCTGGCTGTGCGCGTGCCATCTGTCCCTGCCGCAGTCCTGTGCCGCTCTTGTTGCTGCTGCAACCCTGCAGTTCGACCCTGTCCTGCTGGATATTACTATCTTCTGTTTGTTAAAATTTGTTCCATCTTTCATCGCCTCATGCAGCCACACCCCAGTCAGCCTCCAGTGGCGGCAGCACGCCGGCCTCTGTGGGCAGGCAGCTGGCTGAAAAGATGCACCAAGGTGGGCTGTGGCCTTGCTGGGCTGCGTGGGAAGTTGCAGTTAGCTTGCGGGCATTGGGAAGCGGTGCGCTCACGGGCAGTGGAAAGCGGTACAGTTGCGGGCAGTACCCCACGGGCTGTGTTGCAGCTCGGACATGCTCTGCTGCCCACTGCTGGGCCATCGCGCGCTACCTGCACTCCTCTGCCTGCTTGTTTGTGTTGACAGTCTGTGTGTTCACACAGTTCTGCCCTTCACTACCATGTCCCTGATGTTCAGTGGCGGAGCAGCTGCAGAAACCGGCTGCACCACAGGGCTTGGCTACGCTGGCCACCCCCGGGGGTGCCGCCAGGCTGGCAGCTGGGGTCGCAGCCACGCCTGCCACGGGGCGGTTCCAGTTTGCTGCTGATGTGGAGGCCATGATTCAGGTGGGCTGCCTGTAAGCGTGCATGTGTAGCACTACTGCTGCTGCTTGGTGTGCTGTTGGCATGTGTGCTGGCTGGTTGCGCTGGTGTTGTGCTAACAGCGGCAACGAGCATAGCATGTTCATCTGCTACTCTGAGCCCAGTTGTTCAGCTTGTACGCATGGCCTGCCGCTACCTGTTAGCAGGCGCTGGACACTCGCACACCGGGCACCGCCCTAGGACAGCAAGCTGCTCTGGCGCGCGCGACGGCCGTGGCTACCACGGTGCAGCGTGCGTGGCCTGGGCGTGAGCCTCGCTTCTCGTTTGCTGCTGGCCCTGCTACGCTGCTGGACCTGGAAAGGTGCGTGGGTGTCCTGTCTTTATGAACAGGATGGTGGGGAGGAGGGAACGGAAATGTTGCATGAGTGCGGAAAAGAGAGCTGAAGGGCAACGTGGCACGAGGGTCGTGAATAAGAAGGTGGAAAGGCGCCTCCTGGTAACGTCAGCGCTGTAGCAGCAGGCAGCTCGATACCCCCGTCTGTGCAGGCCCGGCTCAACCCTCAGAATTCTCCACTGCCCATTTCTTTATGGTGCCGCTGCCCTGAGTCTGCTTGCCTTGCCTTACGTGCCTACAGGTTCGACGCAGACGGCGATGTGGGCGGCCAGGCTGGACTCGCCTTGCAGCTCCGGCAGCAGCTGGTGGGTGACACCCCCGCGGCGGCAGCAGGTGCCGCCTCCCGGAGCGGCAGGCGGCTCAGCACAGGGCCTGATGCCGCCACTCCAGCTGAGGTCAGAGCACTGAGGGAGGAGGTGGCCTCTCTTCGGACGCAGGTGAGAAGGGATCCTGAAGTCTTGCAGCGGCTTAGTAGGGTTGGTGCTATGCACGCTGTATTGCTGCTGCCCTGCTAGGGGCGCGTCCCCCCCACCACCACATACATGTTGAGCGGTTGTTGGCCTTGTTGTTCGGGCTCCTGTTCTTGGATGTCGCGCTGTTGTACATGAACTTCTTTCAACACACTTGCTGTGTGTGTTGCAGCTGGAGGAGTCCAATGCGCAGCGTGAGGAGGCGGCAGGCCTCCTGGGCGGCTACCAGGGCAGCATCAGGCAGCTGCAGGACCAGCACTCGGTGCTGGTGGTGCGGCTGCAGGGAGAGCTGGCCGCGGTCAAGGCCGAGGTGGGTGCCCTTTTGCACTCCCACGCATGGCCGTGCTTTGTCTCTCTGTGGCAGTACCCCGCTATCTGTGATATGGTGCTTGTCTGCCACTCTGTCAACCGCCACCTCCCTCCAGAGTCGGTGCGTGTCGCCCTGCAAGCTTTCCCTTGCACCCACCTCTGCCATACTCACCGTGGTTCGCATCCACATCCTGGCTGCTTTGCTGCTTGCAGAGGGATGACCTGCGAAGGGAGCATGGCGAAACTGACTCCCAGTTCAGGACCCTGTACTCAGACAAGTGGGTGAAGGGATGGAGGGATGTGTGGCACTGACTGCCATCTAACGTCTGGCTGCCAGCTGTGCAGCCTGTGCTGCGACTGACCTGGGGTTGCTCAACCGGGCAGACGTTGGGGTGTTGGATGTCCTGTATGCTGCATTGCTGGGGCACTGCTGCTTGCGGTGTGCTGCTCCGTGCGGGGCTGTGCAGATTCCAGCTGGCTGGCATGCTGCTCCTTGTAACACACATCCCCACTTGCAGCGGCGGCTCACAGCCTCCCTCTCATCTCCTCTGCCATCCTGCCTTCCTCCCAACTGCTATGCTGCAGGTATCTCCCTCTCAAGTCAGAGGCAGCAGGCCTTCGGCAGGATGTTGCTGCTCTGCAGAAGCGAGCTGTGTCTGAAGAGCTGCGTGCTCACAAGGCGGCCAGCGAGGTGGCTGCTGCGCGAGACGAGTTGGCGGTGGCGCAGCAGCAGGCAGCAGGGTACCAGTCAGCGCTGGCTGAGCGTGAGGCAGAGGTGGTGGCGGCGAGGGAGGCCCAGCAGCGGGCGCAGCAGCAGCTGGCGCAGGAGCAGCGGCGCGCCGAAAAGGTGAGTGAGCCGTCAGCAGTTGTCAGGAGGAGAAGATCTGTACCTGCGTTTCTGTCCTGTGTTCTCTGTGCGTTCACTGGCCTATGTTTCTGTGCCCCAGCCTGCGGTCCAGACAGCCCAGGCCAACCCCGCTGGCTTTGTTTGCTGACGTGAATGCTCCTGCTTGCTTGCTGTGTGCGCTGCGCCCGGCTTGCCTGCCTGCTGTGCTGGCATTCCTCTTGTTTCAGGCGCTGGCGGCCCGTGATGCTGAGTTGGAAGACCTGCGATCCAAGCACAGTGGGCTGACTAGGCAGTACGATGAGGCCGTACATCGCATCAACCTCGCCAAGCAGGTGCGTTTGTGGACATGTGATTTGAGGGACTTGCGGGCACAGCAGCACTGGCGCTTGCCAGGAATGCAATGCATTGCCTGGTGCGTTGATGCTTCATGTCACTGCTGTTCATCTGTGGCGTGGATTTTTTTTACAAGCAGCTGATGCGGAAGTAGGTTGCATCCCCTGCTGATCCTCCTTGCCACTGCCCATCACCTCGCAATCCATCGGTGTGCTCCCTGCCGCCACCACTGCTGCAGGCACGCGAGCGGGCCCAGCTGGAGGCTCAGCGGAAGGAGGAGGAGGTTGTGGCCCTTGAGGTGGGTGTGTGCTGGCATACACTTCAGCCACTGCTGCCCTTGCGTTGTATGCAAGCTGCTGTGACAGGGCCATGCCGCCTGCCAGCTTCTGCCACAATCTGCACCCAGGCCGCGCCGCCCACACCGCACCAACCACCGTCACCCTCAATGGAATGCGCAGGTTCGATTGAAGCAGGTGGAGGGTGCGCTGACGGACTACAAGGCTGAAAACCGAAAGTTCTTCGACATGAAGGAGCGGTACAAGAGCATCATTGCAGGACTGGAGAAGGAGGTTCAGGTGCGGTACACCAGGGACAGGAAGCAGCAGCCTCACACTTGCGTGACAAGACGATCTCGCTAGAAGTTCAATGCTGCCGGTTGCTGCTGTGGGCGAATGTTGCGTTTCTTCTTCTTGCTTGGGTGACACGTGCACTTTGGTGCGGGTGCTCCGCCATTCGCATGTTGGATCTGGGCAGTGGTTGCTGTCGATTGACAGGGTTGCTGCTGGTGCGGTGCTCATGCATGCTTTCACGTTGCAGGCCAAGGAAGAGGACAAGTCTCAGCTGCTGGGCATGTGCAACGATTTGATGACGCGGCTGGAGCGGGAAGGCCTGTCCGCATGAGTCTGCCTGTCTGAGCCAGCGCTGTGGGCCGTTTTACATCTTGCGCAAGCGCCACTGCGTGGTGGGCAGCACCATCGCCTGATTGTGTTACAAGTGTGTTGCCGTTCAGTGTGCAGTTTGAAGCATGCAGTGTAAAGCATCCCCAATTTGTGTAGCGCTGGACTTCTGCTGTACTTTTTGGATCTTCTCAGTCGACAGTTCGTGCAGTGGGCAGCAGCTGGGCTCATGGTGCTGCATGTCCAGTCTGGTCCCCCTTTGTGCCCCCCTTGTGCGTCACACCTCCTCGGTGTCCCACAAGCTCTCACACGCGTACTGCTCGTCATCGTTGTATCGCGGCTTCTTGCTGCGAGTCTGCACCGTCCACAGGTTCAAACGGCTTCAAACGGCGGCAGCGATACAACACGTGTGAGCAGATAGGCGGGTACACAGCAAGCGTCAGTCCCCCGGATGCTTGCCCCTGCCAAGCTTATGCATGGTGGCACACCTTGCGCTCCAGGCGTTTAGCCGTCGTCTGGAGAGGAGAGAAGTAGCTGTCTTCCTTGATTGGGTGCCTGAGCTTGCTCACCTTGCTGCAGCAGGGACTCGCCCAGGGGTGCGTCAAAACCGTCCCTGAAGCATTTGGCAGCAGGTGGAAAGCTTTCCTCACCTCTCAAATCGGAAGGAATCCAGAAGGTCCACCTCTTTGGGGCGTTTGCGGCCAATTGGTGTTAGAGGGGCACTGCCGCCACCAGAACCTGACCCGCGGCACGTGCCAGAGTCATTGCCAGACAGGAGGCGGTTCTCTCCTTCGAGCCCAGTGTCCTCGACGCCGTCAGCACCCATTGCATAGCATCCAGGGTCGAGAGGCTCAGGTGGCAGGGTGCCGCCCGCCTCAACGTGCCCTGCGTTGGCGAAGGGAGCGAGGCCAGGGGCGGTCCCAGCTGGCGGGGGCCTTGCATCGTCAGCGTCAGCGCCAACGGTGGTTGGAGACGAGCGGCTGGCACGGCTGTTCAATTCCATCAGCGCTGTGGCGGCTGCTTCCTCGATGTTGAAATCTCCGCCGCCGCTGCCAGCTGTGGGCTTGGAGATGCTGAGAGCTGGCTTGACGGTGGGGGGCTGCTCTGCCTTTGAGCTGATGGCGCCTGGAGGGGGGGACGTGAAAACGATTGCCAAAGCTGGTGGCAGAGCAGCACGTGGCGGCGGCGGAGGGGAGAGACGAGGGTTGCTGGCGGAGTGGCCTGCCAGCTTAGGGCTGCACATGCTGACCGCACCCAGTGGGACAGGATCAGTCCTGAGCAGTGGTGGGCGACTTGACTTTAGAGTTGGCACTGGTGTTGGGGCTGAGACTGGCACTGGGGCTGGCACTGGGGCATGTGCTTGGGCGGACGCTTGCGCTGGGGCGAGTACTGGCGCTGGTGCTGGTGCTGGTGCGGAGGCGGACGCTTGCGCTGGGGCGAGTGCTGGCGCTGGTGCTGGTGCTGGTGCTGGTGCTGGTGCGGGTGCGGGTGCCGGTGCTGGTGCTGGTGCTGGTGCTGGTGCTGGTGCTGGTGCTGGTGCTGGTGCTGGTGCTGGTGCTGGTGCTGGTGCTGGTGCTGGTGCTGGTGCTGGTGCTGGTGCTGGTGCTGGTGCTGGTGCTGGTGCTGGTGCTGGTGCTGGTGCTGGTGCTGGTGCGGGTGCGGGTGCGGGTGCGGGTGCGGGTGCGGGTGCGGGTGCAGGTGCGGGTGCGGGTGCGGGTGCTGGTGCGGGTGCGGGTGCGGGTGCGGGTGCGGGTGCGGGTGCGGGTGCGGGTGCGGGTGCGGGTGGGGGTGCTGGTGTTGGGGTTGGTGCGGGTGCGGGTGCGGGTGCGGGTGCGGGTGCGGGTGCGGGTGCGGGTGCGGGTGCGGGTGCGGGTGCTGGTGCGGGTGCGGGTGCGGGTGCGGGTGCGGGTGCGGGTGCGGGTGCGGGTGCGGGTGCGGGTGCGGGTGCGGGTGGGGGTGCTGGTGTTGGGGTTGGTGCTGGTGCTGCGGTACGTGCAGTCGCGGAGGTTGGGGCTTGCTGCGGTGTAGCAGTGAGTGGGAGAGCAACATGGGTGGGCTCTAGTGCCGCGAAGATGGCGCCTGGTGCTGGGACGGCATCTGGTGTGGTGTCGGGGACTGGGGCTGAGAGCCGGGCAGGCATGGGGTCATGGAGCGAGGGCGAGTCGCTCAAAGCGGAGGCGGCGCTGCAGTGTTCTTCCGCGTCAGCGTCGTGGGTCCGAGCTGTCATGAAACTCGCGGTGGACGAAGACAGCAAATCCACAGGTGCTTCTGTTGACAGGCTGGCAGGCAGGACCCGCGGTTCTGCACGAGGGAGGCCGCAGGTGCGCGCGTTGCGCAATGCAACGGGGGGGGCTGGCGGCATGGCGGCGCAGCGGGCATCGCGCTTGCAACGACAGCGAAGCATCTCCGCACTCACCGTGGGCGTCGCAGGATGGGTTGGCGGGGTAGGCAGGCTCGTTTGTGAACACCCATCGCGCGGCGAACAACCGGGCAACAAATGCGGCTACGAGGGCTCCCATTTGAGTTAGTTGAGTGAGTGGGCAGCTAACTAAAGGCTGAAGAGGGGAATGGGCAGCCCACTACAAGACTAGCGGTACAGCACTACCTCCATGAGAGGAGTTGCCACATTGGTCCTTTCGCATTCCAGGCCTCATGAAGCCTCTCTAAGCACTCGAATTCCTTACAATCGGCGGGACCCAAGCGACCCGTTCACCCGTCCACATGAATGCCGATGCACCGCGCATCGGGCGCTATCTGGCTCTTCCAGCAGCGGTTGCGGCTCTGCTGCTGCTCATGCACACACCTGCGACCGCCCGGATGGAGGGGAGAGCAGCCAGAGGCGTGGCGGCAGCGGCAGTGACGGGCCCACCCGCCGGCTCGCCGTATGCCACGGTGCCAGCCTGGGTGCGCGCGGCCCGCAAGACAGCCAGCTCATCCAGCAGCTGGACATCCTACACGGCCAATGTGGCAGCAGTCAAGGCTGCCAACAACGCGGGCAGGCGGCTAGAGTATGTGCAGTGGGGGGACAGCATCACCGCCCGCCTCAACATGTTCCCAGAGAACAAGGCGGTGTGGAACCGGGTGTTTGCCAGCACCAACGCAGTGGCGCTGGGCGTGGGTGGCGACAAAGTGGACGGGCTGGCGTGGCGCATTGTGTACGGCGGCGAGCGACCCGCCATCGCGCCGATACGCATCGTGCTGCTGATTGGCGTCAACGACCTGAACAACAGCCTGGACCCCGTGCCCCGAGTGGACTGGTTGCTGGGGTGGCTGCGCGCCACCTACCCTTGGACCAAGATGGTGCTGGTGGGGCTGATGCGCAACAACCTGGCCTGCTCGTCATCCGTGCCGGGTGTCAACGCAGCGTACAAGGCAATCGCTTACAAGCACCGCGCCACGTTTGTGGACTGTGGCAAGGCCCTGCGGGACGACCAGCTGTTGGGTAAGGTGCACCCCAACGCCGCCGGCTATGCAAAGGTGCTGCCGTGCTTCAAGGCCGCGGCTGGCATCAAATAGATCATTTGTGACTTGCCCCTTGTATGCCTTTCTATGAACCCACTTTTCTGTCATGTTCTGCCTCCACTGAACCTTGCATGCCTTCCCCAGCTTTGCCGCATCGCTCAGCAGGGGCGGCGGCATGCCGCCGTGCCGCCGCAGTCTTGCGCCCCCTTCCTTCACATTTCTACATTTCTTCATTGCTATGCCTTCATTCGATCCAGCCTTTAACTATCCAAATCGCACAAACGGTCAGCAGGGGGCGCACGGAAAGGGCCAGTACACCCATCATCAAAACTCCCCGATCGACCTCCATCGCCTTTCACGCACCATCGCAAAGCACATCAGAGCCCTCTGCAGCCGGTTTGACGCTCGTTGCGTTTCTGCACAGAGATGGAGTCCCGTGACGAGTCCACCGCTTCGCTTGGACGTGCCCTGAGGCTGCCCATCGCAGAAGTGATGCCAGCGCCACTGCCGGCAATCGAAAACACGCTGCCCGTTCACCTCGCCTCCGAGCGCGCCCCTCCATCTGGTGACCCCTTTCATCTGGTCCCTGTCAATCGAGAGACTACGCCTGAGAGCGCCCTCGAGGTGCGGGTAAAAAGCTGAGATTGCCGCCGCTGCAAAATGTTGCGATTCGGCTGTGTCCCCACCTTCTCTGCTCTCATTGTTCTCACTGCAGGCCTTTGCGATGCTTGATATTAACCTACCAGAACCATCTGCAAAGCCTGACGGCCAGCGCCGGCTGCTGGGCGCAACGGTGATGCTGGTTTGGGCCGCGTCCGACGCACACTGGCTGCTGGCGCTGTACGGTGCTGTTCTCGCCATCACACCGCCTCACGTTGTCGGCGCAGCTGTGGAGACCTGGCATCTGTTCCTGGCACTGGCGTGCGCGTGCTTCATGGGCGCCGCCGCTCGCCTCCAAGTCTGCGCCGCCGGCGCCAGTGCTGTGTCCCTCACAAGTGCCCTGCACACCCTGGCCACCATCTGCAAGGCCGCTGTCAGCAGCATGCTGCTGGGCATGTCTGCTGCTGCCGCCAGTGCCTGGGCGGGCGGCCGTGCAGCAGTCTCCAGCACGGCAACCACAGCCAGGGAAGTCGCCTGCTGGTCTGCTGCCGCGTGCCGCGCCGCGATTCCCTCCCGCAAGTCAACCAGCATCTTCCTTGCGAGCCCACTGCTGTGCCTGGCGGTGTTTGCCGCCCTGGGGGGCAGCCTCACATGGAGCGCCGACACACCTATTGCAGGCAAGTGTACTGTTGAAGGGCGGTGTGTGCCTGATGTATGCCCTTTGATGTCTGGGGCCAGCAACCGTCCTGTGCTGCTGTCACCAGCTGCTGCTGAACAGCATCACCTGACCAGCCGTGCAGGGTCACATATGGCGACGCCCTGCGGCAACTTCAACCTCACGTCCTGCCCTTGCGCCGTCCCAAGGACTGGCAGCGTCCTCCTTCTGAGCCACAGCAAAGGGCATCAAGCCCGGGGGACCGCAGCTGGCAGCGGCAGCAACCTTGCTGCGACCTGTGCGGGCCTTGCTCTGTCTGACACTTGGGCCTGCTCCGCTATGCACACACCAATGGAGCATGAGGGCCACGACCACCCACCAGTCGCTGACGCTGACGCTGATGGCATGATCATGGCACCTTCCGTCACCTTTGCCAACAACATTCGCCCTGCACCAGGCCCAGTCCCACTTCCTGCCGTCACCTCCAGTACCGTCAGCCTCCCCGGGGATGTATTGGGGGCCTCCACATGGTACCGCCAGGCTGTACCATCCCCCGCCACCAACCAGAGCCGTGGCAACGCTGGCCCTGGCTCCTCTTTTGGCAACGGGAGGGCGGCAAGGCTGCTGGCAATGACAGCAGGTGAGGAGCGGTAGGAGGCCAGCAGGCACCCTGCCGACCCTGCCACCGCTACAATTCTTGTGGGGGCATGCTGCCTTAGACCACCAAAGCACGTTGCGCCACCCTGCCTGCAGAGTGCGTGTTAGGCTGGACGGCAGCCGGCTTCATTGTTTGATCGCTGCATGGACCGAGTGCAGTGCTATGCAAAGGAGCCCCCCCAAGCACAGCAAGAGCTGCTCCACTGAGCAGCCAGTCTCAAGAAGATGTGAACCCTCTATTTGGAGCGCATGCCGAAACCGCCGAATAAGCGCCGTGAACAGTGTGCTGTTGCCTCTTCCTGCCCTTGAAGCATCATCACTGGTGACTTACATTTCACGATGTAACGTGTGACCGCTACTGTGATGGGCAGCAGCGCATAGCAAGCACCAAGCAATGTGGCTACAGCCCTCCACAACTTGCAGGCCACACGCACTGCTTGCCGTGCTACCGTGCCGTCCATCCACCATCAATCGACAGGCACGCGCCTGTGATGGCTGCTGCATCGTCTGTGCACAGATGCCGCACCAGCGCACCTACCTGCATAAACCAACAGGAGCAGCAGCAACAACAGGTCAGGCCCCAAGCGTGCAACATGCAAGGAAGATAGGGAGGTTAGGGACCCACACAGCCACCGGACAGTTGCCACAGCAAGCCACAGAACCAGCCATGCGAGGGTTGAACGATGCCCGCCCACCCCCACCTCAGCCACCAGCACGGCCCCGCAGCAGCAGCAACGACCCGCAGCCGTCAGCAACATTACAGCCACCCGCAACGCAGCACAGCCAGACACAGCCGCAAGCCAGCAGCGCAGCCACAGCGGCAGCCCAGCCATAGCGCAGATGCAGCGCAGCAGCAGCGCAGCCAGCAGTCGTGCAGCCACAGCCAGCAGCGGCGCAGCAGCACGACACACAGTCCAGCAGCACAGCCAGCAGCGCATGCCACATAGCAGCAATGCCGCACCTCCTCTGACTTCACAAAGCGCTTGATGGGCTGGTCCACCAGCAGCACATCCGATATCACCTTCTCCTGCAGCAGCAGAGGCGTGTGTGCACACAGCAAGGGACCCCTCTCAGAAGTGAGCGAGGGGCTGTGGGCAAACAGGCGTCGAGCCCTGAGTAGTAGTGCATTTCAGGGCTCTGATGAGCGCGGCCCCACCCTTGATCCCGCAGAGCCCCGAGAGCACTCTGCACGACTTGCAAGCCGGCCGGCCGGACAGCCAGCGGCCTCGGGGGAGTCCAGGGCACAGGGAGGGACGGCAATCAGCAACACCCTGAACCACGCTGAACCCACCTTGGGGATGCCTCTCGTCTTGGCCTGGCTGGCCAGCTGCTTCTCGATGAGCTCAGTCATCACGTAGCCTGGGCACACAGCATTCACAGTGACACCCTTAGTGGCCACCTGGAGGAGAGCAGCAGCAGCAGCAGCAGCAGAGAGAGGTGAGCAACCAGACACCGGGTGTTCAGGTGGGGTGGCGGAGCAGGAACAAGAGGGGGCGCGGGAGGGCGCCAGCTGGCAAGAGATAGAGCAACACCGCGGGTGTGCCTCGCCCGCTGGTACCCAGCACTACAAGCCTGCAGGCTGGAGCCTGCCACGCAGGCAGCTACACAGCCAGCCCCGCATTACGAGTCGCCAGCGCGACAGGCTGCCTCAACAGCACTCTTTGCTTTATGTTTTGCACTCATGCACTCGCCGCACCTCCAGGGCCACTGTCTTGGTCAGCCCCGCCACACCGTGCTTGGCGGCATTGTATGCGCTCTTGAAGGGTGAGGCCACCAGGGCGTGCATGGAGCCTGCAGGGTGAGGTGGCAGGGAGCGGTGGCGTGAGCAGGCAGGAAGCAGGTAAATAGCTGGAGTCACCAACAGGCTGGTGAGCACTGAAGGGAAACAGCAGCACAGAGGCAGGTTCACCAGGACGGCGGCTGATACTGGTACTGCCCAGAGCAAATAGCGGCAGCGACAAACAGACAGGCCTGATCCAAGAAGACAAGATGCCAGCAGCCCAGCAGCAGCAACTGCAAGGCCAAGGGCGTGCCTGTGTTGACTATGCGCCCCCACCCGGCGTCAATCATGGCCGGCAGTGCTGCCTTGGTGGCGTGGTAGGGAGCGTTCAGAATGACCTCAATGATCTGTGAGCGGCGGCGGGGCCAGACAGCGGCATGAAAATGAACGTTTGTTGTGGCTCGGCAGCTGACACCAAGTGTTGGAGGGTGGCGCGACCTCCAGCACTGCGCTGACATGCAGCAGCACCACCACACGCTGCGCCACCAACGCTGCACCACCGCCACCAAGCCCTGCTCCACCACCACCATCACCGCTGCACCACCCGCACCAAGCGCTGCACCACCATTACTAAGCCTTGCTGCACCCCCACCCCACCAAGCGCTGCACCACGCACCGCGTTCCACTTTTCTTCGGGGAACTCATGCACGGGGGCCACGTGTTGGATGCCGGCGCTGCGGCATAGGGTCAACAGCACATCAGACCACATTTGCAGCATTCCAGGCATAACTGCAGCACACCAGTATCCCGCGATGCGGCACTGGCCCACCCCAGTAGCTTGCAGGCAGCACCACCCTCCACTCACTTGTTGACCAGGATGTCCAGCCGCCCAAACTCCTCCTGCACTCGAGCAATCATGTCCCTGTAGCAAGGCACGGCGGTACACATGTTTACACATTTTCTGCAGCAGCAGTACCAGCAGGTCCGGCAGCAGCAGCAGGTCCAGCAGCGGCAGAAGCAGGAACAAGACCCTCCGCCTCACGGTGCCTTGACCCAGCATCAATGGCACCTATGTGCAAAGCATGTTGCGGGCATCAGGCAGGCATCAGGGGGCATGCCAGCAGCACATGGTCCCCACTGGGCCTGCTGGAACCACGCCCCTGGCAGCTGGCAGCTGGCTGCACACACCTGACCTCCTGTGGATGCAACAGGTTTGCAGAGTTGGTGCCAACTATAGTGCCATACTGTGCCGCAATGGCGGCCGCTTTCTGCTGCAGCGCTGCCTCTGGTTCCAACCCGTGCATCACCGTGGTGGCCCCACCCGCTGCCAGCTGCCTCAGGATGCCAATCCCGATGCCCGTGCTGCTGCCTGCAGGAGCGAAGGGCGACAATGTGGGGCGTGCGGCAAGATTGGCGGCAGGCGCCGGCGGCATGGCGGCTGCAGCGACAGGACTCGCTGCCTCAGTCCAGAATGTGTTCCACAACATCTCCCCGAGACCCAAAAGGCCTTCGGTCGGCCGATTGCAGCCATCACAGCAATCGAGCGGGTCGCGCTCACCGGTCACCAGGGCCACTCGCCCCTTGAGCAGCTCGCCAACAAGCTTCTTTGACATGGCTGCAAGAGGTCAAGCGGCCGGTCCGTCGATTGAAATGTGCAGTGGCTTGCGAGAAACCGCCAGGAGCTGTCTAGAACAGAGGGTGATGATCTCAGGAAAGCCAGACGATTGCCGGAAGCGAGCGAGCGACATGTGTGGCGCTTCCGCCGCCACTCGCCGCCGCCGCCGTCGTACATCGAGCGGCGACGGTCCTGGCTTGCATTCAACCTCAACCGCTGCTAGTCCACAGTGACCTGGCGAGGCATTGGAAGCGCCATCTCGGCACGATTGAGCCTGCCCAGGTCTTTGGGCATCCTTACACCGAGTGCTGGGTTGCCTGAGCCCCAGCCAGTTGAAACTGCAGCTAGCACCAAACCTTGTGCACACGATTGGACTCGCCACGCGGTTGTGCAGCCCGCGACTGCTTGCTCACGCGAAGGGACCGCAGGGCATCCAGACATGGCCGAAGCAGAGCAGCTACCCAGCGAACTGGCCGCCTGCCCTCCTGCGGCGCTCGAGGTCCGCCGCTCGCCGCCCTTCTCGTCGCCGTACCCGAGCGCCACAACCCGCTTCATTTCCTCCTTCCCTGTGTTCCACTTTCGCTTCGTTCCACGCATGCAGGCGTATGTGCAGCGCCGCATACGGCAGTTCAATTCCCTTCCCCAGCTGCGGCAGCACCTCGGCGATCATGCAGCCACGAGCCTGGAGACAGCCACGCTCACCTTGCTTGCCACAGGCTGCGGTGGCCCGGCAGCACAGGCAGGCAGGGCGCCGCCGCCAGCGGGCCCTGCCAAGCTGGCGCTGGTATTTCGCCACGACTGTCGGTAGGTGGACTGCCCTCCTCGTCTCCAGCCGTGCCTGCCTGCCTCCCACACCCTTGCCTTCAGCAATCTCTCCCCAGTTTGAGGGTGAAGCCTGATGCCCTGCGGCTGTCGCAGGCACGTGAGCTGCGCAGACGTGCATTGCCTGCTGTGTGCCCAGAGCCAGAACAGGCGCTGCCCCCGCACCTTCAGCGCCAAGTACCTGGCAGGAGATGTGCTGAAGGCAGGGTGTGGTGCCACACTTAGGTGCGCCCCGACTCACCTCTTGCCTGCTTGCGGTGACACCAGCATTTTTTAATCCGTCTCGATGTGCTGCTGTGGAGCGAGGGTGGCGGCTTGACGTGTGAAGGCGCGCCGACAGCTGCACGCAATTCCAGGCTGTCGACCGTCCTCCGGACCAGATATCACACCTCTAGTCACAACACAGGCTACACCCAACACTCCTGCCACCTAACACCCGCCAAACCCCACACTGATCGCAGGGTTGAGCTTGTGGACAAGTACAGCGGCAGGCTGGTGGAGCTGCAGGAGCCCCTCAAGCTCAAGGTGACCCTGCTGACCGAAGAGTGCCACTGAGCACAGCTGAGCTGCACCTCAGCTCAAACATGCCTGCATGCGCTGCGTAGATGCGGCCGGCAGTCCAGGCCGCTTCGGTCTCATGATGTGCACAACGATGCCTGCAGCGCTCCTGCTGGCAGCGTGCTCCTCCTCACACCTCACTGTCCACCTGCAGCTGTGTGTGGTGGACGGCCGGCAGTGCGAAGCCCTCCCAGGTGGCGGCGCTGCAGCGCCGCCCTCCGACCTGAGCCAGGCCATGCTGCTCATCAACCAGCAGAAGCAGCCGCTGCTCACGTCCAAGCAGGCGGGCAGTGACGGCGAGGGCAGGGTCCTGCTGGATCTCAGCAAGGGCTGTGCTGTGCTGCACGACCTGGTGGTGACTGGTAAGTTGACTGGGGGCATGAGGCTGGGAAAGCCCTTGCTTTCCAGGTTGCTGCGCCACCCTTCTGCGTTGACCGACCCCTCCCCTGGCCCTCCCAGTCACTCGTTTCGGTTCACCCTGCCAGAGCCTTGACCTGATGCCAGCCAAGAATCCCTTTCAAGCTGCTCTTCTGCTCTCCGCGGACGCTCCACGTGCAGGCAGCAGCGAGGCACTGCTGTCAGGGCAGCGGCCGCCCTTTGCGCTTTGGTGCTGCGTGGCGACAGGAGACGGGCAGGCGCATAGCGAGATCGCGCCTGCGTTGTCAGAGGGCTTTGTGGTGAGCCAGGGTGCAGGGTGCGATCGCCATGCATGGACGGACGGCGCTGCTTCCTGTGCCGTTAGCCAGCGAAGCCGGCGAGGCAAAAGTCTGAAGGTGATGCTATAAGAGGCTCTTAGCAACAGCTTCTTTCTTGCTGCACCACAGGTTGCCACACCACGTGTTCGCTCTGCCAGCAAACGAGACATCCCCAAGCTGTCAGACCACGTGTCCAAGCTTGTCAACGTGGGCAATGCAACGCAGGTGGGCAGTACAGCACAGCGCTGCCAGCACCGGCCACGCACTGCGAAACTGCTCTGTTGCGCCGCAGTGCTGGCTGGGCCCGAGGTGGATCATCTGAGCACAGTCCGGCCTGCGTTCGCCTACCCCTAGGGTGATTTCGGGGCTTTTAGGGTTGTCGTCGACAAATTAATGCTCGATTTGCCTGCTTTGCCGGCCCCAGGCCAAGCTGCGGGATCTCAACCGGGCTGCGCTGGAGGCACGGCTGCAGGACGAGCTGCAGCTGCCGATGGCCTCTGCCATGACAGGTGAGCTGCAGCAGGCAGCAGCTGCAGGGTGCGGCTCGGTTGAGGACTCTGCATGCCTGCTGCCAGCCCTTGGTGGTGTCTCTCCCCTATGAGCTTTCCCAGACTGCCGGCATGCACCGCCAACCCAAGGCCTATTTGCCAACGTGCTCCACAGCTGACTGCGTCCTCTGGTTGTGTCGCCCGCTGCCTGCTGCCTCCCTTCCTCCGTTGCAGTGGGCGAGTTCAAGCAGCTGGTCGAGTGGGCGCAGCAGGAGGCATTGCGCTGCGACTTGGTGAAAAAGATGCTCAAGCTGACCAGGGGCTGGGAGGAGGCGCGGGACCATGCCATGAAGGTTTGCTGCGTGCCGCTCCGCCCCTCAGCAGTATCTACAGCAGGACGCGCAGGCAAAAGTTTCAAGCCGTGATTTACGAGAAACTATATCTTTGCAGCCCAACGCAGGCCTGTGATGTCTGCACTCAGCATGCCTCTCAACGTTCTGAGTGTGTGTGTGCATGCAGGCGGTGGCTGTTGACAGCCGCCTCCGCGCTTTCTTCACCGACTCCTCACGAGCTGCGGGCCTGCTGATTGCCAGCGCCGAGGGTGTGCCACAGCTGGATTGCCCGCTGGGTAAGTAGTTGCACTTGGGGATGCAAGCAGCAGCAGGATCAGGAGCAGCAGCAGCAGCAGCAGCAGCAGCAGCAGGAGCAGCGGCAGCAGCAGCAGTAGCAGTTGGAGGAAAAGCTGACTGAGGAGGGCAGCTTTGACAAACCTTTGAAGTGTGCTGGCAGCACTTCCATGTGCTGCATGCCACGTCATTTATCTTGCCTGATTTAATCCCTCCCCTGCTGACGCCTGCTGCTGCAGCCGTGCTGCACAAGGCAACAGACAGCGGCGGCCAGCCGACGCTGCGAGCCACGCTGCTGCCAAAGCCTGGGGGCCAACACAGCGACCCGGCAGCGGCGGCGGAGCAGGCAGAAGACTCCCCGCAGGCTGCGCAGCAGCAGGGAGATGAGGTGGACATGAGGCATGTGCAGGCCATGCTGCAGCAAGCGCAGGCGTGCTGGGTGCGGCGTGGGCATCCCGGCTGGGCGCTTCTCCAAATGGACACCCCTGCCTTCCAGCTGGCCTGCTCTCACCACCAGCAGGCAAGCAACTGCTACCGCCAGCGCTGCCGTTGCACAGTTGGCAGGCGTTTAAAGTGTGTGTGTTGTGCTGGGTTCAAGGCAGCCCTGATTCTCACGCCCGAACGTGGCGGGGCGCTCTTTGAGACAGCAGAGCCAATGACTTGAGTTCCCATTGTTGCAGGTGCTTCTGCCACCTCAAGTAGCCGCCGCCGCAACACCCCTTACGCCTCACACCGCTGGCGCCGGGCCTCCAGGCACCTGCCATGCCTTGCCAGCTCTGCCCGCTCTCCTCCCGGCTGCCTTTGCGGCTGGTCCTGCAGTCTTGCCGCTGCCGCCGGCTCCGGGCCAGCTGCCTGGGTCTGCCCAGGGCAGCCCCCGGACACCTACGGGACAGGTGCAGCTGCGGATGCTTCAGGAGTTTGCGTCCCTGGGAGTGCAGGTGCGCTGTGACTTGCTGTGCTGTACCGCGCTGTGCTGTGTTGTGCGGTGCGGTGCGGTGCGGTGCTGCGGGCAATACAACGCAGTGCCGACTGGGTGCACCTGGCACAGCCAGCCTGCAGTGTGCCATGCCTTGGGTTGGTGTTTTGCATGTGCACATGGTGCCTTACTCTGTGTGTTGTGATTGGTGTTGAACTGCCTTCCAGCCTCAGATGCAGGGCCACCTACACCCAGAGGCGGCTCCCTTGCCAGGCCCCTCGCCCTTTGAAGAACTGCTGCCATCGCCTACCACAGCAGCCGCACCGGGCGAAGGCCTTCAAGCCACGCAGCGCAGCCTCCAGCCTCCAGCTGTGTGCGAGTCGTTGACAGCTCGCCTGCTGCGCTCACTTGGCGGGCCCGCGCCACCCCAGGCCATGATGCAACAGACTGATGGAACCGTGGACGGCAGAGGCAGCTTGGACGGCCGTTGCAGCGGCGGCAATGGCGCCGGCGGCGGCAGGAGTGCGGCAGTGCCGCTGCATCTGCAGCTGCTGTCATCGGGGGAGTCATCTTCTGGGCAGGTCGAGCTTGGCGGCCTGGGCAGCGGCGATCCCTCAGTGCTGCCAGCACCAGCACAAGCGCCAGAGGCGCTGGCAAGCCCTGGGGTGCAGCTGGGCCTGGCAGGTGTGGGAGGTGCCAGCGCATCTGCTGCGCAGGGTGTTGAGCAAGGCATCGCGCCTCTGCCTTCCGATGCCCAGCCCCGTTTGAGCCCGGTGAGCTATGGCGGCTGCTTATGAGAAGCCCTGCCTTGTCAGCTGTAAACGGATGTGTTTGTTCTCTTGCTTGTCTGGGCACCCTGCTTTGCTGACCCTTGACTGTCAGGCCAGGTGTGTTGAGCGATGCACGATAGCACAGCTGCTCGTTTATCTGCTGCCGCTTGCTCTGTGTGTGAGTTGCAGGCTCGGCGGCTCACCAGGATGCCGTCCATCAGCCTGTTTGGCACACCGCTGAACTGGAACGCAGTGGCAGAGATGGATGCGGCAACTGGTGCAGTGGCCGCTGCAGACGGTGTGGCTGGCCAGGGCGACAGGCAGGTGAGCTTTTGCTGCGGCGCTGAACCCTGGTGCCAGGTCTGCTCTTTCAACATCTTTCTGCAAAAGCACAGCAAGGAAGAGGCGAAGGCTGCACATCATTGCCTGCCATGGCTGCTCTCGTTGTTCGTGCACTTTGCGTGGCAGAGCTGTAGGGCTTTGGCACGGCAGCTGTAGCACAGCATACAGATGAGCCGCTGCTCCTCTCTGAAGAGCCTGTCTTTCCTGCACGCTAGTTATAATGGCGGTTACCCTGGCACCTGCAATTTGCAGGTGTCCCGTGTGCAGTCGCTGCACGACATGATGAGAGGGGCAGAGGTGGGCCCTCCTGTGGACTGGGAAGAGCTGCTACGGGTGCGTGCTGCCTGCCGCCTGCCTTTGCATTGGCTGCCTGGCTGGCCGTCGTTGGCTGCTTAATTGGCAGCCTGGCTGCCTTGTTGGCCGTCATTGGCTGCACGGCTTGCAAGCAAGCGTAACGGCAGGCGTGTCCTCCCAGGCCCCAGCTGGGGCCTGCAGGCATTGCAGCTGTTAGCTTGCTCAGAAGGTTTGCGAAAGAAGTAACATCATCATGCTGCTGCTGCTGCTGCTGCTGCTGCGCTGCTCACTGTGCAGGACGCATACCGCTCAGATTGCAGCGGTGAGGCGAGGCTGCCGCTAGTGGAGCTGGGGACCAGCGGCGGCGCCTGCGACCCCAGCAGCCCATGTGCTCTGCTGCGCATGCTGAGCCATGCATCAGGTCAGCTGGGTTCCAGGCCTGCATGCGTGCGAGTGCGCCCTTGTGCCTGGGACAGCTGGTTGTTGAAGCAGCAGCAGCAGCCTGGCCAGCTTCAGCGCTGAGCGTGCCGTTCCCAAGCCTGAAGCGGACGTCTTGCCTGTCCCGTCCCTTGCGCCGGGGCAACAGCTGCGCAGGAGTTTGGCACGGGCTCGTTTCCTGGGGACTGGGAGACCCCGGAGTCGCTGCTAGGGTTGGTGAGAGGCTTGCTTGCCAATGCACATGAGCTGCCACGCTGCATCCATGCCCGACTGCTGTTGTAAAGTGATCTGGTGGTCCCCTAACGCACCAAATCTTTCTACAACCACTCAACAAGCACCTATTCAGCCAGCACAGAGAGTCCCTACGGGCTTGCAACTGCCCGATGTGTCCTCCCCTGCACACGCCCCTGCCCTGCACGCAGATGCCGGCAGACCAGCTGCTGCAGCCGGCAGCGGCACAGTCTGGCGCCGCCGGCCTGGAGTGTGGAGCCTCGCCCGACCGCAAGAGGCAGACGCTGCGGCTGCTCACTCCAGAATGGACCAAGCGGCTGTCGCTCTCTGCTGCCGACTGGGCAGCACTGCTGCAGATCCAGCCGGGTCCCCAGCAGCAGCAACAGATCAACGAGCAGCTCGGACTGGCGTCAGAGGAGGGGCCTCTGGCTGCACCTACGCCGCTGCCGGCAAGCTGCCCAGCAGACACGGGCACAATGATCGCTCACGAAAGCCCAGGTGGCGTTTGTGCGCAGCTGGGGCGGTCGAGCTGTGCT
This sequence comes from Chlorella vulgaris, assembly GCA_023343905.1. NCBI lineage: Eukaryota > Viridiplantae > Chlorophyta > Trebouxiophyceae > Chlorellales > Chlorellaceae > Chlorella > Chlorella vulgaris. The sequence continues at coordinate 2,186,755 of SIDB01000004.1, forward strand.
CAGCTGCCGCCGGGTGCAGCCAAGGGAGAACGCAAGCGTATTCTCAGCCCTTGCGTTAGCGGGCTGCAGGGCGCATAGGCAAGGGCAGTCTGGTTGCGAGGGACGGCCGTTGGCGTGTTGGAGACGCCTCCCGAGCTGCCTGCCCTGCCCAGCTAGCGCCAGCGACGCAGTGCTTTGGATGCTGTGGTCTTCGCGGGGTGCCTGACGGGCAGGGGATGCCGGCAAGCCTGTTTGCTTACGAGCATGTTACTGATGTGTTGTGTTCGTTGCCGATAGGCTCTAGCGTGCGGCTGAATGTTTGCATGAATTACCGACTCGCTGATTTGCTTGCTGACTGGCATTAGCGTCACCTGAATGCAATGAAAAGTAGGGACTGAATGCACTGCACTAGATATTCCAAGAGCATATGAAATCATGGCAAAGGATGGTTGTATTGGAATATGGAAGGAATATAAGAAGGGGAGCGGTCACTGTGGTACCCTCCATTTTGCAAGTTCGCCTCTACTCTACAGTCACACTGGCCAGCCACACAGGCCAGCCATCCGCCACGCCAGCCATCCGCCGCACTGCACCCAGGCCGCACCACCGCGCTGCCGGCCACCAGCGCACTACAGCACCCAGGCTACAATGATGCGCTGGAAGAGCCACATGTATGCTGGCACCGTGAGGGCCGAGGCGAGGTACTGCCAGTACAGCAGGGTTGACATCTCTGCTTCGCCATGGCGGTACAGTACCATCAACGTCTGGAGGGGAACCAAGGGAAGAAAGCAGGGGCAGAAGGCGAGGTGAGCTCGGTGAGGAGCTGCTACTGCTGTCGGCGGGCGGTGCCAGTAGCCATTTGGGGGGAGCAGCAAGCAAGAGAAAGACACAAACGACAGACACAGATGGCCGCAGCAATGGCAGCGGCAGCAACACAGCAGTGTGGGGGGGAGTGCAGCAGGCACCCCAGCAAGCAACCGCGCCTGCCACCCTAGCAGGCAAAGCTGTGCGGCCTCCCACACCCCGGCAAACCAACAGCCCAGCACTGCCGCCCAACTGCTGGCACGCACCTGCAAGTTGATGGCGGTGGGTGTGGCGTTGGAGAGCAGCAAGGTGAGCAGAAACAAGGCATCTGGCGGCGTAAAGAGGCGCAGGGACAGGGCAGCCACCACGAGCAGGGTCATCAAGGCTGGATGCAGTATGAGCTTGGTGAAGAGCACGCCGAGTGTGACACGCAGCGGCATGCGCGACCCGCCGCCGGCAGCCCTGCAGGCAGGACGGTGTCAAGGACGAAGGAAAACAGGCATGGGCGTGAGCGAGGCAGTGGAAGGCAACGAACAGATGAGGCAAGAAGAAGGGCATAGGCAAGCACGTTAATGCAGTAAATAGGCAGCACGCCGCACGCCGCACGAAGGCCCAGAGCGCAACAACAGCAAAACAGGCAGCATCGCTTGTTTGAGATGCCCATTGACCGCTTGCCTGTACAGCACCGCTCCTAGCATTGGGGTGGCCACTGGAATGAGCCCAGCTCCCAGCGCATCACATGCCTCACTCAGCATACGCAGCGGTGGGTTGGGCCCGAAGAACAGAGCCTTCACTGCGGGTATGCAGCCGCACACGATCGCTGCAGCACCCAGGACCGATCGGCGGGGCACACGTGAGGAAAGGGCACGGGAGTGGAGCAACGAGGTCAGTGTTGCTGTGCAGAAAGGGTTGCTGTGCAGGCTGCCTTGCCCTCTTCTCACAGCCCGGCAACGAATCCGAACAGTGGTCAGTCAGTCAGGTAGGCCAATGGGACGGCTGGTGGTGTGCAAAGCGCAGGGCGATTCATGCTGGAAGACTGCACAGATGACTCACCCAGAATGGCCGCCTGCGAAGGCAGGGGGAACAGCTGGCCCCACGCCACCCGCCCAAGGTACCGTCCCGCAGTTTGAAGCGCCGGTGGGAGGCGGGACCAGCTTCTCTGTCGCCAGGATGCTGGCCCTGCTGCCGGCCCCGCTTCGTCGACAGCAGAGGGGCCCCTGCCGCCTGTTACCACTGGCAACAGCGCCGCTGTGTCGTCGCTTGCAAGCGGTGACTGCCGCGCCTTGGAGTGCTGCTGATGCTGCTGATGCTGGTACTGCTGGTGCTGCTGGTGCTGGTCCCGGTGCTGCCGGCTGTGCAGCTGCTCGGCCAAGAGGTGCACGGGGACTGGGTGCGCACTGGGCTGCAGCTCCACAAGCATTGAGTGCTGGCTGGCCGGCTGCTGCTGCTGCTGCTGGTACTGCTGGTACTGCTGGTACTGCTGCTCCTGCTGCTGCTGGTGCGAAGCCAGCAGCAGCTCTTGGTCTCGCGGGCTGCCACGCCCAGAGCCTGCGCCGCTGCCGCCTCCTCCCCGCAGCAGGTCCGACAGCGTGCCCATCTTGCGAAGCCCTCGCTGAGCTAGGTCTTGATTTGCCAGGTCTTCGTTCCTGGTTGCAGCACCAGGCTGCTCCCTGGAAAGCTGCTTCAAGCTGCTGCTGCCGCCGTGCAGAGCGGCCGCCGCCTCATCCGCCGCCGCCTTGCCTCTCCTGATGAGGTTGATTGCTATGGTGAACTGCCACAGGGTGGCGGCTGCTATGTCAAACGCGGTGTAGGCTATTCCCAAGTGCTCGCAGTCGGCGCCCAAGGTGCGGAAGAAGATGGCGGTCTTGTCGTGGCACAGCGTGGTCACCACCACTGCAGGCGGAGAAAGGGAGGCAGCAGCAAGGGCAGGGCAGGGCAGGCACGGTGAGAGAAGAAGGAAGAAAGAGAGCAGAGTGACGTGACAGATGGCGCGGCAGGTGGCAAGGTTAGGTGGTGGTCAGAGCAGCCAGGCAGAGGGTGGCAAGGGGAGGACGCAAGCTGCAAGGCGCAGCAGGCGGCTGTGTGCTCTCGATGCCTGCAGTGCTGCCGCCGCTGATGGCTGCCGGGCACCTGCTCGGCAGCTGCCTGCCACTCACATAGGGGGAAGTTGCCCACGTTTCCGAACCCGCAGGCAATCAGCGCGTGGGTGTGAAACTCGATTGGCGTGCGCAGCAAGCGGTTGAGCAGCAGGCCCAGGCACAGCCCCAGCATGACGCTCAGAGTGAGGTTCAGGAGGAGGGGCCACAGATGTGCTATGGAGTCCAGGCTCACGGCCTGGGTGATCTTGGCAAATGTGAGGGTGGGCACAAACACGAAGAAACACATTTGGGCCAGCACCTGCACATGCACGGGCAGCACATCCGGCCACTGTTTGCTTGCTGAGGCACACCATGTGACACAGCAGCAACAGCGTGTGCCACCGCTCGTGCCACACACATCACACACAGCTGGGACACAAATTCATACACACACATGCACGCGCAAGCATGCAGGCACGTACCTGGCAGCCGCTCTCGTCTAAGACACCCTGCGGCGGCGGCAGACAGAAGGCGATTTCAGGTGCAACCGCAAACCGTGGCAGCGACAACAGCAGGGTGTGGCGGCGTCAACAGCAGCACGCACCTTGCGAGACATCGCTGCGCCAACAGCGCCCAGGAGGCACAAGACGATGGTGGGGGTGGCAGAGGTGAGGAGCAATTGGAGCGGGGAGACGGCGCCAGCAGCGGTGGCGGGGTGCGCCATCAAGTCCGAGTTGGCTGCCATCGCCAGTCCACCAGCACCGACCGGCGCGTCCCCTTGAGGTGCTCCGCCGTGAAGAGCAGCAATGCGGGCGAGGCGCAAATAAAATTGAGCGCAAACAGAAATTGAAACCTCCTGATTGCTGATAAGTGAAGCGCGGTGAGATTTGTTCACGGTCAGAGGGCGGCTGGAATGGTGGCGGCCAGTCTTGGCCCCCGCCGCCACGTGGCGGCGGCGCATTGCATTGCCAGCCCATTGCATTTGCTGCACTAGATTTACAGGTAATGATACACTAATCGACAAGAAAGATATGCTGATTGACTCAAAACACACCAACTGTCACATCCATGCATTAACCCTCCACCCCCGCTCGCTCCCGCTCCGCCACCCTAGCCGCCCCCAGCGCCCCGCACGTCCGCCGGTGCCCTGCCCGCCAGTCGGCACGCGAGCAGGCGGTGTCACAGTACTGAGCAACTCGGCACTTGGAGCAGCGTCGGGTGCCTGCCCCTTTGCCCGCAGCAGGGCCGCCCTCGCTGGCCAGGTTGGCACAGCGCAGGTAGGCACAGCTGCGTGTGGCCGCCGCTTGCGCCAGCTCCAGTGCATCACCTGGCTGCGGCTCGCGGCGCTGCTGCTGGTAATACTGAAGGTTTGCCAGCAAGGCGCGGTGGTAGTCGGTACGACTGGAGGCCTGCAAGGGCATGAGCAGTGCGGCAGTCCTTGGGCAACATGCTCACCTCGCCAGCGCCCAACCATTGAGCTGAGGCGGCACCGATGATGGCTCACCTCGCCAGCTTTAAACCTCCCAAACACATTGTCCAGCGCCTGCTGCACTGGTGGGCTAGAAGACAGCGCTGCCGGTCCAAATTTGATTGCTGAAAGCATTGTGGAGGCCAGCATCTCGTCTGCCGGTGGTGGCTGGGAAGCGGCAGCGACCAGAACAGCGGAAGCAGCAGCGATCATTACAGCTTCGGCTTGCGCCACGCTCATGGCCAGCAGGTGCCTGCAAGGACCAGCCGCAGGCAGCACGGCAGCACCCTGTGCAAGTGTGGAGGATGCATGATGCAAGCAGGAACAGACGGCAACACGTCGGATGCGCCACTGGCTGCATGCAACGCGTCAAAATAACTACTGGCCAGTCAGCTTGCCTGGGCTTGCTGTCAGAGACGTCTGCATCACTGCTGGCTGCCCTCCCCTGCAGTGCTTCGTTCATACACACATGAACGTTCCAGCAATCGGCCAAGGCTGCCAGTAGACCCGGGATGAGTGGGTGGGCCACGGTCAGGCCGGCTGCGCCAGCGTGGATGCCGCGACACAGCGTGGTGTGCAGCTGCCACAGCGCCTCCGCTGCTGCAGTGGCAGCTGCTGCACTCCAGGGGCCTCCGCTGCCCACACACTGGCAATAGTGTCGCATTGCGCTTGCAAGGCCAATAGTGCACCGCACTGAGTACGCAGCTAGCTGGCCGCGCCTGTAATCGGCAGCCCCTGATTCATCCCACTGCGCCGGCTGTGGTTGCGCTTCCAGCGCCGCCACATGCGGCAGCGCCCGCACCATTGCGCCGGCAGCCGCGCAGCATGCCGGCACATCGTCCAGGCTGCCGACCAGGCTGTATTCCGGCCATGGTCGACGATCAATCATCTCTGGTGTTCCCGAGGAGGCCAGCAGATTGAACTGTATCACAAGAATGGAAGCATACCGCAGCGTTCTTGCAGCCGCCATTGCAGGATCCGCATGCAGCTGCGCACGCTCTGCCTGCAATCGCAGCGCTATCGGCAGCTTCAACAGCGCTGGCAGCAGCTGCCGTGCCAGGTCGCGGCGTGATTCTGTGCCTTGCTGCCATCCCTGCTGCTGCTGCAGTATGGCCCTGCCATGCTCGCGGCATGCCAAGCTCAACAGCACAAGCAGGCTTCCGCACAGACTGGCAGGTATGTCGCCTATAACGCCGTTGGGGGCGCTGGCAAGCGCTGCTGCAAAGAGCTGAGCTGCTGTCTGCAACAAGCGGGACGCATGGCTGCGATCGGCGCTGTTTGTCACTGCCTGCTGCTCTTGAAATGTGCGGGTTAGCACGTCTGACATCAAGGTGCCCATGACATCGCTAACCAGTGCCCAATCAAGCGGTAAGCCGTTGGGCTCGTCACATCGCTGGGTGGCTGGCAGCTGCAGCACCTCGGCAGCTGCATGCAGTGGCAACTCCAACAGCTGCACCATGCTGCGCTGCAGGCTGACGTCAAGCTGCAGCGCCGCCGCGTGAGCTGTAAATGGCGGGTAGCTGGCGATGGCAGTGGCAATGTAGCAGAGATTGAGCTGCAGATTCCGTAACAGACCTGCCAGCAAGGAGGAAAGGAAGCAGAGAGCAGAGCGTGTGCGTCGATTGTCATTGTGGCAAGGAATGGACACATGTCATCACGCACAAACAACACGCGTGCAGTCGACCCTCGGCAATCACACACTACCGCACTCTCCGCCTACCTCTGCCCAGTGATGTGCCACTCAATGCAAGAGCTCTGCTGGCAGCCCCAGACAGCCATGCCAGCAGCGGCTCCGGCTGCAGCAGCTGAGCACTGGTTGGTATTCCAACAAGCCGGAGCACTAGCAATGCCTGCTTGGACAGTACATACGTTGCCAGCTGTGCATCCTGATTGCTGTTGGCGGCAGATTTGGCCATCAGGGCATGGCCACACTCCAGCGGCAGCGTGGCACAGCTCTGCAGCGTCTGTAAAGACCCGCTGATGCCATGATCTCTTCCAAAGCCTATCAGGTGTTGGACAAGCTGGCAGGCCACGGACAGCTGTGCTTGAATACGCTCAGTGGCTGCATTCTCAAAGGCCCGATCGCCACGACGCACAATGGCAGCCATGCGCATGCCGAGCGCACTTAGCCGCTTGGCGGCTGCCTGTATAGCTCTGCATGCATGATATGCGAAACACACACGTTTGGACAAACATTGGGTTACTGCCCCTGTCAGCATTGGATTTGTGCAGTCAAGCTAGCATCTGCATTGGTCTGCAGCAAAGCCAAGAGCTCACACAGCAGGATCTCGAGTCGCACCTGTCGAGTGCTGCAACCGTCTCAGCATCGGGCGAGTTGGCCATGGCACAGTTCAGCAGGTCTTGAAGATGTTTATATGAAGCATCACAATCTTCTGCTGTAGTTGTGTTGTCATCCATGTGACACACATTGTCCACCAGGCTGGCCAGCACACTAGCGGCGGAGGCCGCCATCGCTAGCTAGGCCGGGCCGGTGGAGCGGTGGCGGTGTGCTGTCTGTAAGTGCCACCGGCCCACACACTGCGTCACTCAGGGCCAGCGGTCACTCTGGGCGCCGGGCGAGGCAGCCAGGGCGCAGGTATGGCAAAGTGGCGAGGAAGTCGGAGGGGTGTTGTCCAAACGATGTGGGTGGCTCTCGCACGACACACGTGAGCCCCAGGTGCAGAAAGATGCCGGGTTGCATCCATGAACATGGCGCCACGGCCTTGTCACGAGGAGATCGCTACCGGCCTGATGCAAAGCCAGCATCATTGGTGCACCCATCACTGCACATCGGAGTCCACCTCACAAGCTTTCTGAATGCTCTGATCGGCCAGTGCTGGGCCAGCGTTTCAAGTGATCGCCGCTGTTCAGGGCGCTCTACAAGCGTGGCAGGCCCCGCAATTGCTGCAACACCGCCTTAGGAAGGCCGGGGCGTCATTAGCATCGCGGTTGCCGCGCGATGGCGGACGACGAGTGTCTGGACGAGGAGGCGCTGCAAGACGCCTTGCAGGAAGAAGCCTTTGTAGTCATCCACTCTGCACCAGCAACGGGACCGAAGGACAAGGACAGCGCGGCGGCAGTGGCAGCGGCGCACAACTCCCTTCGGATGGCTGCCTTTCCTGAGACATTCGCCAGCGACCGGCCGGAGCAGCGCCTTGCACGCATGGAGGCATGGGAGCAGTGTTGGGGCGCACTGGCGCAGCACATACAGGCGCGTGTGCGGCTGTGGGTGACAACCGCTACTTCCAGCTGTGCGCATCTGTCGGGCATACCTATCAATCAGTCACCTCACCACACAGCATCCCTCTGCCTCTGCTGCTGCAGGAGGTTCTCAGGGGAACGGACGCTGCAGTGTTTCAAGCCCTCCTGGAATTTGCCCGAAGCAGTCACCCTGCCGCTTCCGTCACCATCCCAGGCTTCCCGGGCGCCGGCATCGGCTGCCAACGCATGCCGACAGCCCTGGTCTTGGCTGGCGGCGTCAACAGCGCAGATCACAGCAGCACCTTCCCCAGCCTTGCGGCGCATCTGCGGGAGCAGGGGTGCTACGTAGCGCTGCTGCAGCCTCACAGCTTCGGCAAGGCGCCTGGGGATGTTATTGGAGAGGTGCTTCGGCAGATGTCAGGCCTGACTGCCAGCAAGGCGGAGCACATGGCCGCCCTGGTGCAGTGGTACCAAGACGAGGCAGGTGACGGGACTCTGCCAGCACCCAGGGAGCAGCTGGACGCGCCTGAAGCAGTACCAGAAGCAGTACCAGCCGGCGGCTCTGCCACGCAGCCCCGGAAGCAGCGGCAGGAGGAGGCGGCCGAGGAGGAGGAAGAGGCTGAGCACCAGGAGGAGGCTGGGCAGCAGTCTTTGACCCAGCAGCGCAAGCTGCGCAGCCGCCTGCCTGCCGCGGCGCAGGGCGAGGCGGAGCTGCAGGAAGCCGCTCGCCGCCGCCCGCTGGTGGTGATTTTGGAGGGCACCGAGAGTGCTGATGTGCAGTGCCTTCGTGACTTCATCCTGACGGCCAGCGAGGTGCGTAGCCTGGGGGCTGGCTGGTGTGGCGCTGAATGATTAATGTGGGCCTTGACCTGCCGGTGCCAGCACACAGCCACACATGCACCTCGGCTGCTCTGGCACGAGGCTCCAGCGCTGACACCTCTTGCTCCGCTGATACCTGGCTTGTCTGGCACCCCCCGGCGCAGCCATGCTACATGCTTTGTAATCTGTAGAATTTGTTGCCGTGTACCCCCCGCCGCGCAGGCGTATCACGAGGTGCCGCTCACTCTGATGCTGGGGCTGACCACCTCTGCCGACGCGCTGCACGACCTGTTGCCTTCAGAGGTCACCGACCGCTGCATGGACCTGCAGCACTACAAGCTGGTGAGTCGCGCGCTTGGGTGCAGCAGCCTGCAATGCAGCAGGCATGGCTGCAAGCCTTACACAAACCCACAGATGCGCCATGTGGCTGGGCAAGGGCATGGTGCAAGGCCAGCCATGCAACCAACTCACATTGAGTGCCTGCTCGTGAGCTGAGCTGCTTGCAAGGGTTGCAAGGGTGTTGTCTTGGCGTGAGGCCACGTGGCATGCACGCAGCTATGTTTGAGCATTTCCCTGACATGCTGTGGCACCCTACCCTTGCAGGCCAGCGCGATGACTAGGCTGGACAGCCTGGTGAAGCAAGTGCTGCTCGGAGGCAGCGGCCGCTGGCCAGGCCTGCTGTTCAGGTGCGGCACAGTGGCGGCACATGCCTGTTCGGGCGGATCTGCTCAGCAGATCTGCACGCATGCCTGGATACTGCTCGGCTGGGGAGCCAGTGCACATGTCTGCTTGCTATGAAGCCAGCATGCTGCTTGAGTGCCCTCGTGACCAGCACCGCAGTTTGTCAGGTCTGTGCTGATGTGTCAACACCTCATTTCTGTGCCGCAGCGAGGCAATAGTCGACAGGCTGACCACACGCTTCTTCAACCACTTCTACAGCTCAGGCAGCATCGTCCAAGGGCTCAAGGTGGGCGGGCGCCTTGCTTAGTTGTGTGTACAGTCGGAGTGTCTGCAAAGTATCTTTCCCCCTTTTCCCCCTTTTCCCCATTCGCATGACTCTTGAAAGTGCTTCTGTTGCTCTGTGCTGGCAGGTCGCCGCCCTCAGCCACTTCCGGAGCCAGCCGTTGAGCGTGCTGGCTGCCGCGGTGGGCGAGGGGCGTGCGGCGGTACTGGAGGCTTGCGCCTCGCTGGACCCTGTCACGCGGGCAGAGGTGGGATACCATACCGTACCATAGTATATTGGTACCGCATTTGAACCACTTACTGGACTGCATGCACACTTTGGGCACTGGGAACCGTTGCCCAAGACGGGCACTGGACAGCGTTGCTTGTTGCCGCGCAGGGGTCAACTTTTTGGCTCCACAACTGTCCCGCCATCTCACGCCTGTCCTGCTGTTCACTACATTGGGACCTGAAGCGTCCCTATGCTGCTGCTTGCACCCCCTTGCAACCGTGCAGTTTAGCCGACGGCTTGGCAGCCGTGCGCCTGCTGGCCTGGCAGATGCAGTGATGGAGGCGGTTACGGTCTGGAGTCGCTGGGCTGTGGGCGTGCACTGGCTGATGCTTGCAGGGGAGGCTGTGGAGCTGCGAGGGATCGGTGCGTGGCCTGCACTGCACTTGGGCAGGGTGACGGCTGCAGAGCGCTGCGGGCACTCCAAAATTGGTGCTGCTCAGCAGGTGCAGCTCAGACCTGCAGCGAGTTGAAAGGAGAGAGCTGCCGCCTAGTGTGCAGCTGCGCGGCTGGGGCCTGGCACCAAGGCCGCAGCAACAGCAGCAGTGTGCACCGCGCATGCCTTGCAAGCAGCGGGCCGCTGTCGGTCCTGCCAGTAGACATGACTGACATGAAACGGCTGAAAATGTGTGTAGTCAGCTTGTAGTGATATCCGTACTGCCCTCAATACTGCCCATGTCTTGCAGACCTCCAGCCGTGGAAGCTAGCTGAAGAAGCGATGCGGCAGGGCTTTGCAGACGGGCAGCTTAAGCAGCTGCTCGGCAAGATGGAGCCGCTGCTGCGCAAGCTGCCGCCGCCCGCCGTGCAGCAGCTGGCGAGCCAGCTGCAGGGACGTGCGGAGGGGGTGTTTGGGGGCGTTGACGCGGTGGCTGAGCATCTAGATCAGCTGGTGCCCTTTACAAGCTGTTACTTGGCAGCTGCTGGCGACAGCGGCGAGGGCAAGGAGGAGAAGGAGAAGGAGCAGATGGACGAGGAGGAGAAGGCAGCGCTTGCTGTTGTCCCTGCCCCCGCTGCAGCTGCAGCTCAGGACGGCATCGGCGCAGCAAAGAAGAGGCAGAAGCACCAGCAGCACCGCAGCGCCCAGGGACGCAAGGCCGCGCTGCTGGAGAAGGTTGCGCAGCAGAACAGCAATGCGGCGGCCAAGGGCAAAGGGTCTGCAGCTGCGGCCGCCGCGGAAAGGGCAAGGGCGGCAGCCGCCCCGGCTGCGCGGTTTGCTTCCTGGCTGACGGCTACGCTGCGCGAGCTGCTGGCAGCAGTGCCTACCAAGATTCCCGGTGAGGCAGCAGCTGCCAGCAGGTGTGCCTGCCTGCCTGCCTGCCTGCCTGCCTGCCTGCCTGCCTGCCTGCCTGCCTGCCTACCCACTCGCCTGCCTGCCTGCCTGCCTGCCTGCCTGCCACCCTCTTTCTTGACTCACCAGACGGCTCACGCTGCGGTTCCCCTGGCCACGCCTGCCTACAGAAATTCCTGTCTCTGCACGTTGCGATTGGCATGCTGTTGCGCTTTTCATCCTTGGCAGCCACCAACTTATGAGGGAACCCGCCCGCTCACTCACACAAGCGCTTCCCGCCCCCTGCGCTTGTCTCTCTGTTTGGGCTGTCGGCTGCAGGTGCTGCTGTGTTCACCTGCCGCGATGCGGGCTCCCTGGACTGCCTCACCGCAGAGCCTCGAGGGGTGAGTAGGCCACAGAGCTGAGCTCGAGGCAGATGCCTTGCACCTTTGCTGCCCCTCCTTTGCTGCCCCTTTGGCCTGCAATCATGCGGCTTCTTCTCGTGTGTGCTTGCCTTTGCTGCCTCGTTGGCCTGTACATGCATGCTGCTTCTCCTCGTGTGTGCTTGCAAGTGCCATGGCCCTCAGGTGTTCAGCTGGCCATGCTGTGATGCGGCGTATGCTGTGCCGTTTCGAGGCACCGTTGTTGTCTGCCTGCTTGTATGCTCAGGGCTAGGAAGGCTGCACTATTTCACAACAACACACAACATCACAAGTAAAAGATGGTGCATCAACATCAAGGACGGCACGTCTGCTCTCCACCCCAAGCTGTAACGCTCCCATCCCCGTTCCCCTTGCGGTCCCCGCCTGCCCCTCCTGCGCAGGCAATACACGCGGCGCTGACTGAGCCCCACTTGTACCTGCCAGGACTGCGAGCCGACATGGGAGTTAACGCCGCACAGGAGGATGCGGTGCTGGCCTACACGCTATTCGACCAGGTGCCTGGTGGTGCATCACCCTGCAGCATGCATCACCGTGCTGGCAGCACACCTGCTGACACATGCGCTGAGCCGGAAGCAGGGCCAGTGCTGGTGTTTACACTGGCCGTGGACGCACGTTAATGCTGTCTGTAGTCATAACTCCTCCGCTTTATCAATTTCCATCTGCGATTCAGATGTGTGCAACCTCTTGTCCTGCCCTTCCCCGTCGATTTTGCTGCAGGACCCAAAGTGTGCCAACCTGGCAGACTGGTACCAAGCGTTTGTGGAAGTGCATCGTGGCGCAGCAAGCGGCAGCGGCAGCAGTGCCAAGAGGCGCAAGGCAAAGGTGAAGAAAGCCAAGCGGCCAGAGGGAGGAGCAGGCGGCGGCGACCAGGCTGTGTCTGTGCCGCCACCCGAGGATGAGGCGGAGGAGAGGCGGTGGCAGAGGGAGCTGGCTGCTCGCTTCTCGCAGGCCACGGCTGAGCTGCAGTACGTGGGGCTCATCAAGCCCTCCAGGCGGCGGCGGGGAGACTACGTGCAGCGCTTGGTGCACCAGCCCGCTCTCGGGTAGCGGCATGGCGGTAGCGGCATGCGGCAGCCAGCCAGCAGCGGTTTGTGGCGCGATAAGTGGCGACTTGTATTGATTGATTGTGAAATATGTGTAAAGCATATAGACCTGACTGCAGGCTCGCGCTCATGATGCAAAGTTGCACTTCTGCCCAAAACCCACGGACGCCTTGCCGCCACAGTGGCGCCGTACATTCCCCACAATCGAAGAGATCTCTCCCATCGCACATCCTTTCGCCCATTGTTACCTCAAGATGGCCACATCCGTCATTTCTGCAACCGCTGCGGTGCAACGCGCTCTCCACAAAGCTTGTTTCGCCAGCGGCTCGCGTCCGCCGCCTCGCACATTACAACCAAGGGCAAAAAATGGCGACGCCGAGCCGCACGGCGCCCAGCAAGCTGCGATGCGACGCCCGGCGGAAGTGCCGCTCGCCGCCACGCCGCCGCTGCTGGTCGCCCGCCGCGCAGCCCTCGGGCTGGGGGCCTCCGCCTTGCTACTGTCGCTGTGGCCCACGTCGAGCTCTGCGTTAGCGGCGACAGACGCCACAGAGCTGCTGCCGGCGAGCATACAGCTAGCACTTGCGCCAGATCAGATGCTGTACGATGCAAGTGACCCACAGCTGCGGGCGGCCGCACAGCTGCTGCAGCAGGCGCTGAACGCTAGCGATGTTGTGGAGGAGGAGGCGCTGTGGTCCAAGATCATAGCAGACTATGGCGGCTTGAAACAAAACTGGGTGCCGGACCTGGTTGGGCGGGTGAGTGGCTGCACTCTGTGGCAGCATGAGTTGCTTGTGTACACAGTGCCTGCTCTGCACAGCGAGTGGGGCTGGTGTGTGCCGCCTGCAGCCTGCTGCCTGCTGCTCATCAACAGCATCATGTCGCTTGCCTGCTCTGAGCAAAGCTCTGCTGTGCCCGGTGGCCACACACACCCCATGCTCTGTGCAGGCGTGGGGCAACCGCGGCAACGCGCGCAGCAGGCAGGGCAAGCTGGCCGAGGCGCTGGCAGACTACAACCGCAGCATTGAGATCTGCCCGTGGTCCGTGGACCCCGTCTTGAATCGGGTGGGTTGACGCAGGGGTGTGGGGCACGGAGGGAGGCCTGCTGTCCGAGATGTTGGTTGGTTGGTTGGTTGGTTGGTTGGCTGGTTGGCTGGGTGGCTGGGTGGCTGGGTGCTTGTGGTGTGTACAAACTAATGTTTCGAGGTGCTGGTGAGGCGTTGAGCAGGCTGTGGCAGCTGTGTGTGTGTGCGGTGGCTGTGTGCGGTGGCTGATGTTTCATTGTTCAGAGATTTCAGAGGGGGAATACTGACATGAGTAAGGGCCATACCGCTGGCACCTGGGTGTGCAGGGTGTGGTGCTGGAGGCACTTGGCCGCTTCCCCGAAGCCATTAGGGACTACAAGGCAGTGCTGGCGGTAGCCCCAGATGACCCTGCCGCCTGGAACAACCTCGGCAACGCCAATGCCGGGTCTGGAGACTGGGCGGCGGCGGCAGAGTACTATGGAAGGGCGGCGCAGCTGGCGCCCGCCTTTTCGTTTGCGCAGGCCAACCGTGCGCTGGCGCTGTACCAGCTGGGGCAGGACAACAAGTCGATCAAGGAGATGAGGTGCGGTGCGGTGAAGCGGTACAGGCAGTCGCGGTACTACACCCTGGGTGGGCAGTACCTTTCGGGTTGGTCACCTTTCCTGCACAGTTGGAGTGTCAGTGCGGGGATGTGGCTGCATGCGCGGCTGGTTGATTCCATTGTCCTCTTCAATAGCGGCAGTGCTGTGCTGGGAGCCTTGCACTGACGGGGGTTGGCCCCCGGCACTCCAACTGCTTGATCATTCTGTGCCGCCCCCACCAGCCAGCTTACCTCCCTGCCTCCTTTTTCCCACCCTCCCGCTGTTGCGTGCCGCACCTCACAGGAGCCTGCTGCGCAAGTATTCCACATTCGACGACATGCGCGCTGCCCTGGCGGCAGCGCTGTGGGAGGCGGGCCTAGAGGCGGAGGCGGAGAGCGAGTGGCAGCGAGTGAACGACCCACGCTACCGCGACCGAGCCTGGCTGAGCAACGAGCGGCGCTGGCCGCCGCGGCTGGTGACGGCGCTGGAGGCTTTGCTGGACATCCGGGGCGTCAAAGCGTGACCATACACCAAACCTGATGACATGGAAATTTGACCATGTGGTTGTCCTGCAGCGCTGTTTCGTTGTTGCCCGGTGATTGCCGGCTGTGCCCTGCTGCGCACCGGCTGAAGCGTCACATGTAAACTACCAGCTTGATTGGAGGGCACAGGAACAGCGCAGCGGCTGCGCTTGGTGGCGCTTCTGGGCGCTGGGTTGCTGTTGCAATTGCCGCCTGCTCGTAAGTTGGCACGACACGTGTGAAGTGGCCAGCAGTCTGCCCCCCACAGACTCCTCCATGTCACATCGCTCAACAATTGCCTCAGCTGGTGTTGATTGAAGGCAGTGTTTCAGCAAGGCACAGTTGGCAGGCAGTTTGAGTTGATATCGCGAGTTTGCAGCGCAAGTCGTTTGCGGGCACACAAACTTCTAACACAAACAAGCACGTGGCCGGTGGCAAGGAGCGGCACAATCGCTGCCCCTGAGGCATCAAGCAGCCAGCCACGAGGCGGTGCTTCCTTCCCATGGGGAAGGTGGAAAGCAGCGCTGCGGGAAGCAGAGCTGAAGGATCGACAAAACAGGGTTAGTTGCCGGCGCGCATCGTTGGAGCCTGGCATGAGAGAGGGGAGAGCCAGAGGGAGGGGACGCAAGGGGGAGGGCGAGGCAGGCAGGCAACATGCTGCTGCTCAATTCACTGGCAGTGCGGGCAGGGTTGGAATGAGAGTAGAAGAAACGGTGGCGGCGACGCCTGGGCCTGCCACATGGGCGGAGGAATGCAGGGTTGTGTTTCGAGACACACAAAGAAGCAAGGTTTGTGTTTCAGCAACACACAGAAAAGCAGGAGGCACAGAGTGGAAAGGGAACGCGCAAAAATAAGGTACGGCTAGGAAGGGTGGAAAAAAACAAGGCGCCCAAGGGTGGCACCAGTCAGCAGGCAAGAAGCGCCTTGCTTGTCTATCTAGCGCTGTGGGGGCGGTGCCTCAGCATCGGCACCACGCCCAACGCCTCCTGCTGCTGCTGCTGCTGCTGCTGCAGGCTCAGCTGCACGGTGTCAGCAGACGCCGGACGCAGCTTGGGCACTGGCAATGTGCCGAAAGCGCCTGGCTGCTGCTGCCTAGCTGGTTCGCTGCGGGCCGCCATGTAGGTAGTGCCGCCGGGTGCAGAGGTCCATTGAGACCAGCAGCTGCCCTGGTGCACAGCAGGCGCAGCGCTGCCGCCACTGCCGCAGCCACTACCACCCGCAACGCCGCCGCCGGGTGCAGCCGCCAGCATGTGAGCTGTACCGTGCGCAGATACTGCCCCCGGTACCGTCGCAGGGAGCAGGTCTCCTTTGGCAGACCCAGGCCGGCCAGCTGGCACTCCCGCCGCAGCAGGCAGCAGCGTGGGGCGCAGCAAAGCCTGCTGCTGCTGCCGCTGCTGCGCGCGGGCGGAGTCAGCCCTGCCGAAAGCGGCGGCGGCTGCTGCAGCGCCGCTGCCGCCGGCTGAGCGAGCTAGCGATGCAGGCGGGCTGCTCAGTTCAATGGCAGTCACGCTGCTGCCAAGAGGGCCGCTGGGTGAGCTCAGTTCTGGGGACAGCTGCAAATTTGGCGTGGGCAGTCGCGCCCCAGCTTGTGTGTTGGGTGTCAGGCGAGCAGCCGACCTGCCCTGAACTTCAGCCGCGTACTGCTGCTGCTGCTGCTGCTGTTGCTGCTGCTGCTGCTGTTGGGGCTGGCGGCGAGGCGAAGGGGGCTGCAGGAGCAGCATGCCAAGTGGCGGCGGCTGCCGCTGCCGCTGATGGTACTGCACCTGGCGCAGCTGTGCAGGTTCGTGCCCCTGCCGAGGCTGCAACTGCAGGAAGGGCGGCGGGGGCACCCCAAGCATGCCCGCACCTTCCTGCACCTGCTGATGCTGCTGGCTGTGCAGGGGTGCCGCATCACGCAGGCCAGGCTCCTGTTTGATTTGCCTCTGGTTTTGGTTCTGCTGTTGGTTCTGGTTCTGGTGTTGGTTCTGCTGCTGCTGCTGCTGCTGCTGCTGCTGCTGCTGCTGCTGCTGCGAATGCTGCATGCCCGCCAGCTGCATCGCCGCCTGGTGCTGGTGCTGGTGCTGGTGCTGGAGCGGCGGGTTGGCGCCGATCTCAGGCAGGTTTGCGTACAGCTGCGGCTGGGGTGTGTGCAGGTTGAGCATGCGCATCACATGGTCGTCATCATACAGCACAAAAGGCCAGCTGCACAGAGGAACCAGGGAAGAATAAAGGAAGAGAGATGGTCAGCATTGGGATGAGGAGGCTGCAGTGGCGCAGCACACAAAGGGCAGATGGGCAGAAAAGCCAGGGAATACATCAGGCTCAGGTTCTCGCCAGCCAAGAAAGAAAGCTCGTCACGAGGCATTCCAGCTGCTGCGCCTGCTGTCCAGCAGAGCAGTGCAGCAAGTTCGGGAACCCCACGAGCAGCAAGCAAGGCCCTGGATGCCGGCAGGCCTGTGAACCGATGCTGTCAGAAAACAAGCTAAAAGAAGAGAAAACATCTGGGTAGGCAGGTGAGGAGCGGCAGGGCACGAGGGCAGAGGGGGGCTGCTGGGTGGCCAATACACCAAGCGGGCAATACACCAAGCGGTACAGCGGTACATCACTACAGAAAGAGCAGTACACTCACTGCTGGAAGTCCATGTGAGCGTTGAGGTTGTTGTTGCTGAATTGGACGTCCACCTCCGCCTCTTGGTCAGCCTGCGGCAGGGACAGGGGCAGGGACGGCACACAGCAGCGCAGCAGCTCAGCACACAACCATCGAACTAGCTCAATCACCTCATTACTCAACTATTTCAGCATTGGCATTGGCTCAGTGCAAACAGCAGCGCGCTGGCCCCACAGCAAGCAAGCAAACGTGGCGGCCGAGCCAATCATGGTTTCCAGCCGCTACTGTTGATCCAGCACGACTTTGGGTTGCTGCCTGGCTGCGGCGCCACACCCAATGTGACGACAGGGTGCGGCAACATGCACACCCACCCATGCCTACTCACTTGCACTAGCATGAATGGCAGGGTCAGCGGATTGGGCACTCTCGCACCCGCCTCCTGCAAGGCAGCCGCACGAGAGAAGGTGAACGGCGGCTCAGCCCACAAGCACTACAAGCATCACGCCTCTTAGACGTCAATGCAGTGGTGTCCTGTGCTACAAAGAGAGCTATTGATTGACCACCCCATAAGGGCCCAGCACGTGCAGCAACAGCGGCAGCAACCGCTGACGCACCCGCATAGCTTCCAGGAGAGGCAGGGGCGCCTCGCGGTTGCGCAGGATGAGGTTGGACAGGCAGTATGCCTTGTGGATGGCGTCCTGCAGCAGTACAGGTATTGACAGCATGATGCTGAAGCACCAACAACGTGCAAGAGTTTCCTTGCAGATAATGAGCAATCGAAATTGGCGGCTTGGCAATTGTGCCTGCTAAGTGCCAAAGTGGCAGGCTGGGCCACCACCTTGGAAAGCAGCAGCCCATGCACCCAGCAGCTTTGCTTCCTTTCAACCACAGCCCGCTTTCCCCACGCCGTGCAGCAACCCAGCCCACCTGCAACGCCTGCCGCTTCCCCTCCACTTGCTCCAGACACCTGGCCTTTTCGGCCAGCTGCTTGTCCTCAGTGCTGCGGCCCAGGCCCTGCAGGGGCACACAGGCAGCCGCGCAAGGTGAAGGGCACGTGTCTGTGCTGAGCACTGGCAGCATCAAGCCTGATGCCTGTCCCACATCTCCTTGATTCTAGACGCACTGTACTGTAAACACACAAACAACAGGGAGCTGTTCAGCTTCGCTGCAGAGGCTGGGTTCACCTCAGGCCAGCCAAGCCACTGGATGGCTTTCTTGACTTTGGAAATCATGCCTATCGCCTCCAGCACATTCAATGCATCATACACCCGCCGCCGTATGTTCTTCTCGTCGTGCACCTGCTCCAGCGTGCCTGCAGTGGTGGGCAGAGTCATATGTGAGCAAGGGAGGCGTGTCAGGACAGATGGGTTCAAGGTGGTCCACTGTGTGCATACGCTTCAGCACTGAAAGCGGGGGGGGGCCGTCATATCAGAAGTAGCAGGAGCAGGTTGCAGCAGAGAGCCTGCGGTTTTAGTGCTTTGCAGCCTGACCATGGCAGCTCGAGTCAGCCACTAGGCGCACGCGCAGCCAGAAAGACGGTTTTGAGGAGACCAACCAGCGCCGCCGCCCCGCCTGACCTGCCGCAACCTCGGCCGCCAGGTCTGCAATGAGCTCGTTAGCCACCTCTTCATACGTGGTAGCTCCCTTGCTCTCCACCTTTTCGCACACCTTCAAGCTAAAGTGGCGCAGCCCTTTGCCGGCTGCCGGCTGCCGTGCCGCCGCCGCTGCAGCGGCGCCGCTGGCACCAGCGGCCGCGGCGTCAGAGCCCTCTGCCTGTCCGCCGCCCTTGCCTGCGGCTACAGCGGCGGCGCTGGCTCGCTTGCCTGTGCTGCGTTTCCGTTTGGTTGCTGGGGCAGGCGTGTTGCCGCCCCCGCCATGGCCTGCCTTGGCTGCGTTGCCAGCTTGAAGCTGATCCAGCATGGCGGCTGCCGCCGCCGCTGCTTGGGGCGATGCCAGGTTGTCGTCTACGCAGTCTGCTGCTGCTGCTGAGGCATTGGAGGCTGGGTCCTGCGAGCTGCACTGCTCCAGCTGCAGCCCTGACAAGCTCAACGCCACAGCGGCAGCATCTGCCGCCTCCAAGCAGCTGACGACGGCGCAGTCGGCTGCGTGAGGCATGATACCACAAGGGAGGCAGTGAGGAGGGGTTGGCGGACGGGCAGGCTGCAGGGCGTCAGCCCTGCTCGATCAGCACCGCATCAAGTGTGGTGTGGACCCATTCCAGGTAAGGCGGGCACGGGAAATACCATGCAAGATACCGGGAAGCAGGCACGTCAGCAAAGCAACATCCAAGCTGCCAGACGCACAAAAGCTTCCTCTCCTCACCTTCATGCATCGCTGCAGGGTCTACGCAAGGTAGCAGCTGTGGTCGCTGCATAAGTGGTGGGTGCGCTGCCAGCAGCGACGAATCGGGTGGCGTCAGCCCTCCGGGTGCTAGCGGCTGCAGCGGTGACAGGCTCGAGGGTGCTGACCAGCCGTCTGCATCAAGAAGCAGAGAGGCAGGCACCCGATGAGCAGCAGCAATACCACTTTAAGTTCAGAAGTGCGGCAGGAAGAGTGAGTGTAGCGCCGTGCCCAGGACGGCGGTGGCGGAGGGTGCACGGTGCTGCTCACCATGAGAGAGGTGGCCGTGCGGCACCATGCCCAGGTCGGCAGCAATCTCATACAAGCCCTGCAGCGAGGAGTGCGAGCCAGCGATTGAGTGTCTGTGGGTATCAGTGCGCAGCCTGCTGGCGATCGCAATCTGAAACGGCAGTGGTCCACAGCCAGAGAACGGAAACGCAGCGAGGGCAGGCAAGGCAGCACCACCACAAATCGGGCCTTGCGGCGCGGGCAAAGTGTTGCTGCCGCGGCGGGGCCCAAAGTCCTCACGTTGGCGTGCAGCTCCCCCAGGAGCAGCTCCTCCAGCCCCCCTGCAGCCATCGTCCTGTTCAGACCCAACGCGGCCTGCCGGCTGTCCCGTTCGGCCTAGTTCGCCTGCCACGAGTTCCAGGGACCGTCACAACATCCAAATTGCGGCGGCAGGATGCTGCAGAGCGCAGCGGGAGGCGAACAAAAAACAGAGGACAGCAGCGCTGGGGGGTGCCCTGTTTGCGAGTTGTGGGCGACGGCGAGGGCGATGCCGATGGCAAGCGGCCTCTAAACTGTGCCTGCCCATTCACACTGTCCTGCTGTCCCTCTCGTTGCGGATCTACGAGCAGCACCTACATGGCCCATCCCCTGTTGGTCACTGGAATCAATTCAATCCAATAGGTAATGAACGCTGTGCGCCCCTCCCTGGCCTCGCACTTGAGGCCGCAACGCTCAGCAAACGCACCTGTCAATGCGCGTGCAATCTACTCAGCCACAGCCGGCCACAGCCCAGCTTCATCGACTAGCAGCCAGGAGAGCGCCGCCGCAAATGCCGCCAAAGCCGCACCAGCGGCGGCACCTGCCCAACCTCACTCGCCCGCCGCGCAGCCAGGCAGACGTGTCGTGCTGCAGCAAATAGCAGCTGTCAGTGCAGCCCTGACAATGCACAGCCTGCGCTGCACACCACCCGCTGCTGCCAGCGCTGCCGCTGATGCCGCAGAGAGTGCCGTGGCGTCGTGCACCGGCTGTGTGGCCTCTGTCACTGCTGTCCCATCTGGCACAAGAGCTGTGCTGGGAGAGCAGCCGCTAGGCTCCGGCATCGTGTGGGACAGCCAGGGCTTCATCGTCGTCCCGTATGCGCCACTTACTCGCGTGCAGCGGCAGGGCACAGCAGGAGACCCGCAGGCAAGGCGACCTGGCACCATACCAGCTGGACTGTGGTGGCGCTGCCCGCTGCCCTGCTTTTCCCTGCCAGCAGCGCAGGGTTAAGCATGCGCTAGCCCTGCTGCGGGGGCGCTGACCAGATCTGCTGCAATCTGCAGAAACGCAGCAGCCTGTGTTTGATGCCAGCAGCTGCTCCCAAACCTCCCCTACCCAGCCTGCCTGACTCCCACCCACCCTGCAGGTGTTTGTCACCCTCACGGCGGCTGACGGCAGCGTGTGCCAACGGCTGCCTGCCAGCATAGTGTCCAAGGATGCATCACACGAGCTCGTAGTGCTGCAAATCGTGCCGCCTGCCGGGGGCCTGCGCCCCGTTGTATTGGCAAGCTCCTCTGCCGTGCGAGTGGGCCAGGATGCCTATCTGCTGGCAGCTCTGCCTGATGGCTCTCCCTCCATAGCAGCAGGCAAGCCCTGTGCCGCTTCCTATGCACAGCTGAGCACTCACCCTGCCACTGCTTTGTCTTGACACGAAGCACGCTGCCAGTGCATGCTTGGCAAGGAAAATGGCAGTACAGTGAGACAGTACATCGCGAGCCTCACCTCATGCCTACCAGTCCTACCACCATGCTCCGCCTTGCTGCCGTGGCTGCAGGAGTGGTGTCTGGCCTGGGTCGAACCATCCCTGCCTCCAACAACCAGGCGATCAGTGGAGTGGTGCAGAGTGATGCGGAGGTCAACGCGCAAAGCTTGGGAGGAGCGCTGCTGGACGCAGCCGGATCGTTGGTGGGCATGCCTGTGGTGTCGTTCATCAAGCCGGGCAGCGGGCGCAGCAGCGGGGTCAATTTTGCGCTGCCCTCCGACCTGCTGCTGGAAGTGGTGCCGCGGCTGATTGTGTATGGCAGCGCAGCGGTTCGGCGATGAACGCCAGCTCTGCTTGGACTCAAGTCCATATATTATGGCAATCTATGGCCAACATACCTTATCTCTGCAACAAATCTCATCTCATACAACGTCCCCTATCGCAACAATGAGCATCGATTGATTTCAGTTGGGATTTACAGCTGAGGGGACTGCAAGATAGAAGCAGAGACACAAAAAATGCTGGGTTGCTGGGTGGTGATACAGGTGTTGGTGTCAAAAGATTCTCAGGACAGCTGGCGAGCTGCCAAGGATTTGCCAAGCTGGATATGCTGCAGCCTGACGCAATGCGTCAGGCACAGTAGATGCATAGGATGCAGATGGCAAGGAATAGCGTCGCAGCAGAGTGGCAGAGGTGCGAGGCAACGAAATGGTGGACGATATGGAAATTGGATGCGAGGCAATGCGATGTGCAATAATGAGGCTTGGAAATGTAACGGCAGCTGTTGAACTGCAACTGAATCTCAAAAGAAGAAAAGGAGGCGGGCACAGCTGAGCACACTCTCAGGAGAGAGGAGCGCCAGGCCGCTGCTGCTCCTGCCAGGCCTGCTCAGGCTCATACCAGCTGCGTGGTTCCACACCATATGCTGAGTGGATGTATCGCTCGAGCCGCATCCACACACTGGTCTCTGCAGCAGCAGGGCGACACAAGGGGACACAGAGACGCACAGGGTCAGGCTGCTGAACCCTCCGACGGCAGCAGCACAGACAACATTCAAGAACATCCAAGCTGCGTAACATACTTTAAGTGGGACGGCAAGTAGGCGGAATAGACAAACCTGAAAAAGATCCAGCATGTCTGCATGTCCAGCATGTCAGTGCTGGTTCCAAAACATTGAAACTGACCTGGGTTGTCGCCATCCAGGACCGGGTTCCACATGCCGCTGACGATGCTGTAGTTGCAGTTGAAGGGCGACTTGTGGTGTGCCCCGTGGGCCTTGCGCGAGATGAGCAAGCCGCTTTCCTGCAGCAGCACGACACAGGACCAGCCACGGTTGGAGCAAGAATGGAGCAATGATGCAGACATGTAATCCACAACTTGTTCGCGTGTCAGCTGCCCGCCATTCCTGCTCCCCATACTTCATACACTGCGTCCAGGCTGATTGCAAAGACCAAGTGCCACAAAAACAAGCAGCTACAGAGAGGTTGTGCGGTTTGCTGCCGGCCGATGCCGTGCATTGCAGAGTACCACGCACGCAGCTGCATCGAGGCGCCGCACACGCAGCTGCACCAAAGCCCACAGGAGCCGCACCCCAGCGTCAGCCAGCCGGCCGTGGCTGCAGGCCCCACCTGCAGCGCCACGACGGCGGGCGGCAGCTCGCTCCTCTTCATGTGGCTCCAGGCATGAAACTGCTGGGACATGCAGCACAGGAAGAGGAAGGAAGAGGACCAGACGTCCCACCACACGGGCGCTCCTGCGGCAGCGCTCAGCGCCAGCACCGCTGCAAAGGGGGCGGCGGGCTTGAACAGCTGCGGCAGCGGGTTGGGGAGCAGTTGGGGTCGAGGTGAGAGCAGAGCTGGGTTATGCCATGACTCGGCTCCATGCTGGCACCTCACCGGCTGATGTTATCAACCCCTGTGAAGTGTATGCTGAGGCTGGAGAGTAAGCCAGGAGAGTAAGCACGTACCCCGCCAGCACACTCATGAGGCATGCCACCCCCTCCTACCACACACCTTGTGCACGTTGTTGCTGAACTCTCGCTCGGTGATGGTCCAGGGGCGCTGGTGGTGGCCCTGGAACGCCGCAATCTGCCCCCCAAACACCGGGGTGCTGGCATCCCCGTAGTTGTCCACGAAAAAGTGGCTGCAGCGGAAACAACAAGCGGTGGCGCGTCACAGGCTGCCTCCGCTGTGGTGTGTGTGGGGGGCCCAGCAAGCGGGTTTGGCGTTTGGCTGGCCAGCCCGCAAACTTGCAGGGTCGTGATTTCAGACCACGACTGGGATGCTTTGCACTGTCAGCAGACGCTGCAGCACCAGCAACAACTCACTAGAAGGCAGTGCCCAGATCGGCAAGGGCGTACGCCGCACACACGGCGACGCCAGCCTCCACCACGCCGCCGATGCCGTCCACTTGGCCCAGCCCGCCCGCCAGGGTGGCTCCCATCAGCGCCGTGGCTCCGCCCACCCAAGCACGGTGCTCCCACGTGGACTTGAGCTCGTCAGCACTCTCCAACACGACGCGGCGACCGGTGGCGGCGGGGGCGGGAGTGCTGTTTGCCAGCCGCTGCTGCAGCTCCCGCTCCAGGGAGCTCGGAGAAGGGAGAGTTTCGCGGTCCTTGAGGGGCGCGGCGATGGCAGCCACTTGCAGTGTGTGGCGGCGCTGGTTTTGCGAGGAGGCTGGAGCAGCAGGTCGGCGGGCGGCCAGGCAGCCGCTCATTTGCATAGCCATGAGGTCGAAGAGAGGCACAAAACGTGTGGGAGGGTTCGAGAACAGCGAAGGTGACCGTCTTGTGGTGAGAAGAGTGTTAGAGAAATTATGACGTCGAAGCGGTGGCGACGGTGCGAAGGCTGGTTGGTGTGATGCCGACGGTGACAGTGGTAGCAGCAAACCAGTGTTTCAGCTGCACAAAGCGTGCGGTCTGCTGCGTGTGCTTTGCGTTGTCAGCAAAATGCAAAACGCGCTGCATTGAGGCCCAGGCGGTCATGCAGAGATACATGCATGCACATTTTGCTTGCCTGTTTGTTCATATCAAGCCGACTTGCAGTGCGCCATGTCTCGCTCAGCCACGACGCCTGCAGCCTCTGCGCTGCAAAAAAACAACACTGCCCGCTTGAGAAGACCTGGGCGAGGCTGGCAGCGCCGCCGGTTGATGCCGCCTTGCCGTGCTAGCGGCGGCAAGGTTTACCGAGCCACATGTCCGCTAGTGGGATGGGAAGAGCTGGCAGGCACAATGGGGGCCCTGTACCCACCGCAGCTACACCTGCATCACTTTGTGGTCGTGGAGGCACCCGCAGATGCTGCAAATGACGACCAGGAGGCACCGCCGCCAGCAGTTGCAGTAGCGTACGACTTCTTGCCTGCGGATGCCAGCAGCCCAATGACCGCTGCCAGGCTGCTGTCAGGCGGGAGCGTGCCGGGTGAGGTTTGGAAGACCAGCAAAGCCCTGCACGCAGAAAGAACACCAGCCCCCTCCTGCCACTCTCAAACCATCCACTAGTCAACTCAAACGCCTGTCATCACACGTGCACCTCATCGCCTGCTGCAGGTGTGGCGAGGAGCCGCACGCTGCGTGGCGTGCCGCGCCAGCGCTGCCAGCTGGCGGGCTGCACCGTGCTGGATGACCCCCACGCCGCGGCGGCCGCCTTCCAAAGCAGCTACGCCGACCGACCCCTGCAGCTGCTACGCAACGACTGCACGCATCACGTCGAACGACTGCTGCAACACCTGCTGCAGCCGCCGTGAGCAGCCGCCCATCTGAGCTGGTGCCAAGCGCTCCCTCACACCAAAGTCGCAATACATGTCATTTCACTCATCCCCTTGATTCGGTACCAAACTCAACAGACCTTTTGGTGCGTCGCCTGCTGCCGCTCCAGCATTGTAAACTGAGGCGCTGCCCCACTGTCACTGCCGCTTCTTCCTGGCCGCCGCGGCTGTCGGCTGCAGCTTCTTCCGCCGCTGCCTGAACAGGAAGCTGTAGAGCCGGAACCAGAGGAAGGGGTAGAGGCAGAGCAGCACCTGCGGCAGCAGCGGGAAGCGGACCAAGCCAGAGTGCCGTTTGGGTTGGCAGGCAGGCATGGCCGAAAAGAGACTTCGTCTCAACCCCAGCCAGGCTCGGCAGCCATCAGTGTGGGCCAGTGCAACCCAAATGGCACTTCCGCCCACACAACACCCGCAGGGTGTGTTGGAGGAGTGCGTGGAGAAGCGAGTCACTCTGTGTGGGAAACGACACGTTCCACACACGCCTTTTCACGGGATAGGAAGAAGGGACTCACCATAAGGAAGAGGCTGTAGTCGAAGGCAAAGTTGCCGGCGTTTGGCATCGAGATGGTGCGCAGGCCGCGCTGCTTGATGTGCGGCAGCGCCAGCACAACAGCCCACATCTCGCCCACCACCCCTAGAGGGTACAAGGGGATGAAGGCAGTGTACCTGCAACGCAACGCAGCATGAGGGATCCTTGCCACAGGGCCTGCCAGCGTTTTCGCAGCACGGCCAGCGGAACAGGCAGCAGCAGGGATGTGGCATGCACGGACCTCGCAGCCTTGTTCCTGGCAGCTTTGAAGCGTCAGCCAGCGCTCACCTGAGCCAGGTCAGCCAGCGGGGACAGATGCCTGCCAGGCTGGCTGCGTACCAGGGGTACCGAATAACCTCGGAAAGCGCCCAGGCCCAACACATGATGCCGACCGCCAAGCTGCCCTGCACCTCTGGCTCCGCCGCCACCACGCCAAACAGCACATTGCTGCGTCCTGCCCACTGCATCAACGCAGCCCCCCAGGAGCCTCCCACTAGACCCAGAGCGGCATGGAGGATCTCCAGCCCCGATACGAGCTGGAAGAGGCCTGCAAGATGGAGGGGCGAAGAGCAGCACGGGCGATGACGGCAGCGGTCGGCGGGAGAATGCATTGGCCACAAGCGGGGATTGCCGAGAGCGGCATTGTCAGCACCCCAGCACAGCAGCCAGGTGTTTTGCGACTCACGAATGGTGTCTCCAGCCGCTGCATAGCTCCCCTCGACTGTGTTTGTGGCGGAGGCGTGCTTGGCCAGCTCGTACAGGGCATATGCCCAGCCAGCAAACATCGTGACATTATACAGCAGCAGGTAGGCCCTTGAGATGGCACCCGTGCCCGCCATCGTGGAGACGCGCCTCTACAGGGTTTCCGCGTCCCTCTTCGCCGTGTCCCTCTATGATGGTGCGTACCAGTGAGGCAAAGGGCCGATGGCCAACATTTTGAGATTTGTACTGCTCCCTGCTTGCACAAGGCCCAGGCCACACATTTGTAGCTGTTTGTAGCTTGTATGCACTTAAATATTCAAGCTTGTCTTGCACACACACTCAGCGGTTGCTCGTCCTGATGCGTCCTCTCGCCTCCCTGCCAACATATAAAGGTCCCCTGAACCATTGGTTCAAGTAGCAGATCATCAGGTGGCAAGAGCACAGCACCACAGCCCTCACGGCCTCTCGCCAGCACCGCCATGGCGCCCGCCGCCGCTCGTGTGATTAGGAGCATGGTTGACGCTGTGTGTGCCAATGAAATGAGTGCTGCTGATGTGCGCGACCTTAATGCCCGTTTAGAAGCCCTTTCTGCGTTGCTGGACCGTATGATGGCTAGCTTGTCTGATGCTGAGACGGCAGCAGTGGACAGGTTGGTTGACTGTCTGCACCCTCGTCATCAGCAGCAGCTGCTGCCATCCATATGATCCACGCCTGAGGGCAGGGGCAGCCACGTAGCGTTTCAGCAGCGCACATGAGTCAACAAACGACTGACGGTTACAGCTCACTGACGGCTTGTCAGCGCCACCGCCGAGCTTTTACTCATCCTAAGCGTTACAATGTGGCCTGCACAGCAGGCACACTTCAATTCGTGTGTACTCCACAATTACCAAAAGAGGATGGCGCACGCAGACCTGCTCTCAGAACAGAAGGGCACGGTTGCTGTGCTGTGTCATGGCGGAAGGATGCATTGACTGAGGCAAAGGAACGGTAGTGTGAGAAAGAAAGGAAGTGCCAAGGCATGGCCGCTTTGAGTTGAATATGGGCAATCAGCCAGCTGGCTGTGGATCAGACGGGGCAGCATCGCGAACAAGAGTTGAGTCTAGGTGGCCAACAAGAGTGACATGCATGTCAGGCACAGGAGATAGCACCATGCAGCAAAGCGCTGCATGCATGCGACAGTGATGTATGACAACAAAGCAAGGTATCACAGGCGGGGGACCCGACAAAAGGCCGCAGCTGCCCCCTCACAGAGATACGCACATAAGATCCAGGTGCTGCAAGGCGCCGCAGCAGCGCTGGTGCAGGTCGTCAACAGAGCGCTGTACGCGGCAATGAGCCCCTTGCAGCCAGCCAACGACTGTGGGCGAATGTCAGGCTGCTGCGGGCTCCCTGGCAACGGGGGGCTCGCAGGTCCAGCAGCAGCCTTCGCCTTCCAGCAGCCGCACACGTCCAGCACCAGCCTCAAGCATCCTCCTCCACATCATTCCTCCCCAGGTACCGCTGCCACAGCTGAGCTGTACTGCTGGCTGCCGCCCGGGACGGCACGCTCACTATGTTGCTGCTGGTGCTGCGCTCCTCCATTGCTGCAACCAGGAGGGGGCAGCATGGCCACAGGGAGGTGGTCAAAAAGCAGTCCCGGTCAGCAGGGAGGCAGCTGAGCAGCAATGGAGCAACAAGTCGCCACAGCAGCAGAGGCGCACGGCGCACGCTGCTGGCGGGTCGGCAGGCGCCTGCTTGTTGCAGGGTTTGTTCTACAACGGCGCAGCCTATTATGCCAGACGCGCAGTACAAGAGCCGCAGGCGATTGCGCCGGTGCCGATGCCGGCTGCCTGCCTGCCGCAGTGAGTGTCCAGCTCAGCTGGCGCTGCAACGCAGTACCGGCCATGCTGCTGCGCCAGTGAGGCAAGAGGGGCAGCAAATTCACCTTCGAAGCGACTGAAGTCCAGCACATCGCCCAGCACAGCGCGGCACACCGTCTCGATGTTGCGCCGCCCTTCAGCCACGCCCGCCTTGAGCGTCGGCGCATCGATGCACAGGGGGCTGAAGCTGCAGGGGTGGAAAGCAAGAGGAGCGGGGTTCAGCGAGGCAGGAGTCAGCAAAAGGGCACCACAGCTGCGCTTTCTGGCAAGCACGCGCTGCCGGGCCATGAATTCTCGGCAGAAAGATATTCAAGCACTTGAACAAAACGATCCGCTGCACGTTGACAGCTAAAAAATGAAAATCCCCCGCATCCGCTTCCTTTGCCCCAGCACTCTGCCGCCACTCACTTGGCAGCCGCGCCGGGGTACAGCGGGTAAACGTGTGCGCCTGCAAACCAGGGCAGCTCGTGCGCTGCCTCGTCTGTCGCCGCGCGCAGCAGCATCTCGTCTTGGTTCAGCCCGTCCTTCATGAGGTAGTCTAGCTCTGCCTGCAAGGGTTCACGGTTAAAGATGGAGGGTGTGATTGCAAACAAGATGGTCGCAGACAGCGTGATGGCGGCAGGGAATGACAATCAGGAGGGGCTTGCAGCACCAGCAATCCAGAGCAAGGCATTGCAAACACTCGGATGCTGCAAACAGTCAGGGCTGCCAGGGTAAGCAGCGCACCTTCCAGGCAGCAGTCATGTAGCCAGGGCTCAGCACCGCCTTCTTTATGGCCACTTCCATGGCGTCAGTCAGCGCGTCATTCACGAGGCTGCGCCGCCGCCGAGAGGGCCGCGTGCACAGCACCAGAAGGTGCGTGCAGCCGTCGGCGATGGCGGAGCGGAACGGAATCGCCTCAAACACGGCTGCAGCAGGGAGGAAGCAGGGAGGGAGGAAGGAGAATGCCAGCGCAAGGGTGAACACACATGCGATGAGCTTTTTGGGCAAACGAACCTCGGGGCAACGCAAGGCTACAGAGTGAAAGTGGCTTTGGCTAAGCAACAAAGACCGAGCAGCTGCTCCGAGGCAAGCATGCTGAGTACCGTGCAGCCAAGCGGCAAGCCAAGCAGCACACGAATGTAAAACAGCAACACAAACTTGCGCCAGGGCTGTACCTGCGTCCACCAGCCGCTGCCCCCGAACCAGCTGCGGCCCGCCAGCAATCTGGGGCACGTTTGCAGAGGCCTTGAGGCAGGCAGCCAGGTCAGCCTTGTCGGAAAAGCGATCCAGCACCACAGCATCAAGCGTGTCCAGAGAACTGGCCACCACCTGCAAACAGCGAACAGGCAATGAACACAGGTGGTTGAGGGGGCGGGCCAGGCATGCAGGAGAAGGGGGTCGGCACACAGCCAGCAGCTGCGACACCGCAAGCAGGCAGGCAGGAGAAGGGGGTCGGCACACAGCCAGCAGCAGCGACACCGCAAGCAGGCAGGCAGGAGAAGGGGGTCGGCACACAGCCAGCAGCAGCGACACCGCAAGCAGGCAGGCAGGAGAAGGGGGTCGACACACAGCCAGCAGCAGCAGCGACACCGCAAGCAAGCAAGCAAGCCAGCAGCAGGGCAGGTGCTGTGCAGCAGTGCACCCAAGCAACTCACCTTGAGCGGCAGCGAGGAGGTGAGGACTGCGTCCCAGTCCAGGGGCAGCACGCTGTGCATGACATGGTCCACCAAGAACGAAAGGTCCAGGACCGGGGCGGCGTTGCCTTGGCCCTTCCACAGTCGCTTCAAGTTTATGAACTCCTCTGTGGCGATGTGTTCATGGTAAATGTGCACCCCGTTTCGCTGGCCTGGGTGGGTGGGAGGGAGGCAGGAGGGAGTACCAAAGTGAGGAAAAGAGTGGGCAAGGAAGGGCGGGAGTGTTAGAAGGTGAGTGGGCACAGATAGGCGACTGAGCTGCCATCCGAATAGGAAGATGCTTGACGAGCCGCTGCGTCATCCCCCGCCAGTGCTGCTGCCGCCTCTGGTCAGGTATGCGGGCGTCTGTGTATGCGCGTGCGTTTGACTGCTGTGTTTGGCTGTTGTATGTGTGCATGATTGGGTGTTCTGCATGTGTGGATTTTCCCTTACCTGAGATGAAGTAGGTGCCGTTGATGGCCCCAGCTGAGGAGCCATACACAGCGTCAAAGGTGTCCCTCAGTCCCAGGTCGGACAGCGCCTGCGGCAGCAGGGAATAAAGATGAAGATATAGAAAGATTAGGCGAGGACAAAGCGTCTGCGCGTCTCAGAGGTGGAGCGGTGGCAACGCTGAGCCGCACGACGGCACCTGACGCTGTGTTTGCAGCTGGTGCCTGGTGCTGCACAACAAACTGCCACATGCAAGCACACAAGCACAGCAGCATGGCACCGCCGCGCCCTGCCGCCGCAAGGCCCCAGCCCCAAGTCGACAGATCCTAGGTGAAGGGTGCCGCCACCGCAAAGAACAAAAACAATACAAACAAAACAGCACAAAAAAACTACACAGCACAGCACAGCCACACAATTATGCAGCACACAAACTGTGCATCAGCCCCTCATTGGTGTGTTGCTGGGCAGCTGGGCAACTGGGCTTGCCTGCAGTGCGCCGCCACTGACGCAGCCCCGCATGCCGCCGCCTTCCACCACCAAGCCGAGCTTGAAGCTGTCGGATCGGTTGCCGGGCGTGCTGCTGCCCATGGCTCGTTCGCGGAGCAGCTGCAGGGCTGGGTGGTCTACCTGTACCGGCACTTCCTGCTGCGCAGCCTCGTCTTCAGTAGCCGAGCCAAAGGGCCGGCTGCTGAGGGTGTTCCAAGAGCGGCGCCACACACTGGTGCCACTGCCGCTGCTACTGCTGCTGCTGCTGGTAGAGGCACCTGCCTGCTGCTGCGGCAGGGCTGCCATACCGTCTCCCAGCTCTGCTGCGTCTTCGTCGGGCGCACCATCTGCGGAGGCAGACGTGCCGCCGCCACCGCGAGTAAGCCAGCTCTGAAGGTTGAAGCCGCTGCCATTGCTGCTGGCGTTGCTGCTGCTGCTAGGTTGCTGCTGCTGCTGTTGCTGCCCATTGCTAGATGATTCTATTGCTGCCTGCTGCTGCTGTCCACCGGCCTGCGGAGTGTGTGCAAGCTATGTGTGAGGGCGGCTGAGCTCATCATCAGCATATGGCGTTTGCGCCAATCAAGCAGCCCCACACGCCTCCGCCTCACCTCCCCTGCGGCTTCGTCAGCGCCGGCACGCCAATTCAGCAAGCGTGTCAGCCGGCTACTAGGCGGGGGCGCTTCCGCCGCCGCTGCCGCTGCAGGCGGCACAGGCGGCTTCGCCTGGTCGTTTGCAGCGTTGCATTGCACTCTGTGACGCCTCAGGCGCCCGTGGGCTGGAGCTAAAACGGGAGGGTTGCTCAGCGGCGTGCAAGTCAAGCGGTGGTTGCCGCGGCTGGCAAGTCCAGGCCCAGGCGTGGCCATAGAGATGAAAGGGTTGATGCCACAGTGATTGGGTTGGAACAGTGTCACAGTTTTCGAAGTGACGCCTGCGCTTCAACGAGTCGTGACCAATTCGGGATGTGAAAACGCCAAGCTGCTGCCATCCAGAAACTGGCACTGCAGCGGGAGGCCTTTCAAGATTGCATCTGAGAGCGGGGAGCGGTGGTACGTGAGCGGCGGCACAAAGGGGGAAATGCAATGCACCCGTCTGCAGCGGTTGTTCTGTGTGAGCATGGCAGCCGGCATGGCATTCATGGCGATGCAAAGGGCTATATTCAAGATACATCAGCCGCACATGCATACTTTTTGCAGCACTGACGGTGGCGTCACCCCGCTCGACTGGCTGCCATCGCTACATGTCTTCAAGGCAATCATGCTGGGTAGATCGCACCTGGTATGGAGCCCGTGCATGTTTCAGTGCAATGAAACAGGTGTGGAGGGTTAAGCACAGGACAAATTTGTGTTTCATGGTGCCGCCTGGCAAATTGCCGCCGCCGGTGCCGGCGCATGGGCGGGACAATATTGTACATCGGTTCGTCAGCAGGTATCGCGTGCACCCCAACGACCAATCAGCTTGTCCACACACACCATGAAGTCCCTACTGTTCGCTGCGTTGCTTCTGGGGGCCTGCATCGGCGCCCGTGCCGAAGGAGACGTAGACGAGAGCGCTGTCGTTGTATTGACAGATGACAACTTCGATGCAACCATCAGTGGGGCCAAGTTCGCACTGGTAAGCCTCACAGGTCGCCAGACCCCACGATCAGGCGGGACAGGGACGATCGCTCGCCTCGTGCACGTCCTCACCCCGCCCTGGTCGCACCCCGCTGCAGGTGGAGTTCTATGCACCGTGGTGCGGACACTGCAAGGCGAGTGATGCGGTTTGAGCACCGGCCTGCGCCATAGCGGTTGTTTGGCCCTCTGCCGGCTCCTGCATCAACAGCAAACCGAGCTGAGTTGGGATACGGGTGCTGATCGCACACCCGACTGCCGCCGCCTGCCGCCACCCTGACCTGCTGCAGTCCTTGATGCCCGAGTGGGCCAAGGCTGCCCTGGCCCTCAAGGAGTACAGCTCCGATGTCATCCTCGCAAAGGTGTGCCTGTGTGGCGCCTGCCCTTTGGAGGGCCGACTGCACAGAACGGATGACACCTGCCGCCAGGCCCTCGTTGCGTCGGGAATCCCTTCATGCACTGCTTTGCCTGCCCTACATCACAAACCCTGGCCCTCTCCTTTTCGCTGCTAGCATCTACAAACACCTCTCCACTTGCAACATATCTTGATGCCTGCCTGCCCTGCCTCACGTCCCTCGGCAGCTGGATGCCACTGAGCACAAGACCGCAGCCGGCAAGCACGAGGTGCAGGGCTACCCCACCCTCAAATGGTTTGTTAACGGAGAGGTGGCCATGGACTACTCAGGCGGCCGCACAGCGTGAGTGCTGTACATCCCGCTGTACTGCACTGTTCCACCTACCCATTGCAGCCCTTTTTCGAGCCTCCGGCTTGATTCAGCTTGCCAACACACTGCGGGCTCGTCCCTTCCCTCTCTATGGCTCCTCCTTGGTTTTCACGCACCTGTCCTTGCCTCCCTCCCTCCCTCTTCTTTTTCCATCCACCTCACTGTACTCGCCTGCCTCCATTCTTGTGATCCCTCCTCCCTCCCTCCGCCCTCGTTTCGAGTCCTCCCTTCCTCTCTCCGTTGCTACAGCGACGACATCATTCGGTGGGTGAAGAAGAAGACTGGGCCCGCCACCGTGGAGGTTGGTTCAATCGAGGCTCTGGAGTCGGCCCAGGCAGACAACAAGGTCTTTGTGCTGGGCTACTTTGCGCAGCTGGAGGGCGATGACCACGCCGCCTACGAGGCTGGTGCGTTGCCTGGCTGGCTGGCTGACTGCCTGGTTGGGTGGTGTGGTTGGTCTTGCTGTTGGTCAGGTGGTGTTGCTGGTTGTTGTGGCTGGTCTTGGTGCGTGACGCTGCGCCTTGCTGCATGATTGATGTGCCTGTCCGGTCGTCGCTGCCGGCTGCTGTTCTGGTCTTTGGCACAAGCTCTGTCTCGCCATCCATTCCTCCTCACCTCCCCCCTCGCTCCATCACCCTCCCCTCCCTCGCTCTCCTTTCCTGATTAAACTCACGATTGATTCATTGACTTTCAACTTGTTTGTGCAGCCGCACAGAAGAGTGATGACGCCACCTTCCTCAAGACAACATCAGCCGAGGTGGCCGCTAAGCTGGGCATCACCTCAGCCCCCGGCTACGCCCTGGGCCGCACCTATGACGACTTTGGGTTCGAGGCTGTGAGCGGCGCAGGGCACCCCGCCTTTGGTGCGTGTCGTGGCGGCGTGGGGTGCAGAGGCGGGCTGTGCTGCGCGGTGTGCGTGGTTGGGTGATTGGGTGATTAGTGTGCGGCCGCTGCTCTGCCTGCATGCCCTCTATGCCATGTCCACCCTTTCTCCCTCCCGCCCGCACCATCCGACACCACACGCCGCCAGCACCTCCTCCCATTATCCAACACCTCTCACAATTCCTTGTTCTCCCCCGCCACACCTGCCTCACTGCCACCCTACAGAGGGCAAGGCAGCCGGAGAGGCGCTGGACGACTTCATCAAGGCCGAGAAGCTGCCTGCCTTCACAGAGTTCAGCCAGGAGACCAGCCAGGCGATCTTTGGGTCGGGCATCAGCCATCAGGTGGGCGCGCGTGTTGTTGTGTGTGAGGGGGGGGGTGGGAGGTGAGGAGGGAGGAGGGCATCAGGGTGGTGAAGATGTGGAGGGTCGGGCATCAGCCATCAGTGTGGTGGCAGAGGGCTGAGGATGGGGGCGGGCAGTGCTGCTCGGGTCGGCCATGGGCCACTCACTTTGTGGTGGTGGGGCTCAGAAGGTGAGTTATGTTGAGGTCGGTGGCTGGGTGACCGGCTGGTTTCCTGTTGCCCCGTCTGCTCTCCTCCTCTCTGCTCACACCACACTCCCTGCCACCCCTCCCTCCCCCCTCCCCTCACACCTCAACAGGTCATCATCGTGGCCCCCGGCGAGTCGTTTGCCAAGGGCAGCGACCTCTTCAACACCCTGGTGGAGGCCAGCAGCAAGCTCAAGGGCAAGATCGTGATGGTGGGTCAGCGGGGGGGGGGGTGGAGTGTGTGTGTGTGTTGTGAGCCAGCGACTGCTGCTTGAGCTTTGTTCTAAGAGTTTGTTTAAAGCTTGCGCCTGGGCTGCCACAGTCAGGAGCCAGCGTCTCATCCGTGCGTGCCTCTTGCCATGCCGCTTAGCATGCTGGCCCGGCCCGGACAGCCTGGCCCCCACCCTGCCCGTCCCGCCGTCTTGTCTTTTTCGACGCTTGCCAGACTCACGTCTTTGGCTTGCTCCTTTTCTGAGCTTCCCCTCCTCGGCGTCCCTTCCTGCCCTCAGCCTTCCTTTCTCTCCCTGTTATCAACTCCCCTCCTCCCTCCTCCCTCTCGCCTCCCCTGTTGCCTCCAGGTCACCGCCAAGGTGGAGGGCGACAACGGCAAGCCCATCATCGACTACTTTGGCCTGGACAAGGACAGCACAGACACGCAGGTACTGTAGAGGCTGAGGGCTGCCTTCAATGGTCGTTTAATGACGGGCACACGGGGTTGGCGGAATACGGCGAGCGGTGGTGCCTACTTGTATCCCTCTGCTGCCTCCCTGTCAACCCTCTGTGTGATTCACTGCTTCTGCCTGCCCTCCCCAAGACCCTTCTCCCCACACCCTCACCCAGCCACACCTGTGCAACTGCACATGCACCCACTACTGCCTCGCTCACCACCTTTCACCTCTTCCCCCATCAGCTGCCCACCACTGCCGCCCCCGCCCGCCCCACTTCCCTCCGCCCTGCTTTGATTCTGCCGCAGGTGGTCGGCTTTGACAGCGCCGGCGGCAAGAAGTTCAAGTTTGAGGGGCCGGTGACGGCAGAGGCGCTGGCGGCCTTTGGCGAGGATGTGGCGGCGGGCAAGGCCAAGAAGTTCTTCAAGTCGGGTGAGCGTCTGAGCGGCGGCTGCTCTTGTTTTTCATTTTTTTGTTTTTTGCTCAAAGGCGGGGGTGGGGGTGTGTCTGGCATGGCCCATAGAGCGTGACAATCGTTCCTGTTGGAAGGGTGCTGGGTTTCAGCTTTCCAGGCACTCCCTCCTCCTCTTCCTCACTTCCTTCACCACCCCATCCACCCACCCCTCCCTCATTCCTCCCTCTCCTTGAATGCTCTCCCTCCCTCAACCCCCTTCAACCTCCGCCCACCCCTCAAACCCTGCCCCCCCTGCAGCCGCTGAGCCCGCTGAACCGCTGGACAAGGGTGTGGCGGTGGTCACCGGCAACACTGTGGAGAGCATTGTCAAGGATGCCAGCAAGGATGTGCTGCTGGAGGTATATGCGCCCTGGTGCGGGCACTGCAAGGTGAGGGGCAGGGGCAGGGGCAGGGGCAGCAACCCCTTGTATAGTAAGACGTTGGTGTGATTGGGTGGAAGAGGGGTGATGAGCGGCGGCGGCTGTGGCCGACAGCGCAGAGCGCTCAGGACTGGCTTTGGCTTTCAACAACATCACCCTGTTCACTCCACTTCCCCCCTGCATTCCACCCTGCTGGCCCATCACCTCCCCCTTCACCTCCTCGCACCCATCACCGCCTTCCCCCACCGCCCGCTCGCCACCCCCCCCCACCCACCTACACCCTACCCCCACCCCCCTCCTTCCCCCCTGCAGGCCCTGGCCCCCGTGTGGGAGAAGCTGGCCAAGCGCTTTGCCAAGGTGGACTCTGTGGTGATTGCAAAGATGGATGGCACCGACAACGAGCACCCAGACATCGAGGCCCAGGTGGGGGGCAGTGGGTGGATCAGGGAGTGAGCGGGTCACCACCTGGCTGCCCAGGCAACCCCGCATGACCTGCTGCCCCAAAGATGCACGAGGCACCTGTGCATCGTGGCTTTTTCGAGGGGTGACTGGATGAATCAAGTGTTGCGGGGTCGCGTGGTTGTTGCTGGGGGGTTGCCTGCTGGCTGGCTGGCTGGCTGGCTGGCAGGCACCCTTGTGCGACAGATGACTGCAGCAGATGCGCTCGCCTCTTTGGGCTGTCCCGCCTCAAGCACCTGTGCATGCAGCTCTGCCCCCCACCGTGTTGCCAGTCCTCGACTCCTCGAGCAGCTATTCAGCGGTCTGATACACAAGTGAATACAACAGATGAATCGATCGTAACGCCTCCTCCACTGGCCCCCGCGCCCCTCCTCCTGCCCCCTTCCCCCCCCACAGGGCTTCCCCACCCTCATCTTCTTCCCTGCTGGCGAGGGCGCAGAGCCGGTGCCGTATGAGGGCGGCAGGTCCCTGGGTGACTTGACAAAGTTCATCAAGAAGCATGCCACCATCCCCTTTGAGCTGCCCAAGAAGAAGAAGAAGGGTGAGTGGGCTGAGTGAGGACTGGGAGGACTGAGATGACTGGGATCGGGCTGAGCTGAGGGGGAAGGATCGCGTGATGGGACGCATTTTGGCCAGCCGCTGCTGCTGTGCCCCTGCTGCTGCTGCTGCTGTGCCACAAACAATTAACAGCATCACGCTGCACCTCTTGTCATAAACTTCATGAAGATTTGAGAGTTTCATCGCGGCTGCTGCTGGCACGCTTGCTGGTTTATCCACTTTTTGTTGGCGCAAACACGCAATAGAAGTGGCTGCCTGCTAAGATATGCATGCTTCTGCTGGTGGCGCTGCAGGTGACGAGAACAAGGCTGAGGAGCCTGCCAAGGAGGCAGAGGCGGCGGCGGAGGAGCAGAAGGACGGTGAGTGCTGCCTGAGCTGCTGCTGCTGCCGCTGCTGCTCCTGAGCGCCTGAGCTGCTGCTGCTGCGGATGAGGCGCAGCAAGCCTCCAATTGCAGCTCACGCCGGTAGTTTGGGATGTGCATCACCAGCCTGCGGCCCACTCTGGTGACCGCCCCACTGCTGACCGCCTGCCCCTCCCACAAATGCTGCAGAGCTCTGAGCGTGTCCTGGCAGCAGCAACGCTGTCCCAGGACAGCCACACAGGCAGGCAGCGTATCACTGCCAGGCAGCAGTCATGGCCGCAGCAGTGGGAAATCCGGCGGCAGGTTGCTTGCAGTGGCTGCTGGTTGCGGCGGCGAGTGCAAGCGGCGGCGCAACTGCCTTTGCAGCAGTCTTTTTCACCTCTCTCCTTTCGCTCCCTGTGCACCTCTCTGCTCCGCAACACACCCTTGATCCTCTCAGCAGCGTCCTATCGCCCAGCAGCAGCATTGGTGGTGGCTGAGAATTGGGCTGATCCTGCTCTGCACGCTGTGCACCAGCATCAATGCACCTCTCCTGCACGAATCTGGTGTGCAACACAAACGCAACTCAACCGTACGCCCTCCAGAACCAACCCCTCAAAGGGCAGCGGCACAGTCACTCTGTGCCGCTGCCAGGCATCAAATACCACCTACCAACTGCTTTGTTGCCGCACATTGCTTGCAGCACGGGGGGGGGGGAGACTGTGAGTGACCGCCGCCTGACCTTGTCCTCCTCTGGAGGAGGCCACCAGGCATGCAGCCTGTCCCCTCCCGTGTGAAGTCTGCCGACTCAGCCACCAGCAACCTGCCTGGCATTTGCCTTACCCAGCATGCTCTGCACCACTTGAGACGAGCACTGCACCTGGTGCGTCACTGAGCCTTTGCCAGCATGCTCTGTGCCATCACCCCAACCTTGTCTGCCCTGCACGCCGCCGCTTTAGAGAGAGCCGCCCGTTGCCGCGCTCGGTGGGGCCAAGGCAGCCCTGTGCGGCCTAATGGGCAGGGATGCCACGGAAGGCGGCAGGCAGGCAGGCCGCATCCAGGGTTGCATTGAGATTGGACGCACATGCGATGGCGGCATGCAATGGCCGCCAGTTGATGCCTATCTCGGCTTTCGGCCGCTGGGCCCTCTCTATCGCTAGCTGCATATACCCAGAGCTTCGCGGTTCGCTGTGGACACACGGCACAAGCCACTCGCGCGGCCGCCGTCTTATCGCTCGACACTTGCCGCCGCTGCGCCCGGGCATCGCAGGCTGGTCACTGGTTCACGCAGCAGTGCATTGGGCGGTGATACCGCAGCACCGCTCTCACCGCCGCCGCCACCATTGTTCCTGCGATGGCGCCCAACGCCGCTCGTTTGATTACGAGCATCATTGACGCTGTGTGTGCCAATGAACTGAGTGCTGCTGATGTTCGCGACCTTGATGCCAGTTTGGAATCGTTTCCCGCGTTGCTGGACCGTACGATGGCTGGCTTGTCAGATGCTGAGACGGCAGCAGTTGACAGGTGGGTTCACTGCCTGCGGTGTGAGCCGTCTGTGATGCAGCTGTTGTTGAGGGTACCCCCATTGTTCATGCAGGGCTATGCAAGCCGGCGCCAGGCAGCTGAGCACGCTGGGCACCCGGCTGGCTTGCATAGTGCGCAGTGGGGACGCCGGAGCGGCTAGCGTGCCAGATAGATTTATGCTTGCTTGTGACTTGAGCCGGAGCCTTTTCACCTTTACAGTCAAGCATGCAATGTGCGAGTCCATCCAATCGCTGTTCAGCTGCGCCACGCTGCCGCTGGAGTGTGGCCTCGCGCTGATGGCAAAGCTGAACGCCAGCGCCAGCGACACCGCGGCTGTGCGGGTTGAGACTACCATGCTGCAGGCCCAGGCATGGCTGTTGCTGATGCTGATACAGCAAGCAACACGAGGAGGGACGGGCGTCCAACGGTTTGTTGCACATCTGGCTGCGCCGGAGCCGCTGCTGGAGTGGCTGTCTGCAGCTGTCAACAGAGTGCTTGCCATGCACGGCACATCGTTGGGCAGAGGTAGGGTCTCATTTTGTCGTGCTGCTTGCTGCCAGACTGTCGCCGCCACAAGTTGCATTCAGCTGCCATACTGCCTTTTCCGCTTGCTGTTGACCAGTCGCCTCTTGCTCCGCTTGATCCCACAGTGCAGGCCCCTATCTCGATCTGCAGTCACGCCTTGTTGTCATTGCCAGTACGGTTTGCGTGTATACGATTTACACGCCGCATGCCACAGCAATCGAGCGCAGTCCTGCCCTGCAGCGCAGCTTGGTGCAGCTACTGCTGCCCATGCTGCAGGCAGCAGCGGTGGCAATGCAGCTGCCAGCCGACAAGCGGCCTGCCAACCTCGAGTGGCCTACAATCTTGATGGTTGCTCGTCTTTTGGTGGCGGTTGAGCTGACTGGCGCTTTGAAGGAGGAGCTGGCATTGATTGGCGGCAGCCATGTCAGCAGCAGCGCGCAGCGTGCTCTGCGAAGTGCCGCTCAGCTCTTTGTGGCAGCACCTGACAGGTGCCTTGACGAGCTGACACCTGAGACTCTAACATCCCTCTGGACTGGGCTGACACTGCTGCTGGGCGTGCTATGTGCAATCATCGACGAGGCCTGTCAGCAGCAGCAAGGGCAGGGCAGCGCGGCAGTGCCAGCCTCTCAGCGCAAGCAGATGGTGCAGCAGGTGTTGCAGGTGCTGCCGCAGCTGCCCACAGGGCTACGTCTAGCGGCGGAGCACAAAGGCGGGCTAGCAACCGGCGTGATCGCTGAGCCGTTGCTGACTCAGTGCTCCGCCATCCTGGCGTTCATTGATCCATCTCTTCCAGCACCTGGTGACCCAGAGGCCGCCCCAACCTGGGCCTACACAGTCAGCAGCCTGGCAGAGGTGTCAGTCTGCTGCGCAGCCAGCAGCGCACTGCTGCGGGCATTACCACACATGGCTGCGCTTGCAGCGCTGGCGGATCAGCGACAACAGGGGGCAGGAGAGCGTGCAGGCATCGCAGCCAACGTTCATTTCATCGGGAAATGCGCAGCTGCAATGGATGAGTACAGCTGCAGCTTGGGCCAAAGAGGCTCCTGGATTGCTGCCGACAGCGCTGCAGCAGTCGAGGCGCTGTGGCAGCTGCACACAATGCTGTGCCGCTGCTTCCATACCAGCGCAGCCGGCACGCTGACGTTTCCTGATGGGATGGAAGAGTCGCTGGTCATCTGCATGAGCCTCTGTCTGCATTCAGTCGTGTGCATCAGCACCACAATGCGGATGATCGACACAACCAGTGGCGCCGAAGCACCTTCCCGGCAAGTCAGCAGCTGCTGAATGCAACCGGGCTGTTCTGTGCCGACAGTCACTTGCTCTGAGCTGCTGCTGACAGCCCCGTTGATTGCTCATGTATGCTGTTTGATGCAACTTGCAGGCACCTGCTGGCCATGAGTGTGGCTCAAGCAGAGGCTGTGCTGGTGGCTGCCTCATGTCCAAAGCTGGCGATTGATGTGTTGCTGGCAAAGGCGCTGCTCTCGCAGGCAAGTGACAATGGGCCTGCGGCGCTGGCATCCAGTCCATCTGTCCGCCAGACGCTGGAGCGATTGAGTGAGATGCAGGCCGTCGCTGATGAGGTGAGCCTGCAGTGCTTGCACTTCCATCTAGCAATGCACGGCATTCGTAGCACAATCTAACAAATCTAAATCCTCATGCC
This sequence comes from Chlorella vulgaris, assembly GCA_023343905.1. Classification (NCBI taxonomy): domain Eukaryota; kingdom Viridiplantae; phylum Chlorophyta; class Trebouxiophyceae; order Chlorellales; family Chlorellaceae; genus Chlorella; species Chlorella vulgaris. The sequence goes on from SIDB01000004.1 coordinate 2,227,880, forward strand.
TGCAGGGCGCCACTGCCAGTCTTCAGAATCGGCTGTTGACGCCACCGCTGCGCCGCGGGCCGCAGCTAGGTGATGCGTTGGAGCTGGCGCTGGCGGCTGCCACCCGCAGCTGCGCCTACCTGCGCTGCGCCAATCTGGCTGGCGAGGGCGGCCCTGCTGCAAGGCAGGGAGCAGGCAGCCAGCGGTGCTCAAAATGCAAAGTAGCCTGGTACTGCGGCACCGCCTGCTCGCATGCCGACTGGCGGGCGGGGCATCGGCGGATGTGCGGGGCGCTGGGGGCGGCAAGGGCGGCAGAAGTTGAGCGGCGGCGTGAGGAGGTGGACGTGTAGTGTGTGTGTTCCAGGCTGTGCTTTCCAGAAGCCTGCAAGCAATGTGTACATGTAACTTGTAGGCTGGAGACTGATCCTGCTCTGCACGCTGTGCACTAGCATCAAGGCACCTCGCCTGCACGAATTTGGTGCAACACAAACGCAACTCAACCGTACACCCTCCAGAACCAAACCCTCAAGAGGTGGCGCTTAGCAGTGACTGTGCCGCTGCCAGGCATCAAATACCACCTACCAACTGCTTGCAGCACGGGGGGGGAGGAAATTGGGAGTGTGACAACCGCCTGACCTTGTGTTCAACAGGAGGAGGCCACCAGGCATGCAGCCCGTCCTCGTGAAGTCTGCCGACTCAGCCACCAGCAACCTGCCTGACTTTTACCTTGCTGAGGATGCCCTGCACCACTTGAGGCGAGCACTGCACCTGGTGCGTGACTGAGCGTTTGCCAGCCTGTTCTGTGTCATTACAGCAAGCTGGTTGGCCCTGCACGTCACAGCTGCAGCGGCTTCCGCAAGCGCCGCCCGTTGCCGCGCTCAGTTGGGCCAATGCGGCTCTGTGCGGCCTGTTGGCAGGGATGCCACGGAAGGCGGCAGGCAGGCAGGCCGCATCCAGGGTTGCAATGAGATTGGACGCACATGCGATGGCGGTATGCAATGGTCGCCAATTGATGCCTATCTCGGCTTTCGGCCGCTGGGCCCTCTTTATCGCTACCTGCATATACCCAGAGCTTCACGGTTTGCTGTAGGACACAGGGCACCATCCACTCGCGCGGCCGCCGTCTTATCGCTCGACACTCGCCGCCGCTGCGCCCCGGCATCGCAGGCCGTTCACTGGTTGACGTAGCAGTGCATTGGGCGGCGAGGCCGCAGCATCACTCGCTCTCACCGCCGCCGCCACCACCGTTCCTGCAATGCCCAACGCCGCTTGTGTGATTACGAGCATCATTGACGCTGCCAATGAATTAAGTGCTGACGATGTGCGCAACCTTGGTGCCCGTTTGGATGCCTTTCCCGCGTTGCTGGACCGTATGATGGCTAGCTTGTCGGATGCTGAGACGGCAGCAGTGGACAGGTGGGTCGACTGCCTGCTGTGTGAGCCGTCTGTGATGGAGTTGGTGTCGAGGGGACCCCCATTGTTCATGCAGGGCTATACAAGCCGGCGCCAGGCAGCTGAGTGCGCTGGGCACCCGGATGGCAGCCACCTTGCGCAGAGGCGGCGCCAGAAGTTTGTATTGCGAGCCTCAGCAGTTCCTGGCTGCCTGTACAATCAGCAGCGAGCTGTTCTGGCATTCATGCGAGCATGGCATGCGCGACGCCAGCCAGGCGCTATATAGCTGTGCCACGCTGCCTCTGGAGTGTGGCCTTGCGCTGATCAGGAGGCTGAACGCCAGCCCCAGAGACACTGTAGTTGTAGGCTTTGAGACGTACATTCTGCAGAAGCAGGCTCAGCTGTTGCTGGGGTTCATTCGCCGATCGACGGGAGGAGGGGCGGGCGCCGAACGCTTTGTTTCACATCTAGCTGCGCCGGAGCGGCTGCGGGCGTGGCTGTCTGCAAATGTCGACAGAGTGCTCGCCTTGCACGGCACGTCGTTGGGCAGAGGTAGGCACGGGTCCCGTGTAATAGGTGCTATGTTGCTGCCTGCAGCAAGGTGTCTTGATCGAACTCACAGGCTTGTTCCAGCCATCAATCTGCCCCTTCGTCCAGAGTTGACCACTCAACCTTTGCCTCGCTTTGCTCTGATGCAGGCCCCTCCCTCGACTTGCAGAACTACCTCATCACCATCGCCGGGTGTGCCTGTACGCTTGGCAACTTTCAACCCCATTGCACCGCCCTGTACAGCAATGCTGCGCTGCAAAGCAGCATGGTGCAGCTGCTGCTGCCCATGCTGCACACGGTGGCGTTGACGGTGCAGCTGCCAGCCGACCGGCGGCCTCCCAGGCTCAACATTGACAATGCTGCGCTGATTGCCGATCTCTTGTACGGCGCCGAGCGCACTGGCAGCCTCAGGGCTCAAGTTGCGTTGGCAGGCGATGCCCGCCTCAGCAACAGCGCGCAGCGTGTGCTGCAAAGCATTGCGCAGCTCTTTGCGGCGGCACCCAGCAGGTGCCCCATCGACGAAGGGACTCCTGATGGCCTACCATTTCTCTGGATCAGCCTGATTCAGCTGCTGGGAGTGGTCTGCATATTCTTCAACCACGACGCTCTGCAGCACCAGGGGCAGGGCAGCGCGGCAGTGCCAGACGCTCAGCGCCAGCACATGGTGCAGCAGGTGCTGCAGATGCTGCCATGTCTGCCGACAGGGTTACGTCTAGCGGCGGAGCACAAAGGCGGGCTGGCAATCGGCGTGATCGCTGACCCCTTGCTGATTCAGTGCTCCGCCATTCTGGCGTTCATTAATCCCTCTCTTCCAGCACCTGCTGACCCCAGAAGCCGCCCCAACCTGGGCCTACACGGTCAACAGCCTGGCAGAGGTGTCAGTCTGCTGCGCAGCCAGCAGCGCTTTGCTGCGGGCGTTGCCGCACACTTCTGTGCTTGCAGAGCTGGGGGATCAGGAGCGGCTGGTGGACGGGGAGCATGCAGGCCTGGCAGTTGGAGCGCAGACTACACAACTGCTGCGTGGAAGCGTTTATTCCTTCATCACCAAATGCACGGTTGCGATGCAGCTCTTTAGCTTCAGCCTGGGCAGCCGAGGCCCCTGGAGTGCTGCAGACGGCAGTGCAGCAGTCGAGGCGCTGTGGCAGCTGCACACAACGCTGTGCCGCGCCGTTCACTCCACCATAGCTGGCGTATTTTGCACGCCTCATGCGATGGAACCGCTGTTGTCGCTCAACTGTCTGACCTTTTGTGTGCAGTCTGCTGTGTGCATCAGCACCGCAGTGGGAGAGGGTTCGGTTGACACATCCAGTGGCGCAGAAGCACCTTCCCGGCAAGTCATCAGCAGCTGCCTGCAACTTGCCTGTGCTGCATCGATGGCCACGTGCTGTGTCTCAGCTGCTGTCTGACAGCCCTGTTGATTGCTCATGTGTGCCGTTTGATGCAACTTGCAGGCACCTGCTGGCCATGAGTGTGGCTCAAGCAGAGGCTGTGCTGGTGGCTGCCTCATGTCCACTGTCGGGGGTGGATGAGATGCTGTCGGGAGCATTGCTCCACGCAGTCAAGTTTGGGCATGTGGGGCTGGCGTCTGCCAATTCAACTATCCCACAGATGCTGGAGCCGTTGATTGAGAGGCTGGCCGTGGCTGATGGGGTGAGTCTGCAGCGCTGGCATATGCTGGTGGCAGTTTGCGGGTGCCCTTCGTTGTTGTGTCAAGGGATGCACCCCCCCCCCTGCCTGCAGGACTCTGAAGCTGCTGCACGTCTTCGTCATGAAATGTTGCCACTGCTGCACCGCGAGCCGCAGCCTGACGATGCACTGGAGCTGGCGCAGGCGTCGGCCTCGCGCAGCTGCGCCTACTTGCGCTGTGCCAACCTGGCCGGCGAGGGCGGTCCTGCTGCAAGGCAGGGAGCAGGCAGCCAGCGGTGCTCAAAATGCAAAGTAGCCTGGTACTGCGGCACCGCCTGCTCACATGCTGACTGGCGGGCGGGGCATAGGCGGGTGTGCAGGGCGCTGGGGGCGGCGAGGGTGGCGGCGCGGGAACAGCAGCATGAGGGGGTGGAGGTGTAGCGTTTTTTTTTTGTTTCAGGTTGTATCTGCCCCTGTTTGTATTTATGCAAGAAATGCGACTGTAATGTTGCTGGGTGATGAGTAGTGCCGTGTGAAGGAACAAACAGAGAGCAGGTTCTGCAGCATGTTGCAGCTGCAGCCTTCCCATACTGCGGTGAATGAGACTTGAGCCTGCTACCTAGGCATTACCAAAAGGAATGCTGTGCGTGAGTCACATATGGTGTTCTTCAAGCATCAATCAAATGACAGCAAACAGATGATGTGGTGAATTGAAACAAAACAAGCTGGGGAGGCCCCCGCCAAGCATCTATGCCGTGGGACGCCTCAGTGTGGTGGTGTGCCTCACAGCTCGTCATGCTCGCCAAGGTCCTCATCCTCACCGCCGCCGCCCTCGCCATCAGCGCCGCCAGAAGCCGCATACACCTGCACAGGGACAGAGGACGGGAGGAGGGTGAGGTGCATGTGATACTTGTGTGTGTGAGTGCAGCTCTGCCAGTGCAGCAAGATGAGGGCAGCGCACTGTGACACAGCAGCAGCAGCAGCACGCAAAGCATGCTGTGTCACCTTGGAAATGATGGGTGAGCAGATGTCCTGCACCTCCTTCAACTTCTCTTCGTAGTCCTCCTTCTCCGCCTCCTGCGGCACACAGTGCGGGGCAGGGGCATTGCCTTGTGTCAAACCAGGCAGGCAGGCACAGCTATGAACCGCTGGACAACGCCTGGGCTCAACAGTTGGACACCAGCAGCACCATGCACCGTGACCCAAGTTTGCTGGGTCAAACTGGGGCCCTTGTGACAAGGGCCCCTCACATACCTGGTTCTCATCCAACCACTCCAGCCCATCCTTGACTGCCGCCTCCACCTTCTCCTTGTCCTCTGGGTCGAGCTTGTCCTTCAACTTCTCGGTCACACTCTGCACAGCGGCATTTGTGGAGGCCAGCCAAGTCAGTTAGAGTCAGAAGCAAGCAGAGGGGCCAACCAGGCTGCTTGGAGACAACCAAATCAAGTCCAAGGGCCGACCAAAGCAGTGCAGAGCTGGAGGCTTGAGGTCGCCAGTATGGCGCCGCAGCCAGCCAGCTGCCAGCCGCAGCCAGTCAGCCAGCCGGGCAGTGGCTGCTGGCCAGCAACACACACATGCATGCACACACACACACACACAACCCACCTGCTTCATGTTGAAGCAGTATGTCTCCAGCTGGTTGCGTGCGTCGATGCGCCCCTTGACCTTCTTGTCCTGCTCGGCAAACTCCTCTGCCTCGCTCACCATGCGATCAATCTCCTCCTGGCTCAACCGACCTGCACAGAGTGTGTGATGAAAACAAAGCAGGCGTCAGCCAGAAAACAAGCTGTGCAGTCTTGGACAATTTCAAGCCCCACTCGAAGCCTGCTCGAGAGACCCAGAGTTACGAAGCACTCATACACACACACACACACACACACACACACACACACACAAGCTGCACCGACAATTGGCAGTGCACCGGCCACCCACTGATCTTACACGCACACCGCATCCAGGTGCCACCTATTGAACCCATCCACACAGCAAACAGCCCTCCGCGAATTCATCCGGCCGCCCACCACAACCCACCCTTGTCGTTTGTGATGGTGATCTTCTCCGACTTTCCAGAGCCCTTGTCCACAGCCGCCACATTCAGGATGCCTGCGGGCAGCAGAAAACCACAACAACCGAAGCAGACACAGGCAAAGGACACCAAGCGGTTAGGACACCAAGCGGGAGCGAAATGGAGGTCCAGGGAGAGACTATGACTATGCCACAGTCAGAGCAGCATAACCTAAAATTAAACCACAGACACAAAGCCGGCTGGAACGTGCTGCAAGAGCAGGCGCAGGCACACGCGGATGCACTGGCACAGAGTGCCGGCGCAGACAGACGCCGCTGGGTGTGCGGGGAGGTGTTTCTGCTGGTAGTGTGCAGTGCTGTACTTAAAGCGAAGCTGAAAAACGATCAGGTAAAAACCAAGCGAAATGGAGGAGACGCTCACCGTTGGCGTCGATTTCAAAGGAGACCTCGATCTGCGGCGTGCCTCGTGGCGCGGGCGGGATGCCAGTCAGGTCGAACTGCCCCAGCTTGTGGTTGTCCTTGGTCATGGCTCGCTCTCCCTCGTACACCTGAGCACAGACACAGCGGGGGGGAGGGGAGGAGAGAGGGAGGTCAGGAATGGCACAGAGGGGAGGCGTGCTTACAGCAGGTGGGGAGGAGTCAATGACAGTGAGGAGGAGGCAGAGAGGGAGGAAGATCGGAAAGAGGACGAGGAATCCATGCTGACTTTACGCAAAGTGAGTCTGACAAAACCAGTGCAGGTGTCTAGACAAGTGAGCGGAGCAGAGGCGCAGCACACCACAGTGCACAGTGTGCAGCAAGCGCAGCATGCCCAGCATGCGCCTCCACCAGGCCTCACCTGGATGGACACGGTTGTCTGCTGGTCCTGGTAGGTGGTGAACACCTGGCTCTTCTTGGTGGGAATGACTGAGTTGCGGTTGATCAGCTTGGTCATCACGCCGCCGACCTGCAAACACATCGGTAGAGGGCCACAAGGGAGGGTGCATCAGCGGTAGGGAAAGGGCATTTTGCTTTGCGGTCCTTAATGTCGTGAGGCAGGCAGGCAGGCAGGCAGGCAGGCTGCGAGCTGCAGCACGCTCAGTGGCTGACACACAAGCACGCAGCAACCACAGCAGCATCATACAAGGTTCAGCAGGCACAGCAGCATTGGTTCAGAGGGTTCAGCAGGCACAGCAGCCCAGCACCACCCACCGTCTCAATGCCCATGGACAGCGGGCACACGTCCAGCAGCAGCACATCCTTGACTTCGTCGCCGCCCTCGCCAGACAGGATGCCACCCTGCATACAAAACAAGCAGGCGAGGAAGGTGGGGAGGGGAGGCAGGTGAGCAGGCAGGAGCCGTGCAAGCCAGGACGGGGAAGGAGAGGCACGCTCGGCAAAAGAGGCCTGGTTGGGGTGAGGCCTTTCTTTTGTTGAGCGAGCAGCCAGCAGCAATACATGCGCGGCAGTACAACCCCCTTCCAACGCCGTACCGCCCACCTGTACCGCCGCTCCGTAGGCCACCGCCTCGTCTGGGTTGACGCCCTTGTTGGGCTCCTTGCCGTTGAAGTACTCCTTGATCAGCTGCTGGACCTGCGGTACGGGCACGGGTGGAGGCGGTGCGGGTAAAACATTGTGCAGTACTTTGGCGGTACAGGAAATGGCGCACACAAAACATGGAAGAACTGCAGACGTGGACATGGCGGCGCAGGGGGCCGACCGACTACATGTCGTTCCGCTGCCTGATGCTTGCATCTGCGTTTGCCAGGCAAGCCGGCCAGGGTGCTGCCAGAGTGCCGTCAAGCGGACACTCAACAAAGCGCGCCACACCAGCCCATGTTGAGCATCACACCACACCGACCCACCTTTGGGATGCGTGTGGAGCCCCCCACCAGCACAATCTCGTCAATGTCCTCCTTCTTCATGTTGGCGTCTTCCAGGGACTGATGGCATGATGAGAGGGGGATGATTGTGATTGTGGTGGAGGCGGTGGTGGTACAGCAGCAAAGAGGAAAGAGGAGGGTGCGTGGTGCGTTGGGTGGGGTCGATTTTCAGGAAGCAGCTAGGTGGATGGGTTGACACGCAGTAAGATAGGTGGAGTGGGGCGAGAGGAGTGGCATCGAGAACAGAGCACGAGCAAGGCGCAGCTCTGCTTGCACAGGTGCTTGCCACACACACAACCGCACTGTTGTTTTGTAAGCCAACCCCCAACGCACCACAGCAGCAACACACCCTGCCACCGCCCGACAACTCCCCCCCCCCCAAACACCCACACCCTCACCTTCCGGACAGGGGTCAGCGTCTTCTTGAACAAATCGCTGTTCAGCTCTTCAAACCGGGCGCGGGTCAGCGGCTCAGACAGGTCCACGCCCTCCACCAGGGACTCAATCTCCACCCGCACCTGGTGCTGGCTGGACAGGGCGCGCTTGGCACGCTCAGCCTCGCGGCGCAGCTTCTGCTTGGAAAGAAAGAGAGAGAGGGAGGGTGGTGGGCGGCGGAAGAGGTGAGCGAGGATGGGGGTGAAGAGGAGGGCACGTGTGTGGAGGTCGCAGGGCCACGCCCCGCAGCCGTGCCAGCGCGTGCAGTTTTGTAAATGCAGTGCTGCACAGCGCTGCAGCAGGCGACTCACACGCCCCTTAAACTGCACTGGCCATCCAGCAGCCGCAGCCAGCCAGCCAGCCAACCACACACCCACTCAGTCAGCCAACACCCCACCCACTCAGTCAGCCAGCCAGACCCCCCCCCCACACCTGCAGCGCGCGTGCGTCGGTTGAGACGTCCTTCTTGAACTTGCGCTTGACCAGCTTGATGAAGTACTCCATGATCTGGTGATGAGGCACAGGGGGGGGAGAAAGGCAAGAGGTACAGGGTTGGCGTGAGTGAGCTCAATGCTGCATTGTGAGAATGCAGGGGGGGGTAACAAGGGCTCGAAAGTGCTACAGATGCAGCAGGCAAGAGAAGGAGTAGAAACAAGGAGTGGAGCGACAGCGGTGTGCCTGGGGCTTGAGGGCGCAGCGCGGCGCAGCACGTCAGCAGCACGTCAGCAGCACCGGCAGGCAGGCAGGCAGGCAGCCGGGCCCGGCAGCGAGACGACAATCACAGGCACGCAGGACCACCGCGTGTGCAGGCAGGCAGGCGGCCCTGCACCCACCCTCTGGTCAAAGTCCTCTCCTCCCAGGTGGGTGTCTCCGCTGGTGGAAATGACCTGCGGGGTGAGGGAGGCAGAGGAGGGGGTGGATTGGAGGGAGGAGAGAGGAGTGATGAGGTGAAGCAGAGGAGGGACCACAGCACAGGTGACAGAGGAGGCCGCCTTCCCTCTCTGACCCACACACCTGCTCTGCCGCTGGCACTGCCCATCCAACCCACCCACCCTGCCCCTGCACTTCAATCTCGCTGCACTTCAATCCCCTGTTGCCTCAATCCCGCTCCATCCCCCAAACTGCCTCACAGTGTGACCCAGCAGCTGCCTCCCTTATAATCAGGCTCACCTCGAAGACTCCCGAGTCGATAGTCAGGATTGAGACATCAAAGGTGCCGCCACCCAGGTCAAACACGAGGATGTTCTGCTCCTTGCCCTTCTTGTCGAGGCCGTCTGTGGGGTTTGAAAAGGAGAGGGGGTAGGGCAAGGTTGGAGGTGGTGCAAGCGCAAGGTTTGATGCCAAGCAGATTTGCCAAGTAGATTTTGTTGTGGATGTATATGTAATGTGGATGGGCCCCAGGGCAGACAACAGGCCACACACACCGCACCGCACCGCAGTGCATTGCACTGCAGTGCACTGCACTGCACACCACTCACAGGCGATGGCTGCCGCCGTTGGCTCGTTGATGATGCGCAGCACGTTGAGGCCGGCAATCACGCCCGCATCCTGACAGCGCAAGGGGGTGGGTGGGTGTAGCCAGGGTGAGTGATGGGGCAGACATTGGGTGTGCAGGGTGTTGCCAGGCAGCAGCAGGGTGGGGGTAGACGGGCATTGCTTCGGTGTGCCACCCGTAGCGCACACCGCAGTCTCAGGCCTGAAGCCACCTGCTTCGGCCTCCCACCCAGCCCATCCCGGCCATGCCAGCACAAGACACGCACACAAACACACTCACACACCACCCCCACTCCTCATTGCTATTCATTTACACCCTCACACGCCCACCCCGAACAATCACCCCCCGTTACTATGTATTTAAACCTCCACAAGCCCTGCCCCACCCTGCCCACCTTGGTTGCCTGCCTCTGAGCGTCGTTGAAGTACGCGGGCACCGTCACCACGGCGTGCTTGATGCTTTTGCCCAGGAAGGCCTGCATACAAAGTGGGGGGAGGTTGGAATGGCAAGGACGGTGTGAGGAGGGTCAAGAAAGAAGGAGGGCGCACTGCTAGAGGAGGTGGGACGTCCTCTCCCCTTGACGCATGCACCATCACCATGAACTCACACTGCCACCTCTCCCAGCACTTTAACACTCCAGCACCAGCACCACCTCGCACCCATCACAAATCACAACACCACGACCCCCCCTCACCTCTGCCGTCTCCTTCATCTTGACCAGCACTTACACACCCCAGCACCAGCCATCCTGTTACACCAGGCCCTTCAGTGAACCCCCCTCACCTCTGCCGTCTCCTTCATCTTGACCAGGATCATGGCGCTGATCTCTTCGGGAGAGAAGCTCTTGGTCTCGCCATTCACCTCGACTGCAGGTTGCAAAGAGAGGGGCGCGTGGTGAGGGAGGAGATTCATGGTGTGGAGTGGTTGTGAGTGGGGTGAGGTGATGGCGTGTAGATAAGGGTACAGGGCAGCCTGCCGCCCTCCGTTGCCGAAACTACCAGCAGCCCCACCCTCAGCAGCAACAGCAAGCCACCCACCCACCCGAAATGTACGGCTTGCCCTGCTTGTCCACAATCTTGTACGACACCAGCTTGGCGTCACGCTGGACCTCGGCATCAGTGAACCTGGGGAGAGGTGGTGGTGGTCGGGGTGTGTGAGGGCGTCAGTGATACCAGGTGATGTTTGTGGTTGAGATGGGCGGTGAATCGAGAGGGAGGCGCGAACGCTGTTTCAATTTTGGTCATTGCCCACACAAGGCAGCAGTTTCCTGCCATAGACAGAGCCACTCTTCACTCACTTGCGACCGATGAGCCGCTTCACATCGTACACGGTCCGTGCCGGGTTGACTGTGGCCTGGTTCTTGGCAGCGTCTCCAATCAAGCGCTCGCTGTCGGTGAAGGCCACGTAACTGCAGAGGACGGGGTGTGGGTAATGGGGGGGAGGAAGCATCTGGTAGGTCAGAGGGAGAGCAGGTTGGTCTGGCAAGGACAAAGGTTAAGTAATGCCTTTGGTCCCCAACTCCCAAAGCCTGCCTGCCTCCCGAACCAGAACCAGGACACCACCGCAGCTGGCACCTCGTGGTTCACAGGGCGACTTGACTGCAGTGCAACTTGCACTCAGTTCAAGCTGCTGAATGGTCAGCACCGGCACCGCTACACACCCCTATGCCTTACATAAAGTTCAACACCTGTGCCTTACCTGGGTGTGATGCGGTTGCCCTGGTCGTTTGCGATGATCTCCACCTTTCCGTTCTTGTACACACCCACGCAGGAGTAGGTGGTGCCGAGATCGATTCCGATCACTGTGCCCAGCTTCTCGGCGGGCTCCTCCTCCTTTCCAGCAGCGGGCGCAACCGCCAGCGCCGCACACAGCGCGAGGGCTGCACGGGCAGTTTCAGGAGGGAGTGGGAGGAATAGAGGGTCAGAGAATTGCACAGAGTGGGAGGCCCGAGGAGGATGAAGAGCCTGCGGCTTGCGAGATGCGGCACGTTCCGGTGCTGGTTGTGCAGCGGGCGGCGGCGGCGCGCTCAAATTGTTGAGTGGCCCGCACGGGCTTGGAAAGCGATCGGCGTGGTGACGCAGCGCCCAGGGAAGTCGGAGAGGGTCAGGTGGGGGCTGCTGCTGGCCACACTGCAACGCCCATCACACATGTTGCTGACCCACAGACTGAGGCCCCACCAAGCCTGGAGGCGCTGCCCAGCAACCCGGAGCACTACCAGCGTGCTTGCCTGCAAAGAGCGCAGCCGATCGCGGCGTCATCGCGGTGGTTCGACGCTGCTGAATATGAGCGGTCGTGGCAGGGTCCTGAAAGCTTGTGTCAAGGGTGCAGTGCTACAGGATCGAAAGAACGTGCAGATGGCCGCGTTTCATTGCAATGAGGTGTCACACGTACTGGCAGGCGTCCCGCTTGCCGCCGCCGCTGGTCAACCTGCGTTGCCTGCGCTCCCAGCCAGGTGTAATCTACCACAGGGTCACCAGCATGTTGCTGTGTAGGATTCACATGTGAGGTGCATCATGCATAAGCCAGTCAACGTGCGGTTGGCTTGTGCGGGCGGTGGCGAGACGTCGACGAGTCGGCGTATGTACCGCATTTGCGGTTCAGCACTGCTGCCATCACCGATCGCAGCATTGTCACAAGCACAGTCGTCACGATGCTTCGAGCACCAGCAAAACCCGGAGCGTTGCTCCTGCTTCTGCTAGTTTGTGGGACGGCGCTGCAGGGTGAGCGGGTCGGCGGCGCATTTAATTGAGTGTGTGTCTGGGTCATCCCGGGCACGTGATCGCTGCCGATGAGTGCTGATGGCGTCTTCCCATGCCGCTGCAGGCGCCCGAGGCCAGGACGCCACCCCTGAAGCCGCCGATGCGTGAGTATCACCAGCAGCACCCCACAATTCAATTTCCACGCCGATCTGCCTTCCCGCCCTTCTGCGCCTTGCACCCAAATGTGCCGGCGCCGCCCACCGCCCTTGCTGCAGCGTTCCAGAAACCCCGGCGGCTGTTGCAGCACCCTCTGCCAAGGACCGCCAGTTCCGTGAAGGCGCCGAGGCCCGGCCTTTCCAGGTCAGCTGGCAGCATGTGCTCGCAGAGGCAGCAGCAGCGGGCGCCACCTCATGCCTCTCAGCCTCCTCATGTCGCAGCACTGCTACATACCCTGTGCTCCAGTTGCACCTCTCCTCATTGCATTATGCTTTAATGCCTCTGTCCTCATCGCTTGCCAGCTGCCCTGCTGCACCCACCCTCCCATCCGCCCGAATCAACCGCCATCCCAACCGCCTTGAACCGGCCTCTGCCTGCCACTGCCTCCCTCCGCCATCCCCACACCTCTCCCCCGCAACCTCAGTCACCCGCATTATCCATCCCTTGACCCCCTCCACCTCTCCAATCCTCCTCTCAACCCCTGTACGCACCCACCCTCCCCTCACTGCAGGCTGAGGTGAGCCGTATGATGGACATCATCATCCACTCGCTGTATTCCAACAAAGACATCTTCCTGCGAGAGCTCGTGTCCAATGCTGCCGATGCCCTGGACAAGATCCGCTTCCTGTCGCTGACCGACAAGAGCCAGCTGGGTGGGTGGAAGCGTGGCTGTAAGGGGGCCGGGATGGAGGGGTGGAGGGAGGGGAAGAGTGCTGGCAGGGGTGGAGGGAGGGGTGGAGTGCTGGCAGGGGTGGAGGGAGGGGAATGCAGACATTTCCAGGTGCACCTGGTTGTGTGTATGCGCCAGCCTGAGCCCGCAATCCTTCACCCCCTCTCCCTCTCTCTTCTCTCCTCCACCTTCTCATTCCTCCCTCACCTCACACCTCTGCCTCCCCCTCCCCCTCCCCATCTTGCCACCCCCACCCAAGCAGGCGAGGGCGACACCGCCAAACTGGAGATGCTGCTGAGCGTGGACCCCGAGCAGAAGATGATCAGCCTGAGGGACCGAGGGGTGGGCATGACGCGGGCAGACCTCGTCTCAAACCTGGGCACCATCGCCAAGTCGGGGACGGCGGGTGGGTGGGTGGGTGGTGGTCGGTGGGCGCTGGGTGTTGGGTGGGTGGGTCGGGCCTGAAGGGGTGGGGGCTGAAAGGGTGGGCGCCGGAGGCGTGGGGGCTGGTGCTGCAGCGGGGGCTGTTGGTGCTGGGACTGGGGCCGGGCTGGGGCGGGGGCTGGTGCTGGTGCCGTTGCCGTGGTGCAGGCACGAAGGTGGGGCCGCCATTTCACCAAAGGCGGCTGAGGAGGCCTGAAGCACAGCATGCATCAGCAGGTCGACCGTTGCACCTTATTGTTTAACCCCCATCCCCAACCCCGCTTTCACACACTGTCCCCTTTGTCCCCTCTCCCTCCCTGCCCCCTCTCCCTCCCCCCTCTCCCTCTCCCTCTCTACCACTCGCAGCCTTCCTGGAGCAGATGCAGAAGGGCGGCGACCTCAACCTCATTGGCCAGTTTGGCGTGGGCTTCTACTCCGTCTACCTTGTGGCAGACTATGTGGAGGTGGTGACCAAGCACAACGACGATGTACAGTGAGTGTACCGCTGCGGTACACCCCAAAGCGTGGGTGTACTGCACTGTCGCTCTTGTTGTGGGGTTGTGAGATGCCGAGTGGCAACATTCCATTTGACCGTGGACCCCCCACCTTCCCTCCCCTCCCTTGCACCCCACCCCCCGCTCCACCTTTTTTTCTGCAGGCTGATCTGGGAGAGCAAGGCCGACGGCTCCTTTGCGATCAGCGAGGACAGGGAGGGCCCGCCCCTGGGCAGAGGCACGCAGATCAACATCTACCTCAAGGTGTGTGTGTGTGTGGGTGGGGGGGGGGGGGGGGGGGGGGAATGCCGTGTGGGTGGTGTGTGCGCGTGAGGTGGTGCGTGTGCGTGGCGGACAGCCGGGGGGTGCCGGCGAGAAGTGCGAGCACCAAACGGCGGAGCTGGGTACGCCGCATGCCTCTGCAGCTGCGGCTGAGCGGCGCCCCTTGCTCTTGCCAGGCGTACTCCCACAACTGCCTCTCCCTCGAAGCAGGGACATAACACAGCTGCACCCCCTGTGTGGTACAGCACAGTCTGCCCACGCCTCTCTCGCTTGTACCGCCCCCCCCCCTGCATGTACCGCTTGTGTACATGTACCGCAGGATTCGTGCCAGGAGTACCTCCAGGAGGACAAGCTCAAGGAGCTGGTGCAGCGCTACTCTGAGTTCATCAACTTCCCCATTTACATGCTCACACACTCGACTGTCAACAAGGAGGTGAGGAGGGCTGGTGTGGCTGGGTGTGGTTCGGGGTCTGGCCAGGAGGTGGTGTGCTGGGTAGTAGTAGCTGGCTGTGGCTGGCGCAGCTGGGGACCTCTTGGGCGTGGTGTGGCTGGGTGTGGTCTGGTTGTGTGCAGCTTGGGCTGGGTTTGGGTTGTGTGAGTTGAATATTTGGGCTGGGTCGAGTGGGCTGGGTCCAATGTGTGGCATGAATCAGTGGCTGATGCTTGTTTGGTGCCTGTGCCCCTCGAAATAGAGGAGAAGCGTGTGAAACTGAACAGAAAATGTCTTGAGACATCAGTCCATGAACACAATGTTCACCCCGCTGTGCTCAGGTGCCGATTGAGGGGGAGGAGGGCGCTGCGCCTGAGGAGTTGAGTGATGAGGAGAAGTCTGCCAAGGGAGACGTGGAGGTCGCAGGTGATCGATAGAGTGACTGGGCGGGCCGTGCTGCACCAGGAGCAGGGGGTCAGCGGCAGCCTTGGGGCGCTCTGCTTGAAGGGGAGCTCTCAGGGCTGTGCTGTGGCTGACAGCAGCTGACCGCTGTGCGCTTGTGTATACACTCGCACGTGCAAGCATAACGCGGCACACAGCACACAGCACACATACTCAGAACAACCTCTCACGGCACTCAGACTCACTCTCACCCTCACACATGAATGTACTTACACTCAACACTCGATACTCGCTCCGACACCCCCCTTGAGCAGATGAGGAGGAGGAGGAGGAGGGAGAGGCGGCTAAGGCCCCCAAGACGCGCACCGTCACAGAGCAGGTATCCGAGTGGAAGGCGCTTAACGACAACCAGGCGCTGTGGCTGCGCCCTCCTGGCGACGTCAGCGATGAGGAGTATGCCAAGTTCTACAAGGCGCTGTCAAAGGTGGGCCTGCGAGGGTGGGTGTCGGGTGTAGCATGGGGGTTTGTTGGGCGGTGGGCAGTGCGGTCGCGTGCTCTAGCTGAGCGCTGCAACGATGCGCTGCGTGATGCTGCCATGGTGTTTGTTATTCACTCTTGTTGTTTGTGGCCACCCTCGTCCTCCATGCTCTAATACACATCCCCTAAAAATATGATCGGTGCGGGCAATCAGCAGGGTACACACGACATGCTTGAATTCAACAGCAGTCGTGCGTGACCACAGAGCCGCTGCCACCGCTGCCGATGTCTTGTTACAGCCGACTGGCTGCTCCTGGCCCTGCCGCCATGCCCCTGCACCAATCCTAGCCCGCCTGCAACCTCCCTCTGGCTGCAGAACGAGTGGGACACCCCCCTGGCCCACTCCCACTTCAAGGCCGAGGGCGATGTCGAGTTCAAGGCTGTCATGTTTGTGCCGGGGCAGGCCACTCCAGGTGTGTGTATGGGAGGGCTTGCTGTGTAAATTGTGTGTGCTGTGTGTGCCGTGTGTTGCGTGCGGGGGGAACCCTTGACCTCGTGTGGCTGCCACCTCCAGCCTAGCCTAGCCTGGCCAAGCCGCAGTGTTGCTTTGCGCCACACCGTGGCGACGTCTTGTGCCCATGACATATCAGTACTGCTTGTACCGCACTCATGTACCGCACTTTGCACTGCATGGTGTACCGCCTGATGTACCGCCTGATGTACTGCCCCCTTTCACTGCAGACCTGTACGACAACTACTACGCCCGCAAGCCCTCCATCAAGCTGTATGTGCGCCGCGTGTTCATCTCAGAGTCCTTTGAGGACTTGCTGCCGAAGTGAGTGAGGCTGGGCGTGTGATGCTGGGAATGACTGCCATGCGAGGCTGCTGTATGTGAGTCTGCCAAAGTGAGTGAGTGAGTGAGGCTGGAGGAAGCGAAGTGTTGTTTTGAGTGCTGCTGCATGGCATGGCATGGAAGGGGCGTGCAAGCTACCAGCCGTGGCAGGCTGATGGCACTTTGATGAGTAACACCGAGTGTGCTTCCTGCCATATCCCAGTCTGCGCTCATACCTCCTTCTCCTCACCAACTCGCCATCCCAACCCCTGCACCCCATTCTCCAACCACTCACACCTCCAACCACACACCTCCTCTCCCCCTGCTGCTCTCCCTGCCTGCCGCAGGTGGCTCTCCTTCCTGGTTGGCCTGGTCGACTCTGACACCATGCCGCTGAATGTGTCTCGGGAGATGCTGCAGCTGCACGAGGGTGAGCGGGCCGGGTGTGGTGTGGTGTGGTGCTGCATGTACTGAGTGTATACTGGTTGTGTTCTGGTTGTGTTTCGGTTGTGGGGTGGGCACACTGCAATTACACCGTCCCTTGGCCTGCTGATTCACATACGTTGCTTTCACAACACCGCCCTACCCTCCAACCGCCCTTGTTTGTGTTTCCACCACCCACCCTGCCGCCACCCACTTGCGCCGCCCAATCGCCCCATTCACTTGCGCCGCTACGGCCTCTCTCCTCGCTATCCCACCCACCAACCTGTGCTTCCCTTTCTGCCTCTCCTCCACCTTTGTGCAGGCCTGAAGGTCATCCGCAAGAAGCTGGTGCGCAAGGCGATAGACATGATCAAGAAGCTGGCAGACGGGCAGGATCGGGCGCTGAAGGAGCTGGAGGAGAAGGATGCAGCTAAGGGTGGGTGGAATGTCTATAGTAGAGGATGTTTCGAGTGTGCTAAGGGGATGGAGAGGGAGGCTGGGCTGGGCAGAGATGCTGAGGGTTGCAGGGTTGGGAAGTGAGGAGAAGGAGGCGGCTGAGGGTGGGGGGGGTGTCTATAGTAGAGGGTGTGCAGAGTGTGCTGAGGAACTGGAGAGAAGGGTGGGGTGGGCGCAGATGCTGAGGGCAGGCTGCGGGCCGCAGGCCGTGTTTCACTGCACCTGCAGCACCTTTTTGCCCCCCGTGTTTTGCCATGGTGCCCATACCATGGCACCCAACGCCCACCCTGTCTCCTGTCCACACACCCTTCACTTCCCTCGTGCCCTTCGCTCACCAACCAACACCTCCCTTACCTTCTGTCCACCTGCCCTGCAGCCGCCGCCGCCGAGGGCGAGGAGGCGGGCGCCGAGAAGGCTGCTGGCGAGGAGGAGGAGCGGAAGAAGCTGGAGGAGCAGGGCAAGGCGTACACCAAGTTCTGGACCGGGTTTGGCAAGAGCCTGAAGATGGGGCTGATTGAGGACCAGGGCAACAGGTGGGGTGGGTGGGGTGGGTGGGAGTTGCAGCAAATTGATGTCACCTAAATCAATTTGGCATGGCTGCGTATATATTTCCAGCTGGGGATGAACTTGCGAGGGTCAAGATTGTATAGGTTGCCAGCGAGTGGCTTGAGAAGCGGCACAAATCAATATCAACCCGCCTCACCCTCGCCCTTGCACTCCTCCTGCTTGCCTGCTTGCTTGCTCCGCAGGCGCCGCCTGCTGCCGCTGCTGCGCTTCCACTCCTCCAAGTCACCTGACAAGCAGATCAGCCTGGCGCAGTACGTGGAAGGGATGAAGGAGGGGCAGAAGCACATCTACTACCTTGTCGGTGGGTGGCGGTACCGTGATTGTCCCGCAGTTGTACCGCGTTGCGCGATTTGGAGGGGCTGGACGCGCCGCGCTGTGCCAGTGCCACCGCAGCCATCCCCAGAGCTGCTCACTCCCTCCCCTTGATCGGTCAACGGATGAGGGTTCATCCAGCCGTCTCCATCGCACGCAGCCCTCAATTCCTGCGTGCCTCCCTCCCATTCTGCTTCCCTCATTCCTGGCGTGTCACTGCCTTATTTTCTTCACCCACCAATCCCTGCCTCCTCTCCTTCTCCTTTCCTCCCCCATCTGGCCTGTCACCAATTTCACCAAACCCTGCCTCCTCACCTTCCTTTCCCTGTCCCTCCTTCCCTCCCTCCACCCCCCCAGGCACCAGCAAGGAGGAGGTGGCTGGCTCCCCCTTTGTCGAGTCACTGGTGGAGCGCGGCTACGAGGTGCTGTTCATGACTGACCCCCTCGATGAGTATGTGATGCAGGTGGGTGGGTGCTGGGGCGGGGGGCGGGGAGGGAGGGGGGGGGAAGCGATGTGGTTTTAAGGCGGGCCGCGTGTGTCAGGCAGTAGCACAGGCATGGGAGAGGATGTGGCGGACGGAAGTACACGCTCAGGGCGTGCGTAAGGCTGCAAAGCAGGCCGCTTTGCCAGTGTTGATGGCCGGCAAGGAGGGGCTTCACGCACCCCTTGCACCCTTTGGTTGCATAGCACATGGTTGCACCGATCCATCGTAGTGCTGCATTGTACCGCTCCACCTGCGTCCATTGCACCGCTCCCATCCTCTGCCCGTGCCCCTCCCATGCCCCTGTGTCCCCCCCCCTGCAGAACGTGCAAGAGTTTGAGGACAAGGAGTTTGCAAATGTGTCCAAGGAGGACCTCAAAATGGGGGACAAGGACGAGGTGGAGAAGAAAGCGCAGAAGAAGGCCAAGGTGCGGCGAGCGACTCATCCTGAGCTTTTCCTGAGCTTGTCCTAAGTGGAAACACTCCCTGGATGTGAACTGGGTGGCGTGGCTGTAGGGTCGAGGCTTTGTGTGGCTGTATGTGTGTGATTGAGCAGGCGGGAAGACACCTCACATGTGCCGCCGTTTTTAGCACCTTACAACTGTTTAGCCACGGTGTCCCTCTGTTTTGCGCCACTACGTACGTTCTGCCACCCATTCTTGATGGCTGGTGTACCGCAATGTACCGTATGTGTACCGCAGGAGGAGTTCAAGGGGCTGGCCAAGTGGTGGAAGGAGAGCCTGGGGGCCGCTGTCGAGAACGTCAAGGTGTCCAAGCGCCTGGCCACCACACCCTGCGTGGTCGTGTCCTCCAAGGTGGGCCAGCAGGCTGCCTCAGAGCCTGGGGGGTGCCACGCCTTATTGTTCAGTGGTTGCTTCATGCTTTTGCTTGCTTGGGTCATGCTGGAGGCCAGAACAGCCAGCAATTCGAAACCGTGTGTTGTGCCAACTTATTGCTTGCTGCTGACTGGCCTGGCTGGCGGCGTGCAGCACGCTCATCTCTTCCCCTTGATGCGTCTGCCTCGTGCATTGACAATGCACCCAGGCTCACCCCTCACACCGTACTGGCTCATCAGTTGCGTCCCTCTGTACCG